>UESW01004930.1:0-36533 GCA_900491605.1 Calamus simplicifolius | reverse complement strand
AGGAAAAAAGTCGGGAGTATTGCGACACCCAAGTTAAAGAAATAAGACACCTCAGTTAAAGAAATACGACACCCCAATTATGCTCGGCCGAAAATCCTTCGTGATGCCGCAGTTCAAACATCACGACACCCTAGCGACAATGCTATAACACCAGTGCTTATAGTGGATGCTGAAGAAAAGGCCCACGACACCCAAGAAGGAATTCGGCCAAAATCATTCGTGACACCATAGTTGAAACATTACGACACCCATGCTTATAACCTTTGTGATCGAAAAAGCCTATAGTGTCGTAATGTTTCCTTGGGTGTCGTAAGGCTGGGGTGTCGTCAAATTATTTAAGAGGTGTCGTAAGTTCTATAGCTAACATTTGGAGCTAGGGTGTCGTCATTTGACAGCTCGAGTGTCGTAAGTTATTTTCTGGTGTTTCGTCATGTTTACAGCTATGAGAACTGGAGTGTCGTAGGTTGTTTTCTGGGGTCTCTCTAACTGCTAAAGGGTGTCGTAAGATGTTTTCTAGGGTGTCATAGGTTGTTTTCTCAGGTATCGTAATTCTCAGTGATGTCTTTAACTGTTAACGGGTGTCATAGTTTTAATCAGGAGTGTCGTTTGTTGCTTTCCGGGGTGTCGTAGGTTGTTTTCTGGAGTGTCTTTTAACTGCTAAAGGGTGTCGTTATATTTTATATGGAGTGTCGTAAGTTTTTTCATAGGGTGCCGTTAGTTCCTGCCTGAACAGTTTCAGCTAAGACACCCTGCTTATAACAGATGCTGAAAAGAAGGCCCGCGACACCCAAAGAGGAATTCATCCAAAAATTTTTGCGACACCCTAGTTGAAACGTTACGACACCCTAGCGACAATGCTATGACACTCATGCTTATAACCTTCGCGAACTTCGTTTGTTGCTTTCCGGGGTGTCATAGGTTATTTTTTGGGGTGTCTTTAACTTCTAAAGGGTATCGTTATTTTTTATATGGGGTGTCGTAAGTTGTTTTATGGGGTGTAATTAATTTCTGCCTGAACAATTTCACCTACGGTGTCGTAATATGTGAACCTTGGTGTCGTTAGGCCCTGCCTCAATGTCTTATGAATGGGTGTCGTCATTTTACAGCTTTGGTGTCATTTTTTGTAAACTAGGGTGTCGTGACTTCTAAATTCGGCTGTTGTAAGTTCATGTCTTTAACTGTTAATGGGTGTCATAGTTTTTAACTAGGAAGATGAACAGGGAGCCATTAATAAGATCATAGATGACATGTATTCCTAGTATCTGAGATTCGATCATAATTGTGTTATCGTATTTCTTCAACTGATGTATCATATTTTTTTAACCTTGGTGTCCTAATGCTTTGTCAAGATATATTGACAGCTAAATCTATGGATATCATTGTTCATGACTATGCCTATTTTACGACAGACGATGCTAAAATTATAGATCGAAAAGAAATCGAGCACACTTCCGACCATGCACCTTCACCCATTTTTTATATGGGGTGTCGTAAGTTGTTTCATGGGGTGTCGTTAGTGCCTGCCTAAACAGTTTTAGCTACGGTGTCGTAATATGTGAACCTTGGTATCGTTAGCCCTGCCTGAACAGTTTTAGCTAAGACACCCATGCTTATAACGGACGCTGAAGAGAAGGCCCGCGATACCCCAAGAGGAATTCGCCAGAAAATCTTTATGACACCCTAGTTGAAACGTTATGACACACTAGCGGCAACGCTACAACACCCATGCTTATAATGGACGCTGGAGAAAAGCTCTGCGACACCCAAGGAAGAATTTAGTGAAAAATCCTTCGCGACACAGCCGTTGAAACATTACGACACCCTATCGACAACGCTACGACACCCATGCTTATAACGATGCAAGAGAGAGGGCCCGCGATAACCCAGAAGGAATTCGCCCGATAATCGTTCGTGACACCCTAGTTGAAACGTTATGACACCCTATCGATAAAGCTACAACACCCGTGCTTATGACGAACTCTGGAGAGAAGGCCCGCGACACCCCAAGAGGAATTCGCCCGATAGTCTTTTGTTGCTTTCTGGTGTCTCATCAATTCATGGCTTAACAGTTACATCCAGGGTATAAGAATTGAGGTGTCGAAGGTTTGTAACTGCAGTGTCGTAATGTTTTCCTTGGGTATCATAAGGCTGGGGTGTCGTCAGATTATTTCTGAGGTGTCGTAAGTTCTTTAGTTAACATTTGGAGCTAGGGTGTCGTCAATTGACAGCTCGGATGTCGTAAGTTATTTTCTGGGGTGTCGTCATGTTATAGCATTTAGTTTCATTTCAAGTGTCGTAATATGAGAACTGGGGGTATCGCAACAGTCTTTCTGGAGTATCGTAAGTTGTTTTCTAGGGTGTCGTAGGTTTTTTTCTAGGGTGTCGTAAGTTGTTTCATGATGATACCCCAGTTGAAACGTTACAACACCCTTGGTATAAACTTATGACACCACTACGATATATTTGAACTAGGCAAAAATTTTGACGTCACCCTAGTTGTAATTCAACATGAAGAACATCCTTTCCTAGGCCGAAGTTGCTCTCGGCCATTCAAACGAAGAAGCTCATTGAGCTCAGGCCCAAGCAGAAGAGGCCGAGAAGGCCCTAGAGGCTGCCCAAGCCAGGAGGACCGAAGAGCAAGCCCGGGCCGAGAGGGCCGAGAAAGCCTTAGAGGCAGCCTGCACCGAGAGTCTAGCTCAGGCGGAGAGGGCCGAGAAGGCCTTGGAAGCGGTCCGATCCGCTGAGGAGAAGAATAAAAAGGTGGAGTTGGATTTAATGATGTACCAGACAGACTGCACTCCGCCAACATTCAAATAAGTGCAGCCGAGGAGTGGGTGGAGAATGCTGAAGATATCGCCCGCCGCTCCGATGCGCAAGTGACCAAACTGAGGGTGGCTGCACAAGCTGCCGAAGAGAGGGTGGCTGCGGTAGAGAATAAGGTTGCTAAGGCTATTGAGAGCTTTCGCAGTCTGCCAGCTTTAGTGAAGAGCTGACCAAGGCCACCGCCTTTGCCTATAACTTAGGTTTCCAAGATTGTAAGGATAAAGTGGGAAGAGTCTACAATCTTGAGGGTCTCAATGACTTGGAGCCGGATGAGGCCACAGAGGAAACACCAGTGGAGCATCATTCCTTCGACAATAGCCCAGCATCGGCCGAGCCGTGAATGCTCTGTTGTTTCTTTTATATTCCTTGTAATGGAATCCAGCTGAAGTCGGCAATTTTGTAAACCTTTCACAGTAAATGAATGTCTTCTGAAATCTGGCTATTATTTATTGATACTTGCTTCCATAGTGGCCAAGATGAGCTAGGTCGTAGCCGATACTTTAGTCAAAGTTGAGACCAAAGTCTGAGACTCGAAGTAGATATTAGGTCCGAGATTGAGACATAAAAGAAGACTGGAGTCTGACTTAAGATTGAAGTCAATACCAATGCAGAAGTGATGAACTGTAAGCGTTGATTCAGCCTCATGCTTAAGTACCGACGTAAAGCCAAGCTAAAGTGCCGACGCAGAATCGGTCTTAAGTGCCGACGCAGGGTCGGGCTTGAGTGCCGATGGAACATGGTGCTGACCGGGGTCAAGCTTGAATGCCGATGCGGAGCCAAGCTTGAGTGCCGACACAAAGTCGAGCTTGAGTGTTGATGCAGAGTCAGGCTTGACTGCCGATGGAACATCGGTGCTGACCGGGGTCGAGCTTGAATGCCGACACGGAGCCGGCTTGAGTGCCGATGCAGAGCCAGGCTTAAGTGCCGATGGAACATCGGTCTTAGTGCCGACCGGGGTTGAGCTTGAATGCCGATGCAGAGCCGGGCTTAAGTACCGATGGTACATCGATCTTAGTGCCGACCGGGGTTGGGCTTAAATGCTGACGTGGAGCCGGGCTTAAGTGCCGACGCGGAGCCGAGCTTAAGTGCCGATGGAACATTGATCTTAGTGCCGACCGAGGTCGGGCTTGAATGCCGATGCGGAGCCAAGCTTCAGTGCCGACACAGAGCTGGGCTTAAGTGCCGATGGAACATCGGTCTTAGTGCTGATCGGGGTCGGTCTTGAATGCCGATGGAAAGCCGAACTTGAGTGTCGACACGGAGCCAGGCTTAAGTACCGATGGTACATCGGTCTTGGAGTGCCGACCGGGGTCGAACTTGAATGCCGACACAAAGCCAAGCTTGAGTGCCGACGCGGAGCCGGCTTAAGCTAGAGAAGTAAGATTGCTCGAGAATGTTTTTATTAGTAAGAATAGGTAAATGTTATTCAAATAGTCTGTAATACTCAAGTCTATGGTGTCAGTACACATTACTGGTAATACCGATGGAGGTTGTCCGCATTCCAGATGCAAAAGAGCAGCTTCTCGTCCAGTTCCTCGATCCGGTATGCTCCGCGATGAAGTGCATCGGTGATCCGATAAGGCCCTTCCCAATTGGGTGACAATTGCCTCCTTCAGTGGGTTTGGAGACTTCGGCTTGCCTGAGGACCAAGTCTCCAGGAGGAATGTTCTAGGGCGAACTTGGGTGTTATAATATTTTGCAACTCTTTAGCGATAAGCAGCCATCTTGAGTCGTGCTCAATCATGGGCCTCCTCAACAAGGTCAAGGTTGGCTCGCAATTGGTTTAGATTGTTCCCCTCATCATATGATTGTACCCGAGGACTAGGAGTGCCAATTTTTACTGGGATAAGCCTCCGAACCAAACACGAAGCTAAAGGGAGTTTCTCCCATGGGGACTCGTGGTGTCGTGTGATATGCCCATAGCACATTCGGGAGCTCATCAACCCATAATCCTTTAAAATCATCCAGGCGTATCCTGAGCCCTTGAAGGATGGTTCGATTTGTTACTTCAGGCGCTCCATTGGATTTAGGATGATTGACATAAGTGAACTTCTTACGCATGCCCAATTCGGCATAAAACTCTCGATGGGGAGTGTTGTCGAATTATCTACCATTGTCGGTAACAAGGGTGTGGGGCAGCCCAAATCGACAAATAACAGACTTTCAAAAAAAAGTCCTTACCTTGGCTTTGGTGATTTTGGCGAGTGCTTTGGCCTCTACCACTTGGTGAAATGATCTATGGAAATGAGCAGAAACTTTCTCTGACCAAGGCTGGAGGGAATGGCCCCAAGATATCCATTCCCCACTGGGCGAAGAGCTATGAGCTAACAGGGGGCTTAGCTGAGAGGTTGGCAGCCGTTGGATGTTAGCGTGCCGCTGGCAGCTATTGCACTTTCGAACTAACTCGGCCGCATCTCCTCGCATGGTAGGCCAATAATAGCCTTGGCGCAGGGCCTTGTGCGATAGTGCTCTGCCCCCCAAGTGATTTCTAAATACCCTATGGATCTCGCGAAGAATGTAGTCAGCATCCGCAGAACCAACACACTTGAGGAGAGGGTGTGAGAAGGACCTTCGATACAGTTGTCCGTCAAGTACTAGAATTTGGATGCTCGCCATTTAAATAGTTTAGCTTAGCTGGATCGACTGGGAGGGTGCCATTAGTGAGGTACTGGACATAAGCATCCATCCAGAAAGGATCTTGATTGATTGCAAGGACTCTTCTATCATGTCGATACTTGGGGTTTCCAGATATTCCACATAGGTTCTCCCAAGGTCCCGTCAGCCGAAGTGGCTAGCCGGGACAAAGCATTAGAGCATTCTCCCTCCGGGAAATGTAGCTGACGCTGAAATAAGTAAAGGGAGATGCTTATGATTGAACCATACTCAAGTAGCGGGACATTATAGGATCTTGAGCCTCATACTGTCCCTTGATCTGACCAGAGATAAGTTGGGAGTTGGTGAAGACTCTGAGGCATTTTACTCTAAGCTCCCATGCCAGCCTTATTCCTGACATCAAAGCTTCATACTCGGCTTGGTTATTGGTGGCCGAGAAGAGGAAACGGAGGGCATACTCGATTACTATGCCATTCGGACTTGCTAGGATGAGGCTTCCCGCTGCCTTAAGACTTTGATGCTCCATCTATGTGAAGGATCCAGTCCTCCCCCCTTCCCTGGTTGTAGTGTCCGAGGGGCTTGCATGAGGTTCCTCCAGCTGCTCCTCTATCCAGGTGCATTCGACCAGGAAATCCGCCAAGATCTGGGACTTCATGGCCGATCTGGATCGAAAAAATAGATCAAATTCTCCTAGCTTGACTACCCACTTTGCTAGTCGACTGGAGGTGTCACGACGAGAGAGAATTGCCCTGAGTGGTTGATCCGTAACCACCATGATCGGGTGTGCTTGGAAGTATGGTCTGAGACGCCGAGCAGAGAAGATTAGCGCAAAGATAATCTTTTCGGTATTGGAATACATGATCTCTGCGTTGTGAAGCCCTTTGCTTATGTAGTAGACTGGTCTCTGCGTCTTGTCGGCATTGACACGGACGAGCACAGAACTCACCACTTCGGGGGATGCAGCAAGGTAAAGGAAGAGTTCTTCTCCTCCCCTAGGCTTGGATAGCAAGGGTGGGGTGGACAAGAACTTCTTCAATCCCTCGAACGCTTCTTGACATTCCATCGTCCAGTCGAAGCTATCAACTTTGCGCAAGGCTTTGAAGAAGGGTAGACACCTTTCTGCTGACTTTGCTAGAAAACGGCTCAAGGCGGCTATCCCTGTGAGTTGTTGTACTTTCTTCTTATTATTCGGCGGTCTCATGTCGATGATGGCCTTGATCTTCTCAGGGTTAGCTTCGATTTCTCTCTAGTATGCAAAGGTTGTCGAAGGTTTCTGACAAGTCAGCGACATGATCATCGGCATGGATGCTTTTTGTTAATATGTCATCCACGTACACCTCTATGTTGCACCTGGTTTGGTCTTTGAAGACCTTATTCATCAGCCTCTGGTATGTGGCTCCTGCATTCTTCAATCCGAAAGGCATGACCTTGTAGCAATAGATGCCCTTCTCGATCACGAAAGACATGGCCTCCTCGTTAGGTGGGTCCATCCTTATCTGATTGTACCCTGAGAAGGCATCCATGAAGCTAAGGGTTTCATAGCATGACGTAGCATCCACCAATTGATCGATTCGGGGAAGTGGAAAGCTGTCCTTAGGGCAAGCCTTGTGAGGTCGGTGAAGTCAATACACATCCTCCAGCTTCCGTTGGCCTTGCGAACCATGACCACATTAGCTAGCTAGACCGAGTAATGTGCTTCGCGTATGTGGCCAGCTGTGATCAGTTTACGGACTTCTTCGTCCACTGCTCTTATCTCTCGGGAGCAAAACTCCTTTTCTTTTGTCGGACCGATCGACTCCTTAGATCGATGCTGAGTCTATGGGCGATGACTTCGGTCGGCACTCCTGGCATATTCAAGGCTGACCAAGCGAAGACGCGTTGGTCCACAAAAAGTTAAGTAGCCGATCCCTCACTTCGGGAGGAAGAAGCGTTCCAATTCGGATTGTCTTCGTAGGATCCTTTCCCAGTGGAAACATCAACAAGCTTTCACCTGGTTCTCCTCTCTTCTCGGAGTCTTTGGGGTCAATTGGCTTGGGTGTCAGCGGAGCAGTCACCTCATGAGGGCTAGGGGCAGTATGGTAACAGGGGGCATCAGATTCCGTTCCCCAATCTTCCTGACTCCCTTGTTGGTTGAAAATTGTACCAGTAGCCTCTTTGTAGAGATAATGGTGTCGAGGAGATTAAGACCGGCCTTCCAAGAATAGCATTGTAGGCCAAGGGAACTTGGAAGACCAGGAATTTTATGAAAACTGTGTTCTCGCGTGGTTCCGTTTCGGCCGTAACTGGGAGAGTGATTTCTCCTTCCACCTTTACCGTATCCCCAGTGAAACCCATCAATGGGATGGTCACAGGGCAAATAAGACTTGTAGACAGACTCATTCGAACAAAAGCTTCGTACAAAAGAATATCTACTGAACTTCCACTATCGATAAGGATTCGCTTTACAAGGTGTTTAGCTATCGTTATTGACACGATGACGCTATCATCATTGGGGTTGTCTATCCCCTCCAAGTTCCTTTTAAAGAAGGGAATTACAGAGTCTACCTCCCCATGCTACCTCTTTGGGTTGCTGCCTGCCCCCCAGGAGATCATGGCCATCTTATCTTTGTCATCATTGGGAAGCAGAAGGTGTCGAGGCCTGGAGCAGTGAGATTCCCTTTTCGGACAAACTTTCCCAGATGGCCCTACTGAACAAGTTCTTCAATGACTTTCTTCAACAGCGGCAGTCCTCCGTGTCATGGCCGTAGTTTCAATTATAGCGGCAGTAAAGGTCCTTGTTGTGGAGGACTCCTGGCCTCATGGGAGAAGGACGTCGGAGATAAGGCTCACCTCGATTTCAGCAAGATATGAGATATTGGGTGAGAAATGGAGTGAAGTGCTCCTTTAGGGCCAAGGCCCGAGGTCGGTTGTCTGGGCGACGAGGAGGCTCAAACTTCCTCGGTCGCGCTCCAGCAGGCTCCGGATGTGTGGATTTCTTACTGGAATCCTTGTCAACTTTCCTTCTAGAGAAGTCTGCTTCGTCAGCGTGGATATACTTCTGCGCTTGACTCAGCAGCTCGGTATAAGAGCTGGAAGACTTTTTGTCCAGGGAATAAGCAAAGCGGGAGGGACGAAGTCCCCGCTTCAGGGCCAGAGTGGCCATGGAATCCTCAAGATTATAGACTTCGAGCACAGCCTCCTTGAACCGAGCTACGAAGTCTTTCAAGGTTTCACCGCTCCTCTACTGGATGGCGAATAGGCTTTCAGCTACCTTAGGGATCTTCGGCATGCATCGAAGTAGGCCAGGAAGGACTGCTCTAGCTACCGGAAGGAGTTGATACTGCACGGTGGCAGGCGGGAATGCCACGCATGTGCAGCTTTCCGAAGCGTTGCCAGGAAAGCTATGTGAGGAGAGAATCTGTGACCCTCTGTACTTGCATGAAAACCTTGTAACTCTCAGGTGATCTAGGGGGTCTATGGTACCATCATATGGGTCCAACTGGGAAAGAAAAATCGGGATGGAACCGGTTCCTCCATAATATGGCGAAACAGTGGGGGACGGTGATCATAGTCCGCCCCGTGGGGGTTGGTAATCCTACAGCTGAGCTCCTCCAACCGCTGATGATACCCATCCAACCATCGCTCGGCTCAGCGAGCAATTCATTTGTTGACAGAATCTCCCTTTGAAGATTCAGAAGACGAGCGGGAGAGGGATGCCAGTGGAGAGGGTGCACCTGCGCGGGTTCCTTCCTGCTACGCCACTTGGGAAAGCAGTCAGAGCGATGCGAAGGAGATCGTGTCGTTTGAAGGTCTTCCAACGATGGGTTTCGAAGATGTGCGACGGAAGGGCTCCGAGGGTCCTATCATATGAGACTGGCCGGCCCCTGATCCCCCGCGTGAAGCACAGGGAGTGGAGGTGGTAGTGGCGTAGTGGCAGAGCACTGTTCTTGCAGCCCCTGAAGCACCGCCATAGATCTTGGACTTGCTGGGTCAGGATGGTGAGTCGATCAGTTTGGCTGACCTGTGGCTGCATGGGGGGCAAGCAGGGAGGTTGGCTTATGGCTGCTCAGCTCGGGGGAGGTGCCCCCCAGCCTGACTGGTAGAGGCCTCTACGCACGTGTAACCGCCATCTTCTTCCTTGCAGGGGTAGTAGGTACGTCGAGTGAACGTTCGCCTGTGCTGTGCCCCTACCTGGCGCCAATCTGTTGCTACCAAATCACTTCAGAGAGCGTCGGGTAGGAAAAGAGCTCCATGGGCCTTCAAGAAGATGATAGGACCACTTCCTTTAGTCGAAAACCTGCAACAAAAGTTTCGGACCGGTGGTTCCGATGGAGACCCTCCGACGCTCTAGTTAGTGGTCTAGAGAATAACACTAGAGATGAGAGTAGTTCAGAATCCCCCCCTTCCTTGTTAAGAGTTAGTGTTTTTATACCTTTTGGAAGTCCCTCTTTCCCTTCATGGATGACCGTTGAATCACGTCGTCCAAGAAGTGCGCCGTAAGTGGTAGGTGGGCGCATAGCTGTTAGACGTGCGTCATGGATAGCAGTAACTGTCGTGGTCTTAGAGATCATGGGTTAGTGGGCCATGTGGCCACTCTAAGCACTTATTTGGCTGCTGGGAGCTAAGTCCGAGGTCGGTTCTGAGGTTGAAACCGAAAGTCGAGATGGAGTTGAAGCCAAAATTCGGACAAGGTTCGAGGTCGAGGCCGAAGCCAGGTTCGAGGCCGAGGCCGAGGCTGAGCTCAAGGTCGAGGCTGAAGCCAGGTTCAAGGCCGAGGCTGAGGCTGAGCTCAAGGCCGAGGCTGGGCTCGATGTTGAGGCCGAGGCTAGGTTTGGGGCCAGAAAAAGGCTGAAGTTGACTCCAAGGCCAGGGCAGCTGCCATATTATTTCTCAGCTCCGAAAACTATGAAGCCTATTAATCCGAAGCCCATGGAGCGTGATCAGCCACATCAAAAGTTATCTTTTGGGTAGGCTTTGTTGAATTTAGTAAAGTCAACACATATTTACCACTTCTTATTTGTCTTTTCGTCATCGCCACGTTCGCCAAGCGATAAATATAATGCATTTTCCTAATGAACTTGCCCTCTACAGCTTATTTACCTCTTCTTCAATACTTCATGTGCTTTAGGACAAAGTTTCTTTTCTTTTGATGGATGGATCTATGGCTCAGATCCACCTTGAGTTGGTGCATAATAATGCTTAGATCAATATCAAACATATCAATGGCTGACCATTCAAATACGTTTGAGTCCTTACAGAAATTTGATTATCTAACCTTGGATAGGCCCGAATATTATTAAGCTAATTGGATGAACTTGGAGTGATTCTCTCTCAAAGGTACCACTTATCTCGATGGTCCAAATTATCAATTGATATGGCTTTGACCAACTTATCATTTTGAGGATTTCCAATATCTCGACTAGTCTTTTTTAGTGTTATAATATAACACTATCGAGATACCACTTGATTTCTTTTGAGTTCTATCCCTTAATCGATAGGAAACTTTATAAGAAATGATAGTCGAAATAATGGCCTTCACTTAGCCAATCTACTAAGCTTGTTATCCATTAGTACTCTTTTCACTTGGCAGTTGGTAATAATCACTATGATGACTAATGCATCATCATGCACAACCTAAACTCTTTGAAGGTCTGCTATTGAAAAGGGTTACGGCTAACTCTTCAATTTTAGACTTCTTTAAGGAAGGCTCCTTGGCATAGAGTTGCTGAGCATATGCCTGCTGAGTCAAGGAAGTTTCACCACCTGCAGCCAATCCTCAATGTATTACATTAATTATCTCGGCCGAAGGTCAGTTATCTATACATCCTTTAGGTCGAGGCTCTTGTTGAAAATCATAGTCTGCAAGAGGATGATCTCATACGTACTACCTAAGGTAGCCTTTTTTTATAAGGATTTCAATTTTATCTTCAAGTATGGATACTCATCAATGTCATGACCGTGGCTGGGATAAAACTAATAGTATTTATTTTGGTTGTGCTTGTCCGGTCTTGATTTTAAATAATTCAATGCTTCAATTAAAAAGAATGATCTTTGATAATTCATGGTAAGGATAGATAGAGGTAACTTAAACTAATATGGACAAAAATAATTAAAAAAGATATAACTATTTATAATTTAAATATCGATTTGGTCCTTGAATAGAGCAGAGTAGAGGAAGCAGGTTCATGTAGCCGACCCCATGTAGTTTAGAAAAGGCTTAGATGAGTTGAGTTGTCCTGTCTTGATTTCAATTTATTGGGTCGCTTGATATAGCTCTTTTCTCTTATTTGCATTAGTATTTAACTATGTGGAGCATTCAGTGGTGTATCTTTCAAATATCTGAGGTTTCTTTGGTCGATAAGGTTTTCCTTGCTCTCTGGGCTTTTCTTAAGACTTCTTGGGTTTTAGGTCATCCTTCTCAATTTGTTTCTTAACGGATGTCCTCTCATTTTCCTTCCAAGTCATGAGAGTTTCTTTAGCATTAATGTACTTCTTAACTTAGGTTAGTAATTCATTAAGATCTTTAGAGGGTTATTTTGCCAATAAGAAACTAAATCTAGTATTTTTTAGGCATCCTATCAAAGTTGTGAGAGCTACCAAGGTATTTAGGTCACAAACTTTTAAAGCTGCACTATTGAACTATTGAAAGTAATCCATTGATGATTTATCTTTTTTCTATTTGAGAGTCATCAGCAATGCAAAAGTTTTCAAAATGCTGATAAAAAAGGTTAACAAATGATTGATTGAGCTACTTGAAGGAATTAATGGAGGATTGCTTAAGGTTAAAATAGCCTGAGACATGATGGCATCTAATTGTCCATGCAATAGCAACAATACCTTGAAACTCTCCAAGTAATCGATTGGGTCAGTCATGCCGTTATACTACTCCAATTGAGGTATTTTGAATTGGAGGTATAGTAATGTAGCCATGACCTCTTTAGTGAATGGAGGTTCGATACAAAGGTCAATATCATTTAATGTACTTGCCCCTCAAGTTTGAACTTGTTGTATCATGACCCCACTCCTTTGATCCATCTCCTTGAATTGATGATTTATCATTCTTTGACTCATTGAAGGTACCCTTGGAGTAATATGGTTGTTCGAGGTGGAAAAACAATTTTGAGGTTCCTCCTTACATCGATTGGGATGAAAAGGATTAGCTCTGTGGCATGGATGATCACCTAACTTAGTTTGAAGTTGGTTAGGATAAGGGTGTCAGCTCTTTGATGCGAGTGATCATTAGGCTTGGCTTGAGGTCCATGAGGACTGATAGCCCCAAGTGCCTTTTGATCTACTCCAGGATGATTTCTAGCATGGACCCTTATCAGAGACTAGATCTTGGATCATGTTCATAACCATGTCCATTCACTGTAACATCATATTAAGTTCTTAATCCTCCGGATGGTGGTAATGTTAAGGTCAGAGGTGGTGCTAAAGCGGTGTTGGTTGGTTCTCTCGTGAAGAGCTAGGAACCAATCAATTCATAGCTCAAGCATGCTTGAAGATTGCTTATTGTTTGGTCACATCACTTTGGTGGCATGGCTGTGCTCTTGTTCGATACTTCCTATTGATGGTGCCAATATGTTGATGTTAGAATTTGGTCTTCATGTATCAATAGAAGAACAATGTTTAGCTCGTCTTGAATATAATACATCACTTCACCTGCTTCATTTTCTTGTGCCTAAAGAGAGAGCATTAGAGGGCTATAAAGTCTTTTTTTTTTTCAAGGAAACCCTTTGACGCTTAAGTCGATTGAGCTATAGAATAGGGCCTAGGATTGTTTAGATGAGAGTTCTAAGCTCTCAAAGGCTAAGAAAGTCTTTTACTGGTGAGGTGTGAGGTTGGATGTCTAGGTGGTCAGGAATCAGCTTTTTCATTTCTTTCAGTCTAGATGGACTAAGCATTCTGGTGAGTGATTCCCGATTTTTCCTATCTTGTCTCCCTATAGGGTCTCTGCTTCGAAGAATGATCTTCTTATTAGACCGATTTCTGTGGAGGACATTCGGCTAGCTTTATGGAATTTGAGTATTGATAAGGCCCCTGCGCCTGCTGGGTTTCTACCTCTATTCTTTCGTCACTATTTGGGGATAGTGGGCCAGGATATTGTACAGGCTATCCAGCTTATTTTTTAGTTTAAATATATTCCCTATGATTGAAATCGAACCTTCATTACCCTGGTGCCTAAACGCCCTGATTCCTCCACTCCTCAGCACTTTCGGTCTATTAGCCTATGCACTACTTTATATAAGGCATGTGCATGCCTCTTAGTCTTTCGTATGTGTTCGGTGATTGGTGCGGACACTAAAGTTCGAAAGAGGCTTCGATCTAATTCAGTATGGCTTTAATTCTTTCATGTATCCTATAAATAGAGTAATAATTTTACTTCTTTGAATTTGAGTCATCTAATTAAAGTTGGTTTGTTTCAATTTGGATTTTTGAGTCCAAGTAGGGTCAAATTGGTTTGTATTTAGTGAGTTTAGTAGTTGGATCCAAGAGAGGTATGGAATTAGATTCAAGGTAAGCAAGTGAGCTTAAAGATTGGATGCATCAACCACTCTAACAAATCAATCCAAGATGGATGCCACTTCAACAAGCATTGTTGGGTGCCATATCAATCTCTTGGTGTACACCTCATCAAGCCACATCACCACATGCCACATCACCAAGGGGAATTCAAATTCAAAGGAGCCGTCCATTTTTCTCTCCTCTTTTTAAGCTTAGTTATAAGTTATTTCAACCTTCCACCCTTATAGCTAGCTTAGGTTGCAACTTTCCATGAAAAGCTCCATGTAATTCGAATTTTCAAAAGTCTCTTGGGGCTTATAAATACTACCCCAAGCTCTCTTGTAAAAATAATTGATGATGAATGAAAGTTGAGTTTATTTTCTTTCATTTGTATTGGCAAATGTCCTTCGAGAGAGAGTGGGTGAGAAGCCCTTAGCTACTTCAAGAAAGTCATCTCTATGCCAAGATCCATTAGCCATTCTCCATTTCATTCTACCATCCCATCCTATCTTCCAAGGTGCAAGAAGACTCCACAATGAAGGCTGGCCAAGCTACCTCAAATCCGTCAAACTTCATCTTAATTTCAACCTTTCCTTCCTCTTCCTTCATATCATTAATACTCCACCAAATTTTTATGTTCTTAACTCTAATTTGGTTTGTGTAGGATCCCTGGGAATTTTAGGTTCTAAAGAAGAAGGTCTTTCGTGATAAGAAACAGATATAAGAAGTCCTGCAACTAGAGGAATCTTCTTGTCATCCAAGAACTTCATCTTGAGTGTAATCCTTTTAACTCTGATATATTAATGGCCAGATACCCTTCTTTCAACATTTTTCGATCTGAAATATTAGAGTAACTAAGCCCTAGCCTGTGTGTTTTCTTAGCCATAAAAATCATTTCTCTTTACTATTTTGAAGGATTCTCATCCAATTCTAGTTTAACATGCAAATTCCTTTATGAAAATTTTTGCTTTTTTACATAAAAATGTAGCCTAGCTTCACTTCATTTTTTATTTATTATTACTATCTCCTCCTAGATTGCAACATTCGACTTCATCCCTCATCAGTGATCCCTCGCTTTATTTCTCATAAGCATGGGGCTTTTGTCAGAGGATGGAGTATCACTAATAACACCCTATTAGCTCAGGAATTCATGTTTGACCTTTAGAGAGCCTTAGGTTGCCAATGTCTCATGGCAGTTAAGCTTGATATGGAAAGAGCTTATGATAAATTGAGCTGGACTTTTCTATGTCACTCTCTCTTCGAGTTTGGATTTGATGAGCTCTTTGTTGACTGGGTCATGGCCTGTGTTCATCGGCCATCTTTCTCTCTCCTTATTGACGAAGGTCAGACTGATTATTTCCACTCCAAGGTTGGGCTGAGGTAGGGATGCCCTATTTCTTCATTCTTGTTTATTCTCTCTGCTGAGGCTTTGTTTCGGGCCCTAATTCAGGCTCAGCAGGGCTCTTCTCTGGTCCCTTACACTGCGGGTCCCCACGGGCCCTTGCTCTCTCACCTTCTATTTTGCTGACAGTGCATTCTCCTGGGAAAGGCTACTGTATGGAATCCTACCACTTTTACGACCATTCTATAGTCTTATTGTCGGGCTTCTGGGCAGAAAGTTAATCTGAGTAAATCTTTGATCTGTTTTAGTCCAAAGATGACTCCGACGGTTAGGATGGCTATCTCGCAAATTCTAGGAATTTCTGTTCTAGCTGATTGGCTATCATATCTTGGGATACCGATTACGGGGAGACGGCCATGAAACTCTGATTTTAGCGACTTGGAGAGGCGGGTCCATGATCGCCTGGATGGGTGGAAGATCACAGGGCTCTCTATGATGGCGAGGATTACTCTTTTACGCTCGGTGTTGTCTTCTCTTCCTCTCTAACTATTATCTAATGCTGTCATCCCATTGACTTGCTTATGGAAGATAAAAAAATATTTTCGGGACTTCCTCTGGGCCTCGATGTAGGATGATCATGGTATTCATCTTTTCGCCCGAGACATTGTTTGTAGGCCGATTACTGAGGGTGGGCTTGGGATTCAGTTTCTCACTGTTAGGAGGAAGGCTTTGACTGCTAGGCATGCCACGCGATTCTTGCTTGTTCCGCATTATTTGTGGAGCTCTTTTATGCATGCCAAATACGGCAACTGGACTTCTTCCTCTCTTCCTCAGCCTACCCATAACCATTTCTTTTTCTGAAAAGAGGTTTATCGGTATGCCCCGGTTATTCTGACTAGCATATCTTGGATGATTGGTGACGGAGCCTCGGTGGATATTGTTCAAGATAGATGGATCGCCGGCCTTCCCCTGTCTTGATGGCCGACTTTTGTTTGCTCTGACATTCCTAATGGAATGAGGGTCACTTATTTGATCTCTCAGGATCATAATACCTGGTCTTCTTCTTTGGTGTCCAGTCTCTTTGGGAACGAGCTTCATCCTCGCATCCTTTCCATTCCCCTCATGCTGGACCCCACAGCGGACATCAGGGTTTGGAAGAGATCTTGTATGTCTCCTGCTCCTATCAGGGACCTCCTCAACATTTATAGACCATATAGCCTTAGCATTCGAGGAATTTGGCGTGGATTTGGCATCTACCTATTCACCCTACGGTGCAGCTTTTTATCTGGAAGCTAGCATGGGACGCTCTCCCTACCTGCTCTCTGCTCGCTGGGAGAGGGATGTGCATCTAGCCTATGTGCTCGTTATGTGGCCTTAAGGAGGAGATGGTTGACCATGCTATCTTCTCTTGTTCTAGAGCGAGACAGATATAGCAGATCTCAGACGATCGCCCTTGGGTTTATGGTTTTGCATTCCTCTATAGCTCTTTTTTGTGCATGATTAGGCAAGATGTGAGAAGAGGTATTCATTAGAAGAGATCTACGAGGGCTTACACTGCTTATCATATTTGGTTATCCCGGAACCAGCTCATGTTCACTGACGAGATTACTCCTGCTTGTAGGATTATCTGGACTGCCTTCTCCTTATCTGCTGAGTATCATTTCCATCAGAGTGCTATTGATTCTGCTAGCCCTGGCCTCTGGGACTTCCCTGCTGCTTCGGCAGCGCACCGGCGCATGGTTTTCATTTCTTGGGAGCCTCCACCTTTAGGTTTGTCAAAATTAGCTTTGATGGAAGTATTCGAGGTAGATGTGCTAGATCGGCTTTTGTGATTCGTGGGTTGGATGGTGCGATGTTGGCGACTGAAGGATTCGGCCTTCTTGATTCTTCGGTGCCTTGTGCTGAGCTGTATGCTGCATGGACTGGTATTTCCTGTGTCGTCCGTAGTCTGGGCGCACACAGTCTTATTATTGAAGAAAATTCTATTACTATTATCCATTGGCTTCATCAGGATACTAGCGACCACTTGCCCATCATTCCCTTGCTTTATGACATTCGATCTACACTTCATGGCGTTGCTAGCGCCCAGATTCGGCACATCTATAGGAAAGCCAATTCAGTAGCTAGTTGGATTGTTTTCCAGGATGGCCTACCACTCAGATTTTTGGAGCGGGAAGCTGGGCGATCCTTGCCCTCTTGTCATTTCCCAAATATTGTACTATGATATATTGGTTTGACTTACCCTATATTAATGTGATCATCTGTCTGTATCGAAAAAAAAAAAAAAAGACTTATGTTGGAGCTGGACTCTCCTTAAATGGCTCTAATAAACCTTAGTGATAAGGTAGGGATCTATGACTATGTGAAGAATAAAGGTGGTGTGTGAAGAAAACAATCATGAGAGAAAGCATAGTCATAAATTATAAAACTACAAGTTTTTTTGACATTTTAATTCAAATTTTCCTTTATTGTGGATGTCAAAAAAGCTCAGCACATTGTGCTTTAATGTCCAATAGTGAATTTATGTTACTAGTGGCTGTATTTTCACTTCAGAAAATCCTTTCTAATTCAATCACCATAACCTTGCCTACTCACTCTCAATAATTTTATATATGGGTTAGGTGAAGAGTTGTTAGTCATCATGTGCTATGCTCTCAAAATCATTTACTTTCAGCCATGTTATGGCTTTTCTCAAATTGATCCCATTTCTTTGTTCAAACTCCAATGTATAGTTCTGGAAATTTGACCATGCTAATTTTCTAATTTTTGATTTAGTTATTAATTGAACGCAAATTTCTTATATTGGCCAATAAAAACCAGATGAAGACAATAATCCTCACAGCATCATTCTATTCATTTACGTGCATTTCGTTTAGCTCCACACCAAACTCAATTATATATTTTATATTATCACTAGCTGCTATGCAATTTGGTATAAAGGTGGTTGTGCCATCGTTGTTGGCTTTCATTTCCTTTTCGCCGGCACGTTTAGTTGATGCCGTGCATGACTGGGACCCAGAGTTTTTCTGCAAAGAATCTGTGCCATGCGAAGACTGGTCCCCATGCTATCCTGATGAACAAATGGAATAATATCACAGCTTCTGCAGTCCAACTCAAAATTCTATTCACATAAATATTATTGAGTTGTAAATGATATCATTTTTATTTATAATTTCCAGAGTTGCAGGATATTTAAGATCGGATAATGAAACTTAACTGAGGAGGAAAGAAGTAATTAATTAGAATTCTAAAATTGGCAGCTATTATATTTTTTAAGTCAATAATTTTGATATTCTAGATGAATTACAGACATTTGATTTTAAATATCGATTTAGTATTTTTTTTTTTTTAGAATCGGTTGCCGTTTGGGTTAATCTTCCGAGAGATATATTTATGCATTGAGTCTAAGTGATGAATTGTGATGTGATAGTTTGAGTGAGTAAAAGCATAAAGAATTGACTTTAGAGTGAAAATAGATGCGTGCTATAAATATATTTAATCATAACAATTTAATAAATATAAAAGAAGTTTAAATTTTTAATTTTTTATAATTTATGATTTTATTTTAAAGACTTGAGTTGATGGTAAGAAAACCATATTCATAATTAAAGTGCCATCGAAAGCCTTATAAGTATTATAAAGAAAGATGTATTTGAAGTGTCGGCACTGGTGGAGAAATTTGTCATCGTTTCCATGCGTTTTATAATACTTGGCTTATGAAGTAATAAAATATAAAAAAAATGATAAAATAAGAAAAATTATTAAAATTTTATTTTAAGGCCCCTTTGGAATTAGAATCGAAATTAGAATTATGGACTCCTATTCCACATATTTATTTTGCTGAAATTAGAATTTGATTCCAAATTTAATTTCATCTGAAATTTGAATCATGTAAAACGAAAGATTTAATCCAAAGTTATAAATTGTTAATTAAAACCCAACTCTCTCCTCTCTTTTCATCAAACAACTATTTTGTGGTGTGACATCCCAACAAGTGTACAATGCCATTTTCTGCTGCGATTTTATGCCGTTGTTATTCGTGTCCAAGGGCCCGTTCCATGATTTCCTTCTCCAAATTTTGTGTCTGTTTTTACCAAACTATTTGATGCCATTTGGTTAAACATTGACACTTGTTGCCAATTGATTAAATACTGAAACAATGATAAGAGAACAACATGCCAATAAAGGACAAAAGATGGACCATTTTTCCCTCATCTTTTATCATATTGTTTTATCAATTGCGTGCATCAAATTTCTTGATTGATTATGACGTTGCACCCAGCAGCCTTCTTTTTCAAGTCATTATAAACTATCGGTCCCCATTTCGCATCATTCAAACGCCACATAGAAGAAGAATCACACAGTGGATTGCACACTTATTATTGACTGATTTCATGTCGCCACCTACAAAAATCCTTGTTTCAGTAATCACTTGAGCTTTAAAATTTATCAACATCCCAAATGAATGTGATGACAACCTGAAAAAGAGATCCTAATACATTAACATTCTATTATCCAATGAATTCAATGAGAGTGTGACTGCTCCTTATTTCTATTACTGATACAGGTTTTCCTTCAATATCGAATCTGGCTCTGTTTATGCTCAGTTTTCTTCTTGCAAACAACCATCCCACTTCACTTGCAAGCAGCCAATGAGTTCTACCCAAGCAAAGTGCTGAATCTTTTTACCAATTGTTTTGAGCCTGCACCACAGAAGAAATATGACAGTTGAGTGAGACAGAGTTAACACAATGATTTTGCCAAAGCATTGATGCTGAAACTGGAGATGATAAGATTCCGGTCCCACTCCACTGGAAAATATGAATTACTATGCAACCGAAACCGAAGATGTCATATCTTGTTGACAGGTGGACATATCAACTCATCTGTTTTTTCATGAAGGGAAAATATTGGCCAAAAGTTGAGACCATGAATGGAGTTTAGAATATATGACGGATGGCTTGGGTTAGGTTGCAGACAAGAACATGTAACCTTCACTGTTTCTTACAGTACATGCATGTGCAATTGAAATGATGAAAATGATAGGTTCTGAAGTGTTGGTGAGTTGCTGCTTTCCATCATAATTTTCTGTTTGAATTCTAATAAACCAACAGAACTCAATGACCACCCCAGAACTTTAGTGGCTGGATTTCTAAAGTAAAAGAAACACAGAAATATATAGAAAAAGAAAGAAATGACCATGACCTAACCGATGAGGACATCTTACAAACCTAAAGACAGTTTCTTGTAATCTAGGGTGCTAGCTATGTATACAAATGGATCAAGAAAAAGTGTCAAAAGCCAAGGAATCACTCAACTGACTTATTCTCCGGTCCAGCCATGACAGATGAACTTGAATCACTAAGCAACTAACAAATAATATCTAATCATTGACTTCACTCACCCATTACCAATGTGGATGCCAACTAGCTTAAATAAACACTGCAATGACCGCTATAAGAATGTGCAACCCCCACACCACCTGCAAGGAAAAACAAAAGATGAGTCTCCAGCACAAGGGACAAGGGATGTCCTATTCTATATTATCTTCTCAATATCAAGAAGATTATCTCAACAAATGCAGCTGGAAATATTCTAACCAAATATAATTTCTACATTCTGATTTAGCTTCTTTTGGTGTGGGTTCATGAATTTCATGTGGGTAAAACAAAAGAAAGTAATATTCAAAAAAAAATAGCGTTGTGTTTTCTTTATTTTTCACATGAAAATCATCAAGAAAATTCTTTTTGAATATTACTTTTTTTTTTTCGAAAGAAATGGCTGTCATGGCGTTTGCCACATAAGAATGGTCAGTGTAAATGGTCAAAGCCTTCTCAACCTGCATTTAGCAATGGAGCTTTGAGTTCATGAGCAAATGGCTGTCATGGCCTTTGCCACATAAGAATGCAGGACTAGATTGCTACCAATTTATTTAAAGATGAAAGCATGTTGCCAAGCAAATTAAATGACAATTATTTTTGCAGACAGAAGGCAACAAAATAAAGCAAGTAATGATAATTTTGCTAAAATTAGGGGAGAAGTATGTGTTAAGTGTTACCAGAAATTAGCTTATTCCTTACCATCAGCTTGGAAGATGATGATAATAATGATGGAGTTATAAAGTACCGTTGCAAACCAATATTGTAAACAGGTGTACCATCAGGATAGAAAAGACCATAGTTCCTCTCAGACGTGGGACCTGGCTTTAGGTCCTCATTAAACAGGGCAAAAACATAGACATCAACGGGCACTGAAGGCTTCAGTGGTGTGCCTTGATTCATTGCAACCCTTTGCAACAGATTACGATTGTATGTTGCAGCATGCTCTATGGTTGCTCCTGGCTCATCAGAATCTCCTTTTGATGGCCACCCAGTCTCGGATATTCTTACATCAATATCTGTGTGCTCCCTTGCTTTCATCGCAGAATAGACCGAGTCAATCTGTGCATAGAGCATATTATCATAGCTCAAGTTTGTATTCGGATCAGTGACTCCTGAATTAGGCTGGAAAAGGACATACTCCAATGGAACACTATCTGGGTTTCCTTTGTAGGCAAAGTAAGGATATGCATTTATGAGGAAGGGAGACTTGATCTGAGAATGGAAGTTTAGGAGTGGTTGAATGTACTGAGCGAGATCTTCACGGAAAGAGCCAGAGGAAGGAGGGTAGGAATTTCCTAATATAGCTGTGGAGTGTGCAGTGGAAACATTCACATACTTGTCCAATCCAAGGGTAACAAGAGCTTCATATATGGATTGCATTGCTGGGAGGAGGTTGGACATTAAAGCAGTGTCATTGCCAGACAAAACCTCATTTCCAACAGTGATACAGGTGATTTTAGTTTGTGGGAGGTAAGGCTGGACATTTTGTCTGAGCCAGGCCTGGGCTTTTGCAGAGTCTGTCATGTTTAATACATTCTCATTGCCAATTCCAATTATAAATTCAACGTTGGAATTGGCGAAGGCACTCAAAACCTTGGGGTCAGCATCATAAAGCTTCACCTTGCTGATACTGATTGACTGGAGGAGGCCAGAGACTTGGAAGGGAGAAGGCAGATTGTTGGCAATTTGCCCATAGTTGATTCCAATCTTGAGGCAAAGGGTTTGGGGAACTTGACCTGTAAAATTACATCTCCTTCAGCTGAACTCACTGTGAGATTAAGATAAATAAATCATTTCCAGGTATCAGAATACTGAACATCAGCATTGCTTATCTGTACCCAGCCATTGTTTAATTTATTTCATCATATGGGAGTGAACAGGAACGCTGTCCTTCAAATTTAGTAAGTTCTTGAAAAATGTATGAGAAAGAAGCAGGTAAACAACTCTTTATCTAGTTAGGTCTATATAAAACCATGAAAAAGCTTCTTATTTATTTATTTATTTTTATTTGATGCTAAAGAACAGAATGTTTGGCACCAGCCGAAAATGCTGACATAGAGCTCTCTAAAATAACTCATACTTTTGTAAGTACATGGATCCAGTTTACCAAGTAATCATTTGTTATCATCAATTAAGCTATAATGCCAGCCAATTGGACAATCAAATTGTCTTATATCCTAAATAAAGGAATCTTGCAGTTAAGTTCCAGGAATTCTATATTAAAGGAAGAACTCTCTAACCTTTGAAACCAAGAATATCTTACTGCTATAGCAGTAGGAATTTGAAAAGCTAAGATAGGTGGGAAGGCTATGTAAAAGTTTACAACTTTATCACCAAGAAAAATAGGGGAAAAAAAAAAATCAAATGCACTTTATGAACATTATAAGAAGATAGGTAAAGATCAACACTTATGCTCTAAATTGTTTTAATCAGAAGATGTGCTTGACCAAATCCAATCAGAACAAATAAAATATTAGAGAGACAATGGAAAAGAAGGTGAAAAAGTGGGATTCCCACGGCGACCAAACTTAATGTTCTTTATTAAAAAATGAACTAAAAAGCAGGTAGGTGCGAATTTATATGTGAAATTCGACAGAATAAAAGATAAAAAGTGTTTTTGATGTAAAGTTGGGGGGACTTTTCAATCCATTGAGAAACAAAATAGGTAAAGTTGCATTGACATTGTAGAAGATCCAAGAGGCAGATCCAAAGTGTTTTTTTTTTTTTTTTTTTTGGTTTCTTCTCAGGGAAAAACCGAAACAATGGAACTGAAATCCAAAGATTCCAGACACAATTCAAATAAAAACATAGCGTTTCAGTGATCCAAAAGATCTATCGTCAGTGCCTAGATATCAATCAACTCCCTATCTTCGCTCAATTCTATATACCCATCGAACCTTTACCAAGGAAATCAGGATTCCAGCAAAATCAATTAAAATAATGCAAAAAAAAAAAAAAAAACTAAATATCACCTCCGAATTGCTGCAGGAAAGCTAATAAAAGAAAAAGATCAATGCAAGAATCACAGACACCACCTCCTATCTTCCAATAAGATTACATTAGCATCCAAGAAAGAAACTGAACACTGAAGAAATCAAGCTTCTCAAATTCTCCTACAAATCTAAAACCAAACAAGGAGATCTTTTTATGGTGAAGAAGCTTCGTACCTGAGAGCAATAGCAACCAAAGCGCAGCGAAGGTGAAGCGAGAGAGGAGCTTCATAATTCTAATCTCTCACTCTCCCCTCGGCGGCGGCGGCAGCGGCTTCGCTGCCCCCCTCTGAGAAATAAATAAGTACCCTTCCCCATCTCCCCGTCTTCTTCTGCGAGATTCTTCATGTGTGAATCCCCGGTAATTTCCCCACAAGGATTCAAGAGGGCAAGATAGGTATTTTCGCCTTATTTTCGCCGTCCTCCGGGAAAATTACATCGTGCCACGTGGTGTTAGAGGTGGGGTTCAACCGGAGAGAGTGCCGTGTGTCCCCCCTCATCGCCCCGCCATTGGGCCCCACCAAGGTTTCTCCCTTCAATACAAGGAAATAAAATAAATAAATAATTAATTATTCATGTTTTATTTTAAAAAATAAATTTATAATTTATATTTATTTTTTTAAATAAAATAATAATTTTTATTTGTTCTCCTCTCCCTCTCCCTCTCCCTCTCCCTTCAAAGTTTCAAATAAGGGGATCGCTCGAGATGGGTTTTTGGGCCAGGGATGTTGTAAAGCAATGTTTTAAAAATTGGATCGGATCATCTTAACATTGGATTGTGAGTTAATCGATTTGATCGAATGAATTAATTAATTAAATCAAATAATATTATATTAAATTTTAATTTAATTATATAAAATAATAAAATATAAATATAATTTAAATAATATTTTTTAAAAAAAAAAAAATTAGATTGAATCAATTGAAATCCGATCGATTTAACAAACTTTTTTAAATTTATCATATTATATAAAAATTAATTTTAATAATAAAATCGATCTAAATTAACGATAGATTTTTGATTGGACCAATCGATTTAGACCGGTTTTCAAAACATTGGTGTGAAGTACTGGAGCCGTTTTAAATCTGAACAGTGGACTCCTTTGGAGTCGGTTGCGTGTTCAAAAATTGGATTTTTTTTTGACAACTTATTATACTCTTATTTTCCTCTTATTGGGATGCTGGGTTTGTTGGGTTGTGGGGTCATGCATGCATGGTGCTCTCTGGCTGAAAGATGCAAGACAAGATGGAGTTATTATGATCCATGATTTGCACTCGATCTAATTTAAGTGATGAGATAGACTGGGATGCAATGTTTGTTGTTTGAAAAATCCTTGCTATCTAATTGGAACTAGTCGCAAGTTGGGGCATGATGGGTGCTAGTTAGGTTGCTCGACTGCATCTAATTATTGAGGAATAAAATCGATGTGTGTTAATAATCATGCATATGGTGGCTAGGGCTAGCCCTGATTCCTGTCCACTATGCGACGCTCACCCGAGATAGGTCAGCCTCGATAGGTCGGGGCGCCTTAGCTCCTCTTCGAACCAAGGACTCCCAAGACGCGAATCATCTCTCTCAGCTCTAGCCGAGCTATGTCGTCTCTCGGCCCCAGCCGAGCTATATCGTCTTTCGGCCCGAGCTATATCCTCTCTCGGCCCCAGCCAAGTTATGTCGTCTCTCGGCCCCAACCGAGCTATATCCTCTCTTGGCCCCAGCCGAGCTATGTCACCTTTCGGCCCCTCTAGCCGATCTCTCCCATCGCTCGGCCTAGCCCGAGCGATATCTGCGCCTCTACGGAATTCGACGCAGGAGAGCCCGAATTCGTTAGATTCCAAATAGAAATCATATCTGGGAGTGACCTAGGACCCGCAAGAATGGCCTAGGGCCCTGAAGCCTATCTCCTCACCACATCTCGAGACATCAACGAGCTCTCCTAGCCATCGATCCTCTAACCAACAAGATACGAATCCTACCGGCCTCATAACAAACTGGATTCAGATCCTAACGACTTTCGGACCCGCGACGCCACAGGGAATCAGGTGATCCTCTATAAATAGAGTCGTCTGCCGACTCCTCAGGTACGCGCACACTCACTCACTGGAACCCTCTCTCTCTCCTTAGCTTCTGCCATTAGCGCTCTGCTCTGCTCATAGCCCTGGAGGGACTCTTCAGCGAGAGCTTTCTCTCCATTTCTGTTGATTGCTGATCTTCACTGACTTGAGCATCGGAGGGTCTTCCGCAGAGGGCCACCCCCAATGCCTCTCGCGTGAGGACTGTTTTGCAGGTCCACCCAGGCGGAGAGCCCGTGCTACAACCCGACCGCGCCCGGATCAGAGGACAGATTCCGGCAGCAACAGATTGGCGCTAGAGGAAGGGCCCTCAAGTCCCATAAACTTGTGATCCATGAGATAAGGATCTCAATCTGAAAGAGAACTCCTCCCATGGCCAACTGAAGAAAAGCTACTTCCGAGGCCCGAGATCAGGTTACCTCCCAAAGGCCTGATCCGCGAGCAGTATTGCACCGCCGCCACCGCCAGTTGAGACTCCATCGCCACTGGTGGCCCCGGTGACCCAGGACCAGTTGGCCGCACTGGTCCAGCAAGTCCAGGCATTGGCCCACCTAATTCAGGGGCGCCCCAAAGCCCCCTGTCCGACTGCTCCTGCTCCTCATCCCCCGAGGAGGATGCAGCCCCCGCTCATCCAGTGGCCTCTTCTTCCGGCCCGCTTGAGGTTGCGGACCCCCCTCGCCATCCCAGAGAAGTTGAGCTAGCTCCCCAAGGAGTCCGCGACAGAGATCTCCCTAGATCTCGGTGGGCCCGATCCTTCTCCCCGGTGTTCTCTCGCCATGATTCAACACCATCTTAGTATCCTCCTTGTCCTACCCTTTTGCTTTTCTTGATAGGGATATCCGCCGCCAGCTCTAAGAAATGCGTCAAGAGCTAGACGCCGCCAAGCAGGCCTATCCGCTTCAGAATAAGCGGAGCAGGGCATCCCCTTCTCTAAGAAGATTATGGAGGAAGTGATTTCCTCCCACGTCAACTGCCTGCCATCGAGCCTTATCATGGCTCCTCTGACCCCGACGATCATCTCAGCAGCTTCCGATCGATCATGATGTTCCACGGGGCATCAGATGCGATCCTTGTCGCGCTTTCCCTTCCACCCTCAGGGGATCTGCTCGAACCTGGTTCAATGCTTTGAAACCAGGTTCTATTAATTCCTTCGACGAGTTGAGCCACCTCTTCATCAGCAGTTCGTCAGCAGCCACCGTCACAGACGGAGGTCCGATTCCCTCTCTGAGGTTAAGCAGAGAGAGGGGGAGTCTTTGAAGAAGTATCTCGACCGTTTCAACACGGCCATGCTGGAGGTGGACCACCTTAATCATGAGGTGGCCATGTCTGCCCTGGCGGGCGGAGTATTGAAGGAAAGTGATTTTTACCTGGCGCTGGAGGTCAGCTACCCTCTGAACCTCTCCGACATGATGGCTCTGGCATACAAATATGCAAGAGTCGAAGAATCACGGAGAGCTGCCCGAGCCGAGCTTACGAAGAAGACGGAGCCCAAAGGCTCATATAAGCACCGACCTGCCCGTCAGCCAAGCCCGCCTCGCTGCCAAAGGATTCCTCAGCCGCCGCCAAGGAATCGCACCCGGAGCCCGCCTAGGAGGTTCAATCGATTTACTCCGCTCACTGCCCCAAGAGCGGAGATCCTTATGGAAATCGAGCGCTAACTCCCTCGGCCTCCTCCTCTTCGGGGAAATGCTGCCCGGAGAGACCCGCCAAGTATTGCCGCTACCACGCGACCATGGCCACGACACTGAAGAGTGCTGGCAACTGAAGAACGAGATCGAAAGGCTCATCCAGCGGGGTAGACTGGATCGATTCAGAGGAGCCCCCGAGCCAAGAAACGGGGCGATCGTCGGCCTGAGCCCCAGCAGCAACTCCTTCCTCCCCCAAATCCTCTGGTCGCTGGCCACATTAATGTGATTGAGGCGGTCGGTGGTCTTCAGCGGGAGGGACGATGAAGAAGGTTCGACGCCGAAGAAAGCGCGAACTGACGAGCATTCTTTCTCCAGCGATGACTTCCAGGGAATATAGTTCCCACAGATGATGCGCTGGTTGTATCTCTCAATTTGAATAACTATGATGTAAGCCGAATTCTCATTGATAGTGGAAGCTCCGTCAATGTTTTGTACTTCGATATGTTTGTGAAGATGAAACTTATCATGGAGAATCTCCGAGCGGTGGACTCCACCCTAATGGGGTTCACCGGCGATGTAATCACTCCGGAGGGGGTCGTGACCTTGACGGTCCGAGCAGGAACCTGCCTGGCCTTCCATCACCACTGTGCATGCAGATTTCTTGGTGACCAATCTCCGGTCGCCCTACAACGCGATCTTGGGAAGACCCGGCTTGATGTCCCTCAGAGCCGACGTCTCCATCCCGCATCTTGTTATGAAGTTCCCGACCGAGCGAGGGGTTGGTGTAGTTCGAGGAAGCCAAACTATAGCTCGGCAGTGCTTCATCACCAGCCTGCAATCCAGATTGCCCGAGGTTGACGGACTAGACGCTCGGGAGGATTTCGCCGAGCAACGAGGAGAACCAGCCAAAGAGTTGGAGGAGGTACCGCTGGACGAGGCTCGGCCCGACCGAACCATAAGGATCGGGTCGCTACTGAAAGGGAAGCCCCGACTGGAGCTGATCGACTTTCTCTGAAGAAACGCTGATGTCTTCGCTTGGTCAGCTTCCGACATGCCCGGGATCAGCCCGGACGTCCTCGTCCACCGTCTCAATGCAGACGAGATGTCCCGGCCCGTAAAGCAAAAGAAAAGAAGCTTCGCCCCTGACTGGCAGAGAGCAATTGAATAAGAGGTGGACAAGCTCATCAAGGCAAACTTCATTCGGGAGGTGAATTATCCAAGCTGGCTGTCCAATGTTATGGTGAAAAAGTCGAACGGCAAATGGCAAATATGCATCGACTTTACCGACCTTAACAAAGCATGCCCGAAGGATAGCTTCCCTCTCCCCTGGATCGACCAGCTCGTGGATGCCACCTCCGGCCATCAGATGTTGACCTTCATGGATGCCTATTCAGGCTACAACCAGATTGAATGGCACTCGAAGATGAAGAAAAGACTGCCTTCATAACCAATCGAGGTACCTACTATTACCGTGTCATGCCCTTTGGTCTGAAAAATGCAGGCGCCACTTACCAAAGGCTGGTAAACAAAGTCTTCAAGGAGCAGATCGGCCGAAATATGGAGGTGTATGTCGATGACATGCTGGTCAAAAGCAAGGAAGCATCCCAGCATATTGAGGATCTTTCTGAAAGCTTCGCGACACTCCGAAGGTATCGGATGAAGCTCAATCCAACGAAGTGCACCTTCGGTGTCACCTCGGGGAAGTTTCTTGGCTTCATGGTTTCTTAGCGAGGCATTGAAGCCAACCCATAAAAGATTCAAGCGCTTCAGCAAATGGCGCCCCCAACATCTATCAAAGAAGTCCAGCGCCTGACGGGAAGAATTGCGGCCCTCAACCGCTTTGTGGCTCGGTCGGCCGAGAGGAGCCTTCCTTTCTTTAAAGCTCTTCGATCTGCCAAGAATTTTTAATGGACTTCCGAGTGCCAAAAGTCATTCGAGGACCTCAAGAGATATCTTGGCTTGCCACCCCTCCTCAGCAGCCCCAATCCGGAGAAATGTTGTTTCTGTACCTGGCAGTCTCTGAAGGCGCGATTGGCTCGGTTTTGGTCAGAGAAGAGAAGAAGACCCAGAAGCCGATCTACTATGTCAGCAAACTTCTCCAGGACGCCGAGACAAGGTACACCCGAATCGAGAAGCTGGTCTTGGCCTTGATAATATCGGTTCGAAGATTACGACCATATTTCCAAGCGCATTCTGTGATAGTCCTTACCAATCAGCCCATCAAGGTGGTGGTCCATCGTCCGGAGACATCCGGAAGAATGGCTAAGTGGGCCGTTGAGTTAAGCGAGCATGATATCTGTTATCAACCTCGCCCGGCTATCAAGGCTCAGATTCTAGCTGATTTCCTCCTTGAGTGCACCATCCCGGAAGATGGTTCCGCTCCGAACTCCCCCGAGCATCCAAGATCTGACGCCCTGTGGCTCCTCCACGTCGACGGATCCTCCAATGCCAATGGCTCCGGTGCTGGTTTGATCCTCACCAGCCCCAAGGGGACGACCTTTGAGTACGGCGTTCGATTCTCCTTCCCAGCCTCCAACAACAAAGCCGAGTATGAGGCCCTGCTTGCTGGACTCCGAATCGCACGTGATCTGAAAGTGAAGAGGCTGAATGCCTTCACCGACTCTCAGTTGGTGGCCGGTCACGTGCGGGGCGAATTCGAGGCCCGGGAGCCAAACATGATTCGGTACCTTCGGCAGGTATGGGACTTGCTTTCTCACTTCTCTGAATTCGAAGTTATCCAGATCCCCATATCCGAAAATGCTCGCCCCGATCTGTTGTCCCGGCTTGCGACTGCGAGTCGATGAGTGTCGAGCAAAAGTTTCCCCTTAGAAATCTTGAAAAAACCTAGCATCGCGAGGCGGACCGAGTGATGCAGATTGAGGTCGAGCCATCCTAGTTCGATCCAATATTAAAATATCTTAAAGAAGGGTCTACTACGGTACCGATCAAAAAGACTATTGTAGCTACTGGATGACGAAATGGATTTGGAATTTATGATATTCTCAAAAAGGTACTGTCAATAATCCCGTTGGTACTGAAACCATTAAAAGAACACCCAATAACTTATTGGGCACTGTGCGGAGTATTTGAAATACAGGAAAGAAGTACCACTCGGGTAATATTTCCAAAGGAGTTGCAAATGGATCTACCGGTTCACCAATCATTGATGGTTCTAGAACCGCTAAGCCTAATTACACGCGAGAGTACTTAGAATTACTACTGAAAAATATATAAAAGATCGTTGGGCCATGCGGGTTTTCCATAATAATTATGACCCATTCCTTTAGCCAATTTAGTTCTTAATACAGGATCATTCAAGTCAGGTTTCTTTGTTATTGGGATAGGTGAATTCTTATAGATCCATCCTCCGAAGGAACCGGACATGATAATTTTTCATCATCTGGCTCGAGCAAGAACCAAAGGAATGACAGAACTAGGTCACTTCCAGCCGACCGTAAGGAAGCGAGGAAGCTGAGATTGCAAGCTACCCATTATGTGCTAGTCGACGATCAGCTGTACAAGCGGTCCTTTTCCATGCCACTTCTCAAATGCCTCCGCCCGTCCGAAGCTGACTATGCTCTTCGAGAAGTACATGAAGGAATCTGCGGCAATCACCTGGGGGTTGATCTCTGTGCACAAGGTACTGCACCAGAGATATTACTGGCCTACCATGCAAAAGGATGCCGATGACCTCGTTCGAGCTTGTGACCCGTGCCAGAGGCACTCCAGCATCCAGAGGCTCCCCTCCACTAGTTTAGTCCCTATTTCCTCCGCTTGGCCTTTTGCTAAGTAAGGGATGGACATTCTCGGCTCTTTTTCCCTCGCCACTGGACAGAGAAAATTTCTATTTATCGCCATCGACTACTTCACCAAGTGGGTCGAGGCCGAAGCAGTAGCCCAGATAACCGAGGCTCAGGCTAGGGACTTCGTGTGGAGATCCATCATCTATCGCTTTGGCCTCCCGCATGCCCTCATCACCGATAATGGAAAGCAATTTGATAATCCCAAGTTCCGGGAGTTCTGCGAGGATCATGGCATCAGCCATCGCCTCACCTCAATGGGGCATCCGCAAGCCAACGGAGAAGCCGAGGTAACAAACCGGACCCTACTTCAAGGGATTAAGTCTCGGCTCACCAGAGCCCGAGCAGATGGGCAGACAAACTTCATCATGTTCTAGGGCCTACCGCACCACTCAGAGAATCCCTACCGGCAAGACCCCATTCTGGATGGCCTTTGGCACGGAAGTCATCATCCCCGTGGAAATAGGCCTTCCCTCTCTGCGAGTGGAAATCTACTTAGAAGAAACCAACGACGAGCAGCTCCGAACCAATCTCGACTTGTGGAAGAAATCAGGGAAAAGGCTCGAATCAGAATGGCCACGTACCAGCAAAGGGTGGCCCGCTACCATGCCTCTAGAGTCAAGGGCAAATCCTTCTCGCCTGGCGATCTTGTCCTCCGAAAAGCATCCGTCTCCAAGCCGCTGGAGCAAGGAAAATTGTCTCCAAACTGGGAAAGGCCCCTACCAAGTAACGGCAGTCATCGGTCCCGGCACCTACAAGCTCCAGGACATGAACGGGAAATCCATTCCCCGGACGTGGAGTTCGGACAACCTCCGCATATATCATCAATAGAGTATGCTCTCTATAGACTCGCCCTATTTACAGCTTTGGCATCTTGTTTTACGATCCGCGGCAGGACCGCTACGGTCGTTCTTTCGAAAGTCACAATAGAAAACAGATGTCGTTCACGCATCTACTCTCGGCACGACCGGGCCATCTCCTTGGGCCAAATCTCCATACCTCGACTAGGCCGAGCTCTGAGCCAAAGCTATATATCTCAGTTAGGCCAAATTGCATCCCGCGAAGGCTTGGTATGGCCGAGCGCTCCCGGCGCAGCTGGGAGCCGTGTAATCTCCAAAGTATTATTCGGATTAGGCAGCTTACAAGCCCCAGCCGAACCAAATAATCTCCAAAGTATTGTTCGGATTCGGGCAACTTACAAGCCCCGGCCGAACCAAATAATCTCCAAAGTATTATTCGGATTCGGGCAGCTTACAAGCCCCGGCCGAACCAAATAATCTCCAAAGTATTGTTCGGATTCGGGCAGCTTACAAGCCCCGGCCGAACCAAATAATGTCCAAAGTATCGTTCGGATTCGGGCAGCTTACAAGCCCCGGCCGAACCAAATAATCTCCAATGTATCGTTCGGATTCGGGCAGCTTACAAGCCCCGGTCGAACCAAATGATCTCCAAAGTATTGTTCGGATTCGGGTAGCTTACAAGCCCCAGCCGAACCAAATAATCTCCAAAGTATTGTTCGGATTCGGCAGCTTACAAGCCCCGGCCGAACCAAATAATCTCCAATGTATTGTTCAGCTTCGGGCAGCTTACAAGCCCCCGAACCAAATGATCTCCAAAGTATTGTTCGGATTCAGGCAGCTTACAAGCCCCGGCCGAACTAAATAATCTCCAAAGTATTGTTCGGATTCAGGCAGCTTACAAGCCCCGGCCGAACCAAATAATCTCCAAAGTATTGTTCAGATTCCGACAGCAACACTAACAAAAAATCCAAAGGACTGTTTAGTTACAAAAAAAAAGTTTAAGGCCCTATTTTTGATTCGTGATCCAAAATATTATTTTTTAAAATATAAATTATATTAACAATTTAAGTTGTATTTCGTTAATTATTAGTATTCGAGAATAAGTTTGGTTGATATTTTTGAAAACTGTTTTAGAGAAAAGTAGCAATGAATCGCATGAAGAAAGATCACGAATAGAAGGAAGAAGACGAATTCGCAAGTTTCAAGTGTTTTAAGAAAAAAAGGATAAAATATGAAAAACATCTGAAATGAATCCATTCAGTTTCATTCAGATTTTTAGGTTCATTTCAAAAAAGTATTTATCAACCAAATGCATTTTTAATTTTTTGATTTTGAAAAAAAAAAATATCCAAATCGACAGCTAAACGAGCCCTTAAAGATTTTTTTTCAAATCTTTTAAAAGTATTTTATCAAATATAATATTTTAACTAAAAATTTAAAATTTAATTTTTAAATATATACTAAATCTTAAAAATATCTTTGATTATTTATTAAAATAAAAATTATTTTTTTATATCATCACTCACAACCATCTTCATTATTAACCATTCTTTGTTATTCATCACCATTACAATCATGGTCTCTACCATCACCCACTATCTCACATCACCATTTATTAGATAAGTGCCTAGAATTAATTGCTAATAGTTTAAATGCAGAATATAAAATTTAAAATAAAAGTATTAAAAAAATAAGTTAGAGGTTTCACCTTTTCATGCCAATTATAGGTAAATTGTTCCCAATATACAATGATATGGATCAATTTAAACCCCTTATCATAAGCACAATGATACAAAGTTATAATTCAAAAACTCTTTTAATATCTAAAAAAATTAATTAGAAAAAATAATAAAAAATAAAGAAAAAAATGAAAAGGGTAAGGCCTCCTCTTAGCAGGGCCTAGCCTACAGGGATTTGAACACGAGCCCTTTCACGTTAGACTTGAATTGCCTACGTGCTAAAACTTAAGCCTATTTATAAGCTTGGCTTGGTTAACCCCTAATGGCTCAATCTTTATGTTTTCAAAGGCTTGCTAGCTTTTTGATAGTCCTATCTCCATCGCTATACTTCTGATCCTGATAGCTTAATCATTGGGTTTTTATATTGCCTTAGCAGCGACTGGCATACGATTTTCATTTTTTGGGAGCCTCTTCCGTCAAGTTTGTCAAAATCAATTTCGATGGAAGTGTTCGAGAAAGACTAGCTAGTTTTGCTTTTATTATATGAAGGACTGATAGAGCACTATTAGCGACGAAGGACTTAGTCTTCTAGACTCCTTTGTTTCTTTGATTGAGCTTTATGCTGCTTGGACTGGTGTTTCCTATCATACTCGGATTCTTTATGCTCATAATCTTCTTAGGAACTCGCTTACTATAATCCGATGGCTTCAGAAGAAGGACTGCTGCAGCCAAATCCTTACCAACCACTGTTCCATGATATCTCAACTTCCCTTCATAATGTCTATAGAGTCGAGATTCGTCATATTTATTAGAAAGCCAATTCTATTGCAGATTGGATGATCGCTTTAGTGGCTCATCATTCTGACTTTTGGACCTAAAATTTGGATGACCTCTATTCCTTTATTTTTAATCAAATATTATACTTTAATCTATCTGAATTAACTTACACTAATCGAGCGTTTCTAGTTTGTGACCATCATGAGACGCCGCAGCAAGCGCCGTGCAGATGCGAGCGTTGCATGATGCGTGAGATGTTTCCCATGATGAGCGTGAGCGCCAAGTTCTCTAAACGCACGAACCGTTGCTTTTTTTTTTTTTTGTTTTGTGGCCCAAAAAATGCGCTCATCCACCGAGCGCTTTGCGAGGCGAGTGCCGTGAATTCAGCACTTCATTTATAGTAAAATTTAATAATTTAAAACCTAATATTAAAAATGGTTCACAATTACTCACAAAATTTTAAGTTTTTAAAACAAACAAAATAAAAATAACATACATTTGGGACATATAAATGAGATGTTTAATGAACTTAAACTTTATTGAGTATTGATTGTATACATTTGAAGAAATCACAATAGATTATACCTTAAACTGTTTGACTTAAACTTTTACTAATCATACACAGTATAAATTAATTAAATTTAAATGTCAGTTTATAATAAAGGCCTTACAATTAATATCTTGATATTTTATGAGAATTTCTTATGGACAGCATAACCCTAATAGTGGCCTAATACAATAATTCTGATATAGGTGAGGGTATTTATGACAGAGACCTTGTAAGCAAACCTAATCGAGATCCTTTAAGAGTTTGACTCAACCATCCATAAATTTATCTTATCACTTTATAAGAGCACTCATTATAGAAATATTTTTTTAAAAAAAATTGTGCGCTAATATGATCATTCATTCAGCTTCGTTCCTATCATATCGAACCTCTTTTATGTTATCTTCAATCATAAAGATCAAATATCCACTACTAGTGATCAAATAATGGACTTAAGCCCATCCCCTTGATAGTTTTAGGATTTCACTATTAGATAGTTCCTTGGTTAATTGATTCGCTAAATTCTTTTTAGATTTGATAAATTTTAAGAAAATAACTTTTTTATGTTATCTTATCAAGTTATGATGAAGCCGGTATATACTGGTTTATCTTTGTATTAGTACTCTTCTAATTAGTCAGTTCGATTATGATTTTATTATTATAATGGATTAATATGGTTGGAACACACTTAGGTTTGAAAGGCAGCTCTTATACTAGATTTTTAATCTAATCTATCTTATTATAGATGGTGTTTAGAGTTATCAACTTAGCCTTCATGATTTTTCTATAATGATAGTTTGCTTGAATTATCCCCATAGCAATAACTTCATTACTAAGAAGAAAAAAAAATCAAAAGATATATTTAAGATTAAGAGAATCGATGACCCAACTAGCATCACCGTAATCCTTAATCATCAAAGGTTATCCAATGAACATCAAAGAGAGATTAAGGCTATGTTTGATTTTTAAAAACATTTTTTATTTTTATTTTTATTTTTAAAAATAGGTTGTTTTCTGTTTTTTTATTTTTAGAACATGTGTTTGATATGCGAGAGTAAAAATTAATTTTTGAAAATAAGAATAGTGAAAATATGTTTAACATTAGAATTTTCTATTTAGCAAAAAACTCTAAAAGCAACGAAAACTTGTCTAATAAATTATTCTTAACTGTTATTTTTTTCAAAAGTATGAAAATATATTTAGCATTAATAATTTTTTCCATAAATACTTATTTCAAAATTTATATTTCATAGCACACATATTAATTTGCAGAGAGCTCAACTTAACATAGTTATAAAAAATAATATTAATATCTCCAAGTCAAGTATAAGAGTACACAATAGTTAAATAAGAAAAAAGTTAAATATAATGACTCCTAATCGTTTTCATTATGATACTATTAATAACTGTTAACGATCATGACTTGTGGATGTAGGACTTTGTATAAAATTATTTTACAAATATGTAACAGTTTCCTTCCTAACTTGGGCCATTTGAGCTGCTTGTTATCAAATACTATAACATCAATGGATGAACTTGTAGAAACTGCTTTGGTGTTTGACTTATCAAGAACTTGCATATTTTCTTGTTCGTATTCTT
>UESW01004929.1:255287-563825 GCA_900491605.1 Calamus simplicifolius | reverse complement strand
ACATCGACTTCACCGACCTCAACAAAGCGTGCCCGAAGGACAGCTTCCCCCTCCCCCGAATTGATCAGCTTGTAGATGCCACCTCGGGTCACCAAATGCTGACGTTCATGGATGCCTACTTGGGCTACAACCAGATCCGGATGGCCCCCAAAGATAAGAAAAGACAGCCTTCATAACGACCGAGGTACTTACTGTTACCGTGTTATGCCTTTCGGTCTTAAAAATGCAGGTGCCACCTACCAAAGGCTGGTCAACAAAGTTTTCAAAGAACAAATCGGCCGGAACTTGGAGGTATACGTCGACGATATGCTAGTCAAAAGCAAAGAAGCATCACGGCACGTCGAGGATCTCTCGGAGAGCTTCGCGACGCTCCGCAAATACCGGTTGAAGCTCAATCCAACTAAGTGCGCCTTCGGCGTTAACTCTGGGAAGTTCCTCGGCTTCATAGTTTCCCAACGGGGTATCGAAGCTAACCCTCAGAAGATCCAGGCTTTTTAGCAGATGGCGTCCCCGGCGTCTATTAAAGAAGTCCAGCGCCTAACTGGGAGAATAGCATCCCTTAATCGCTTCGTGGCTCGGTCCGTCGAAAGATGCCTCCCCTTATTCAAAACTCTCGGTCGGCTAAGAATTTCAATGGTCTTCCGAGTGTCAAAAATCATTCGAAGATCTCAAGAAGTACCTCGGCTCTCCCCTCTCCTCAGCAGTCCAATTCTGGAGGAGACATTGTTCCTGTATCTGGCTGTCTCGGAAGGTGCCGTTTGCTCAGTGTTGGTCAGAGAAGAAGATAAGGCCCAGAAGCCGATTTATTATGTCAGCAAACTGCTCCGAGACGCGGAAATAAGGTATACCCGAATTGAGAAGATGGTTTGGCCTTGATCACCTCAGTCCGAAAGTTGCGGCCATACTTCCAAGCACATTCTGTGACGGTCCTGACTGACCAACCATCAAGGCGGTGGTCCACCCGGAGACATCGGAGAGAATGACTAAATGGGCCGTCGAGCGAGCGAGCACGATATTCAATTCCAGCCTCGCCCGGCCATCAAAGCTCAGGTGCTGGCTGACTTCCTCCTCGAATGTACCATCCCGGAGGACGGCTCCACCCCCAACTCCCCCGAGCACCCAAAATCTGACGCCCGGTGGCTCCTCCATGTCGATGGGTCGTCCAACGCCCACCGCTCCGGCGCGGCTTAGTCCTCACTAGCCCGAAAGGGGCAACTTTCGAATATGGCGTCGCCTTCTCCTTCCCGGCCTCCAATAACGAAGCCGAATATGAAGCCCTGCTGGCCGATCTCCGGATCGCCCGCAGCCTTAAGGTGGAGAAACTGAATGCCTTCACCGACTCTCAGTTGGTGGCAAGTCACGTGCGAGGGGAGTTTGAGGCTCGAGAACCAACATGATCCGATATCTCCAAGAGGTTCGAAGCCTACTCTCCCATTTCCCTGAATTTGAGATCATTCAGATTCCTAGATCTGAAAATGCTCGTGCCGACCTATTATCTAGGCTGGCGACTGCGGAATCAATGGACGCCGAACGAAAGTTTCATTTGGAAATTTTGGAGAGACCTAGTATCGCGGAAGCTGACCGAGTGATGCAAGTTGAGGCCGAACCATCATGGTTCGACCCATCCTGAAGTACCTTAGAGAAGGGTCGCTCCCGGCCGATCGAAGAGAAGCTAGAAGGCTAAAGCTGCAAGCCACCCATTATGTATTGATTGATGACCAGCTCTACAAGCGGTCCTTCTCTATGCCGTTGCTCAGATGCCTTCGCCCATCTGAAGCTGACTATGCCCTTCGGAAGGTACACGAGGGGATTTGCGGCAACCATCTGGGGAGCCGGTCCTTATGCCACAAGGTGCTGCGTCAAGGTTACTATTGGCCAACCATGCAAAAGGATGCTGACGACCTTGTCCGAGCTTATGACCCATGCCAAAGACACTCCAGTATTCAGAGGCTCCCCTCCGCCAGCCTGGTCCCCATTTCCTCTGCTTGGCCCTTTGCCAAGTAAAGAATGGACATTCTCGACCCATTTCCACTCGCCGCGGATCAGCGAAAGTTTCTATTCGTCGCCATTGATTACTTCACCAAATGGGTCAAGGTAGAAGCGGTTGCTCAAATAACTGAGGCTCAGGCCAAGGACTTCGTGTGGAGATCCATCATCTGCCGCTTGGCCTCCCACACACCATCATTACTGACAACGGCAAACAATTCGACAATCGAAGTTTCATCAGTTCTGCGAGGAGCATGGGATCCATCACCGCCTTACCTCGGTCGGGCATCCACAGGCTAATGGAGCAGCCGAAGTAACCAACCGAACCTTGCTTCAAGGGATCAAAGCTCGGCTTTTTAGAGTCCGAGGCAGATGGGCGGACGAGTTACACCATGTCCTATGGGCCTATCGTACCACCCCGAGAGTGCCCACAGTCAGAGACCCCGTTTCGAATGGCCTTCGGCACAGAGGCCGTCATCCCGTGGAGATAGGACTCCCTTCCCTGCGGGTGGAAAGCTACTCAGAGGAAGCCAGTGACGAGCAGCTCCGCGCCAACCTTGACCTTGGTAGAGGAGATCATAGAAAAAGCTCGGATCAGAATAGCTGCCTACCAACAAAGAGTGGCCCGTTACCACACCTCCAGAATCAAAGGGAAAGCTTTCTTGCCTGGCGACCTTGTTCTCCGAAAAATATGTCTCCAAACCGCTAAAGCAAGAAAGCTAGCTCCAAACTGGGAAGGCCCCCACCAAGTAGCAGAGGTCGTCGGACCCGGCACCTACAAGCTGCAAGATCTAAGCGAAGATCCATCCCTCGAACGTGGAATTCGGACAATTCCGTAAGTATCATCAGTAGGGTACGCCCTCTATAGGCTCGCCTTCTTAAATTTTTGTTGGCGTATTGTTTCATAATTCATGGCATAAATCATCACAAATTATATCACCAAAAATCGTGAAGAAAAATAAATGCTGCTTACCAATCCTCGGCACGACCGAGTTATCTGTTTAAACAGGAAATCTCCGAACCTCGGCTAGGCAGAGTAAATAATCTCCGAACCTCGGCTGAGCCGAGTAAATCTCCGAACCTCGGCTGGGCCGAGCAATAATCTCCGAACCTCGGCTGGGCCGAGCAATAATCTCCGAACCTCGGCTGGGCCGAGCAACAAATCTCCGAACCTCGGCTGGGCCGAGCAAAAAATCTTCGAACCTCGGCTGGGCCGAGCAAATAATCTCCGAACCTCGGCTGGGCCGAGCCAATAATCTCGAACCTCGGCAGGGTCGAGCAACAAATCTCCGAACCTCGGCTGGGCCGAGCAAATAATCTCCGAACCTCGGCTGGGCCGAGCAACTAATCTCCGAACCTCGGCTGGGCCGAGCCAAAAATCTCTGAACCTCGGCTGGGCCGAGCCAAAAATCTCCGAACCTCGGCTGGGCCGAGCAACAAATCTCGAATCTCGGTTGGGCCGAGCAACAAATCTCCGAACCTCGGCTGGGCCGAGCAACAAATCTCCGAATCTCGGCTAGGCCGAGCGATGGATTCTAAAGCCCCGACCAAAATCGGAGTGCATAAAGCCCGGCTAAAATTGGAGTGCATAAATCCTGGCAAAAACCGAAACACGCAAACCTCGACTGAAACTGAAGGACTTCCAAACAGTCCCCGGAGCTTCGGCCGGTTCGAAGAATACATGCCGTGCAATATCGTCAGCGGGTACAAATTCCGCGCCTTTAGCAAATCCCTAAAGGCCTCGACAAGCCCTACACGGCCGCTAAGAATCCCGGACAAAGTCGGGGAACCTCTCCTACTACTAAATCCCCGGGCTAACCAAGCAGTATCCCTGCGCCTTACCGCCTAAGCGCCTGTCTCGTTCCGCAACAGGACCATGATTCATCGCATGAGCCACGGGACCGTCCAGGTCTCCCTTTGGCTCGAACAGGGACAAACAGTTTTTCCTTTTTTATGGACCAAGCAACGATCTCAGCAGGGAACAAAAAATTGCCAAAAAAGAACTTCACTCTTTATTCATTATAGAGGGAAATACAAAAAGAAAAAGAAAAAGTGAAAAATGGCCTTCACAGAGGCCTACTGTCTCCCCCAGGGGCTGCCGGGTCCTCCCTGCGCCGAGTCAGCTTGGCAACTTGCTCACGGAGGGATGCTATCACCCCCTCCTGCCGATCGATGACCCGGCGGAGAGCCTCGGCCTCCCTCACAGAAACGAGAAACTCCTCGACCGACTTCTCGAGCTGCTCATGGCCTGCTAGAGCTGACGCCAGGGCTATGCCATCGACAGTCACGGAGGAACGGCTCCCCTGGGAGCCCCCGCGGCCATTGCTAACAACGCTCGACTCTTCGTTCGATTGCCCTTCGTCCTGAGAAGCCATACCCGCTCTCAGGAGCTGTCGAAAGGCTAGCCGAGAGGGCGACGAACACTGCCTCCCCCTTGCCCATATTTATACCGCCCTGGCGAGTATCTCGAGCAGTCGGGTCATTAATCCCGACCCGTGAGAATCACCGCGTGTCACCACTTTGGCTAGCGCCCACGGGAAGCGAAGAGTCGCACCCCCTCCCGAGGAAAATCGGTAAACGTCAACGAATTACTCGGGAACCCCCCTCCTCTAGAAACTGGGTTCCTTCCGATCTGCCGGGCCCTCACGAGTAAATGTTCTCGAAACCCCACCAAATCGGCCGCCCTTGGAGAAGTGCGAAGAAAAGGGCGTCAGCAGCTGACGCTGACTCGCTTCCCTCGGAAATCGCCAAATCATAAATATCGGGCGTCCCCATGCACCGCCCATTTCGCTTTGGCGTTCCGCGCCAAATCTCATAGGAACCAAACATCCGGAGTCTCGACGATAACCGAATTACCCTCCGAGCAATAAATCTCCGAACCTCGGCAGGGCCGAGCAATAAATCACCGAACCTCGGTAGGGCCGAGCAATAAATCTCCGAACCTCGGCAGGGCCGAGCAATAAATCTTCGAACGTCGGCAGGGCCGAACAATAAATCTCCGAATCTCGGCAGGGCCGAGCAATAAATCACCGAACTTCGGCAGGGCCGAACAATAAATCTCCGAAATCTCCGAACCTCGGCAGGGCCGAGCAACAAATCTCCGAACTTTGGCCAAAGTCAAGGAATATGTTTTACTGCTAAGAATCCCGGCAAAAGCCGAGGAGTTCTTCCCACTATCAAAGCCCCAGCATAAAGCCGAGACGCATGTCTCGTTATCACAAATCCCGACCAGACCAAGCAATCTCCAAAGTTCGGGCAGCTTATAAGCCCCGACCGGGTCGGGTAACGCAAAAATCCTCGGCCAAGAACGAGCGATATCCCGCGCCTTATCCTACGCCAAGTAAGATACTATATGAAAGCTCGGACGAGCCAAGCAGCTTCTTAAATGCCCCAAGACGAGGTTAGCGCCTCGCGGCACTTCGGTAGAGGTGAAGGACCTCCCTCTACTCGAAAGAGACATACAAGCTCTCTTTTCGAAGAAACACCTGTTTCGTTTTACAAACAAAATCATGTCTACCGCGTGAGTCCGCACAACCGCCAGGTCTCCCTTCAAGCAGGAACAAACGACCTCCCCTACTAAGAACCGAGCTGCGATTTTGGCAAAAAACAAAGCGGCAAAATGTACTACGACACGATAGCGACAACTCTCGACACAAAAAGAAACAGAAGCTAGGAGAAAGGACAAAACTTCCTTTATTTCATTACCAGCGAAACGAATTACAACCGCCTAAGAGGCATTACAAGTGCGTTGAAGTACGGAAATGAAGACGAGTACATAGCTCGGGCGAACTGCTCCAAGGCAGCTTCGGGTAACAATGAAACTTCGGCATCTAATCCAAAAAACCGGACAAGCCGCGAACCAGTCAGCTCGCGCTGATAATGGCAAATGACTCAGCCCGACTGTTGCGACCAGCTTCAGTTAATAATGATATCTTGGCATCCAGCCCGAGATATCAGAGAAATCAGAAAGGGTGGATGAGCTGTCCCAAGCCACCCATCTGCAGAGCCCTCCGACGGGTGGGAAGAAAGCTCACGGACTCTGATAACGGGGTGCTCCCCCAAATCGAGTGTGTACCGCTAGCCACTACCCAAGTCAAAAGGCAATGTACTAGCGGACAACACACCATCACCCCCTCCTCACGTGGCAAAAGATTCCCCGAGCAGACGAGCCCAGGAATCCGGATCAGGGGAGGAGGCGAAGTTCATGTAAGTCATGGGGGGCACGCGTACACTTCCTGCCTTGCGTTCCCCAACGCGAATCGCAAAGGACGCACAGGAAGCGTGTATGTGCGCTCTCCATGCGATCTCTGCGAACTCCTATGCGCTCTCCATACGATCTCCAGAACTCCTTTCTTAAGGACGAGCCACTCTCCGGTGGCTCCTTCATCACCCCAGCTGTCTGGAGGGCGACGACTTGCAGAAGGAAAGCTCGGCCCTCCCGCTCTAAGCCCCAGAGAAACAGGCATCATGTAAACCTTCGCAATTCACGAAGAAGGAAACTCTGGGATGACCCTACACAGCCTCTTTCCCCTTTTTATAGGCAAAGACGAACCGGGAGCAGCTATCAGAACAAAAAGCCCCGAGATTCAAAACGCCTACCCACGCCACCACGTGGCCTCCTGAATGAAAGCAGCGCCCCTCGTTGCGCGCCAAGCACGTCGCCCGAACCATGACGCATGCCAAGAGATTTTCTCTGATCCCGGATCACGAGCTTTAAATACAAAAAATCGTCCGCCGATCTTACAGGTGCTGGCAGACCTGGGAGATCATCCCGCAAAATGACATCCTCAATGGCGAATAAGCGCTTACACCACACGCCAAAGCAACCTACATTGAAAAAGATCGACACGACAAAGGTCCCTCGGAAAGTGCCGGGGCAACCTTTTGCTAGAGCCGTATTATCTACTTTGACGAAACAAAAATCGACCTACCTTGGAAAAGACAAAGCACTGACGGGGATAATAAAGAGGCGTGAGGGCCAAACCCTCTCTTTACCAAAAAGAATAAAGGGATGACAATGAGGATTCAACAAATTCCCCTCTTTTCGTCAAAGGCACAACCACGACTTCGCCGCTGATAAAACGGACTACCCCGGTCCTAGCCAGGATGCTTCTGTAATTCCTGGTCCCGTCCAGTCGATCTACCGCATTTCTCGGCCCCAGCCGAGCTATTTCATCCCTTGGCCCTAGCCGAGCTATTTCCTTTCTTGGCCCTAGCCGAGCCATTTCCTCCCTCGGCCCTAGCCGAGCCATTTCATCCCTCGGCCCTAGCCGAGCTATTTTCTTTCTCGGCCCTAGCCGAGCTATTTCGTCCCTCGGCCCTAGCTGAGCTGTTTCATCCTCCGGCCTTAGCCAAGCTATTTCGCCCCTCGGCCCCTAGCTGAGTTGTTTCATCCTTCGGCCCTAGCCGAGCCATTGCATCATTCGGCTTAAGCCGAATTGAATCACCCCTCAGCCTCCTTTTGTACCAAGCCGTGTTGTCGCTCGGCTCCTTCGTCGGGGCTGTCCCTGTGCCCTGGCCTCGACCAAGATGTTCCCTCAAATTTGAGCCAGAAAACCAACCAAGCGGCGCAAGTAAGCCATAGGTTGCTCGCGGTTGGGATAAAAGTTTAAGACGAGAAATCATCCGAGAAAGGCGAACAAATGAAAACAACTGACCCGTTTACTGATTTCCGGTAAAACTACAAAAGAAAGGAAACAGAAAATACATATGAGGGCCCCAAGAGGTCAAGGCTTGGGATCAGACCCGGTGTCCCCTGTGGCAGCATCAGCGGGTGCGTCACTAGGCTCCCCCTTCTTGACAGTGTCCCGCCGAGATACCTCGACGGCAACGTCGACGCCCAGAACAGCTTCGAGATCGACGTCAGAAATCTCCTCATACTCGTCTTCCTCGGCCCCCGGGGTGCGTGTCTCATAATATTCGGCTTTCAGACAAGACAAGTCCAGGTCAGGATAAGCTTGAGTAATCTTAGCCCGCGCCTCCTCTTCGCCGAACCGGAATACATCGGCGCAGGCCGCCCTGCGTTCCTCGGCAAACTGGGTAGAGTTCTTATACTCCTCCACCGCTAAAGAGGCCCGCGCGTTCGCCTCGGCCAATTGCTTCTCCAATTCGGAGATCCTTCGGTGCCTCGAGGCCGCCTCCTCTCCAAAGGCCTTCAACCGTCCCTGAAACTCCTGGCTCATCTTGTTCAACTGCAGATGAAAAGCTAAGTAAGGCAGAAGTCAAAAAACCAAAACGGATAAAACAGATAATGCCCTACCTGCTCGTCCCACCGAGCTAGTTCACCGCCCAGCATTTGGACCCTATTAAGAGCCCTCGATTTAGCCGATTGATTTTGGCGAAGGCTCTCTTTGAGTTCATCCACCCGGGACTGAGTGTCTTCAATCTCTTGACAAGCGTAGTCGAGCTCGTCAGAGAGTCGAGCAGCTCGTTCGTCCGACCACTTTAGCCGATCCTTCGTGTCGACGAGCTCTTTATTCAAACGGGCAAGTTGGTCCTGCTGCCGCCGACACTTGTGCTCCTCCTCCTCGAGCCTCTTGCTCCAGTTGCCCATATCTTCGGCGTGGCTGGCTTTCAACTGGTTCCATCTCTTATCGAAAAACCGCTGCATGGAATTGACCTTACCCTCGTGCTCTGCTTTGATCTGAGATAGCTCCAGACTGACCTTCTCGGATTGCTTGCGGAAGCCTTGAAGCTCGTTGACCTGCGTTGCGAGTTGGAAGGCTCTTTCTCTCTCAACTGCAAGAACCCTGCGAGCCTCCTCGAGCTCCCTCTGGAGGACCGCTAAGGCTCGAGAAAGTTTAGCTGTAGAATCCATCCTCTCCTTAAGGTGATCGACCTCTTGGCGGGCCCGAGCCCAAGCTCCAACGACCAGATGCAAGCACCATTTCAGCGCCCTCATGATCAGGGCATTCTGCGAAAAGGATTGCACATATGAGGAACACAGTCGAACTAACTGACTAAAAACCTTACTTCGGTGTGACGACTTACCCGAGACGCATAATCCGAAGCAATCCGCGTGAGGGCAAGGTCATCAATCTCGGAAGAAGGAAAACGTCGTTCGGCACTCCAGTGTACCTAAAGGCCACCTCGACAAGATCCTCCGGCTCGTTCCCTCCTGCCGAGGAACTCTCTCCCCCTTGGAACGCAGACCGCATCAAAGCGGAGAATATGGCACTCACCTCCGGATCGCGTGAATGAAAATTTATGCTCAGGGAACCAACTTGGGAACCCGCGGCCCCTGAGGCCCTCGTTCGGCCAACCTCCTCCACCAGAGCCCTTATTTGAGAGGCCTCGGGCATTTTGGCTCCGGCAAGGGGAGCCTCGGCCCGAACGTCCCCTTCGCTCGACGGCTCCCCTCCTTCTCCTTCTTCTTCCTCCTCTTCCGCTTCCTCGGACATTTCTCTGCCCCTGGCAGACTCCTTTTGAACTTCGGTTTCCCTCGGGGCCTCCTGTGCCTCGGCGGAAGGCCCTTCACTGGAAGATGCCCGTGAAGTTCGGTCGCTGATTCGACAGGCTCGGCTACCCCTTCATCCCCCGCCGGCTCTCCCACCAGCAGCCCAGACTGAAACTAAGCAGTTGTAACCGCTTCTCCCACCTCGATCGAAGCGGGGGCCGCTCCCGCCTCCACCTACAACCTCTCCGAACCACCAGCCCCAGTGAGGGAGACCGAGCTGCCCCAGCCACGGGGGTCTCCAAGTGAACCGACGTCGTTCCCTCGCCATCGTCGGACAAAACGGCAATAGGTGGGGAGGAAATTTCAGCAACCTCCTCCGAAACCCTTGCGATATCTTGATCTTCCCCCCCCTGACAGACCTTCCTCCGGCACCAAAAGACCGTGCGCCGCCGGAACTTCGATACTTACAGCCCGGGCGACGAGGAGCGCCGATCATCACCATCTCTCCTGATCCCCTAGGGCGGGAGCCGGAAGGGCGAGACCTCTTCTCAGCCCTATGCTTGCTACTAGAGCCGGATCTCCTGCGACGCTTGCCCAGCTCCTCCCTCACCTGATCTACGAACGCCGACCTTTCGGCTGTAGGAGCAATGCGACTCGCCCGTTAGCTCACACAAAAATCGAAGTTGAAATCACATTAAGCTATTGGCTACAAATGATACTCACCGCGAGGATCAACAGGACTCAATCCGGCCACGAAAAGAGCGTCCTCCGATAGAAGAGCGCTGGCCGGAAGCACTCGACTGCCGCGTAACATGATCAAATCCCTTTTCTCCTGCTCGGATAACTCCGGATGTGCTTCTGGATCCTTTACATATCGTCCCCACACCCGAGGGAAGTCCGAGCCAATATTCCCTTCGACTATAAAGAATCGCGATTTTCATTCCTTTATCGACGACGGGTTGTCCAAGATCGGACCGATGTAAGGCCACTCTGAGGCCCTCCCGGAGACCAAATTATAGCATACCCTGAACATCGAAAGGGTCGCAGTCACCCCGATACGGCTGCACAACGAGATGAATCCGATGAGGTTGCGCCAGCTGTTGGGAGCCACCATGGTGAAGCATATGTTATAGAACCTCATCACCTCCCGCACCAGCGGGTGAAGAGGAAACCTGAGACCTGCCCTCAAACTTTTCTCATAGCAGAACGCTCCGTCCCCTAATTCGGATGTCACCCTGTCATCAGCCGTTGGGAGCAACAAGGTAACATCCTGGGGAATCTTGTACAGGCGGCGTATCCGTTCCAGATCCGCCAAGGTCACCTCCGAAGCCTGATCACTCGAACTCACCATATTTTCGATCGAAAGAGACGCTGAGCAAGGTCGCTAAGAAAACGGGGAGACGACGTTCTCTAAGGGAAAGCGAAAGAGCGCTACGAATAGGGATGGCACCGCTATGACTCCATTTTTCCCAAAAGAAACCGCTTCAGGGAGAAGATGAGGCGTCTCAACCAAGACGTCCGGAACCGCCGCTGCAGGCGTCGTGATGATCGAGATTTCCTACGTGGCGCTTTCCCAATCGTTGCCTTCGCTCCTAAGAAACGATGGATCCACCTCGAGAAGGCAGAACGGCCATACAGCATTAATTATGGCATCATTGCATGGGCTGTCAAATACAGATCCCCCCGTTCAAATTGCGCCACCTAAGTCTATACTCCCTATGTTCGAACCTACGCTTCGAACTAGGGAGTGGGGGGCATGTGTTGAGGGATAAAATTGTCATTGTATTGATAACTGTGCGAAGGGACTAAGATCAGCCCAGCCTCCACTTACTACGCTGCGCCTACGAAGAACGAGCTAGTTAGTATGATCCGGCGGATCGAGCAACCCATAGCTCGGTTTTCCCGAGCAATCTATAGCTCGGTCCCCCGGGCAACCCGTAGCTCGGTCCCCCCGAGCAACCCACAGCTCGGTCTCCCCGAGCAACACATAGCTCGGTTCCCCCGAGCAACCTGTAGCTCGGCTTCCCCGAGCAATCCGTAGCTCGGCTTCCCCGAGCAACCCGTAGCTCGATCCCCCGAGCAACCCATAGCTCGGCTCTCCCGAGTAACCCCGAGCAATTCATAGCTCAATATGCACCTCCGCGGAACCTGGCGCGGGAGAGCCCAAGTCTAGTGTAACAGAATCTCAAACGAAGAATCGTATCGAAGAGTGGCCTAGGATCTGCAATAATGGCCTAGGGCCTACACAGTCATTGGATCCCAGGCCATCAGAGAGTTCTCCCAGCTGTCGATCCTTCAACAGATAAGATACGGATCCCACCGGCCTCACAACGGCTTGATTCGAATCATCCCCATACCCCAACAACCTTCAAACCTTTCAGAAGGCGCTCAATTCAGGTGATCGCCTATAAATAAGACACTCCCAGATTCTCTCAGGCACACGCACAAGCTTCCGTACATAACTCCTGGCTCAGTCCCAGCATCACTCTCTCTTTCTCTTACTGCTCCCCCCTTTTTCCTTTCCGCCAATGGTGCTCCGCCCAAGCTCCCGATTGGCCGCTCCTGAAGGGACTCCCCAGAGGGATCCTTCTCCTCATTTCTGTTGATCGTTGATCCTCACTTACTTAAACGTCGGAGGGTCTTCCACGGAGGGCCACCCCCAACGCCTCTCGCGTGAGGACTTCTTTGCATGTCCGCCCAGGAGGAAGCCCGATCAGGAGACCGATCGCGTCCGAGTTGGAGAACAGATCTCGACGGCAACAATTGTTATGAAGTAATTTTTAAATATTTATTGCTTAAATATTTAATATTTATATAAAAATTTAAATATTATATAAAATTACATGTATTTATATAAACATTATAAAAATCATATTGGATAAAATTTTATTTTTTAAAAGCACAATTCAAACAAAAATTTTTTTATGAAATTCTAAAATTTTAAAATGCTTCATTTTTATAATATTACATTTCAAGATTCTATAACTTTTTAAAATACGTCATCGAGACTCAACATTAATTAACCACAAAGTAGCCCAAAAAAGAATCCATACGTGACAATGGAAATAGACCGAAACATTCAAAAATCCATCAAAAAAGAACAAAAGGAGATAAACTATGTCAGTCACGAGAGTGAAAGTAACCGGAAATCCCTGCAAAAATTTAAAAAGAAAAACGGAAAAAAAAATCCTAAGTGTTCGGTACAAACTACCCAGATGAAAAAATATCATATAAAACCCCAGTAGAACCGGGAGCTCTAGATCAAGTAGCCTGGATCTACGAGAAACAAACCGATAAAACACACCCCCACCCCCACACACACAATCCTTCCAAAACCTAACCAAAACATAAGAATCGAATACGATCGATACGAAATCCAACCAAAGCATGAAAATCGAGCAGTATCCACAAGAGATTGTGGGCAAAATTACCTCTTAACGAACAAGAAATCGGTCCACAGAGCGACAAGCGAAGAGTAGGGATCAAGACGTTCGAATCCTCTTCGAAGAGAGTCGAAGCAGAGCAGCAGGCGCTTTAAGAAGGAGCAGAGGTTGAATGTGGGAGAGAGGAATCGGTCCAGATGGACTCACGCGAAAAAGCAAGGAAGGTGAGCATCCAATCGAGAATAAATAGACTGCGAGAGCCGAGAATCAGGAGCGGGGGCCTCCTTTAACCGTTTATCGCCGGTAGCGAACCCCCACCGGCCGTGAGGCTACGAGCATCATCTGGGCCTTCAGCCGAAACGGGACGGCGTGTATTTTTTTTTATAGGAGCGGGTGCATAAAATACACCTATATGCGTTCGGCTTTATCTGCCATCTAGTTGCTGATCCAAGCGCAGCGAAGCAAATTTTCTATATATTAGTCCGTAAATGGGCGTTTGGCGAAATAGAGCAACGGACACTCGCTTGCACGTGCTTGATGGTTGTTTGCAGGAAACGCGGTCGGCTTACCCGTGATTGGGTTTCCGCGCCGCGGTTCTCTTCACCTCCTCCGCAACTCCGATGTCTTTACCGTCCTCTTGCTACCCTGGATCTCATCCCTTCCGCCGGGACCAGATTTGATTTTAAGGATAAAATATTTTAGGGTTAAGGTTTGGTGCGTCTCCAACTCATCCTAAAATAATATAAATTATTTAAAAATATTATTATTTAATAAATTATTAATAATATTAATTATTATTTGATATATATAAATAATTTATAACAATATTGAATACTATTTTTGATACGATAAACAGTTTATCGATCATATAATATCAAATTTATAAATATTTTTAAATTAAATTTATTAAAAAATTATATATTATTATATATTTAATTTTAAAAAATATATTTATAAATATTAATATTTAAAAAATTATATTTATAAAATATTTGAAGTGGTTGATAAAAATATCAAAGGTCATTGATCAAAAAGTTTTGCGATGTTTGAAGATGATCACTGTACGATGAAGATCTCCTATCCAATTCTACGAAAAAGATATGGCTTGGAACTTTAGATACGAAGGTTTTAACGGAATCAGTAAAGAAAAAAAATATGAGTAGATAAAAAATAATAATAATTTTATTAAAAAATAATTTATTAAATTATTATATCTCTAATAATATAGGTAATTATCTTTTAAAATAAATTATCATTAAAAATATGAACTAAATATGCAGTGAATCTTTTTTAAATACGGATGATCATAGGCTACCAAACGCCCCTGCGAGACTTATCACAACTTTCAGTAATGCTAGCGGTGCATGCACCGCGCGCATGGCAAGCAGCGAATGATTTTGGATGGAAGGATCTGTACCGTGTGAGTCCACTACAAAATCAAACTTTATGCAGACTTTGGTCCACGATGGTCCCAGCAAACCACCTTCTCCGTTGCCGACTGATCCACTGATCAGGCTTCCAGATTTGATAGATTTGTACATCATCCCTGGTGCTACGGAATTGAGAGGAAATCATAAATGTGGTGACTCACACTGGATTTTTTTTTTTTTTTTTTCGCGCGGTCTGGTCTCAAGACAAATATAAAAGTATCACGGCTCAACCGGAAGCGGCCAGCTGTCGGGCTAAGAGAAAACTGATTGTTGCTGCATAGAAAAGAGTCAAAAGACTTTGGACATTGCATCGCTATTTTTTATTGGTTTATATGTATATAATATTTATTAAAAATATTAAAATAATTTTATAATATTTTAATAAAAAATTATGATATTTTAGTTTTTTAATTATGATATCATAGTTAAAAAATTATAATATTCATTTAAAAATTTTTAAAAAAGTTATAGTTATAAAATTATGATAAAAATTTAAAATAACATTTCAATATAAACTTTCGATATCATAGTTATAAAATTAAGATATTTATTAAAAAATTAAAAAAATTATAATATCTTAGTTATAAATTTATGATACTGTAATTATAAATTTATAAAAAATATATTTATATATAAATTTAAAAAAATTGAACAAATATTAATGCACATGACATCAAAATTTAAACTAATATCTTAAACTTACTATATCGTAATTATAAAACTAAGATATCCATTTAGAAAGCTAAAAAAAATTATGATATCTCAATTATAAATTATAATATCATAGTCAAAAAATATATTATATTTTATATATTAAGTTAAAAAAATAAATAAATATTAATATATTTTATATTAAAATTTAAAATAATATTTTTAAGCGATACAGCTCAGGTAAAATTTACCGGGAAAAAAAAAAAAAAAAACAATGTACAAGGACTTTTCTTAGATCAATTATTGTTCCCAAAGATGAGACCTCGATCGTTGCGAGCGTTCCTCACCGCATGTGACGCCACAAAGTGTGATGGCGGCGTGCGGGGAACATTATGGAAGCTACGTAGACTAAAAAACTGATTCCATGAATTGGGAAATAACACTTATGGGGCCCACACCTTGGCGTCTTTAGCCGCGCCGCTGTGATTCTGTCCACGTGGTTGGCTTTAGCGGCCAGCGCTCGACGCGTGTTTAACGAGGGGATGGTCCGCGGGGCCCGGTTGGAGGCCGCGGGCCAGCCCGGTTTCCAGATTCTAGCGTGAATTCAGCCATCCAAGGATGAAATTTGAGGGCCATGATTGCAGCTGCACACTGGAAATACGTGTTTTACTTTACGTCATTTTATTTTTACCGGGAAGAGAGACAGAGAGAAGAAGAGGTACCAAAGTAGACAATGCACGGTATAGGAATTATTTTTAAAATATAATATGATAATATAATAAATTATAATAATATAAAATCTTAATAATATTTTTTTAATTATATATTAAAAAACAAATTTACTAATAATCTAGCACAATCTTTCATCGTTATATCAATCTTTTCCTAAGAAATTAATATCAGCATTAAGTGGTACTAAAGATATGTTTTTTTTCTCTTTTTATTAATAATTTTATTATATTTAATTGATAAAAAATTTATATGTAAAAAGTAGTTTTAAAAATATTTTAATGTGTTTGATTGAAAGTATTTTTGCATGTAAATATTAATTTGACTATAATACCCTTAAAATAAAGATTATGTGAGAATTAAATAAGTCATTTGAGAAATTTATTTTTTGGATTGTTTAGTTAATTAATATTTATCAAAAAAATAATGTATCGATTCAATTATCACATGGTTACTAGCTAGGATTATAAAATAATAATAATAACTAAAAATCATCAGTTTTGTTTAAATGGATATTTAAATGAAAGTTTACATGCATGAGGTTTTCAAATGAGAAAAGACTAAGAGGTTATTAACGGAACATGAAAGAAATGTTGGGTAATGGGGCAAAATAGGCCTTGAATACCCTAATGAGCCTTGAAAGTCTATTACCTCCTTATTTGTGTGAATGAGAAATTGCAGGAATATTTAGTCTCATATCGAAAAAATCAAGAAAGTAAGGTTCACTTATATGGAAACCACTTCCTTGAAGCTTAAGTTCCTTAGGCTCACCACAAGTGAAGAACTTGAGGGTGATGTGTACGCAATGGGTGCTTTGTAGGCGCACGTGCGCATCGTCGCGAGGAGCTTGAGGGGCTTTAAATTTTTTCTAGATCATGATGATTCGACGGTAGAGACTGATCGGATCAAGATAAGGGGCTGAAATTAATTGATCGTTGATTGATCGGATGAAGGGTCGAGATGCGGTGATCAAATCACAATCGCGATCGCGATCCAATAGCTGACACCCATCGGTTGACCAGTCAACAGGACGGTTGGTGATAAGGCACATGTCCGATCATCGGTTGGTGATAAGGCACCCGTCCGATCGTACGGTTGGAGATAAGTCAATGGTCCGATCATGAAAAGGCATATCAAAGACGTGCAACCGCCTATCTGATAACATGATCATCATATCACGATGATGCAAAGGCATATCACTTATCTGATCGGTTGATCTTCAAATCACAGCCATGAAAAGGCTTATCCAATCGTCTGATCTGAAGATCATGATGTCTAAAGGGCATATCAAGGGTGATAAGCCCTTAACCCTCACATCCTTTGATCAAAGAATTCAAATTAAATTAAATTCATATGGTTGCTTCCAAGGGGCACCTAAAAACCTATAAATAGGACCCTAGACCCTCTCATTTCATTCATTCCAATTCCATTACGAATTGAGTTCTCTCTTAGGCATTTGCATACTTTCCTAAGGGTAGTATAGCAATAGTGTATTAAAAAGAGAGTAGCATTCTTGGTTTGATTTTTTGGTGAATTGTAGTGCTGCTTTCATCAAAAGGAGACTATTGTATCCTGGGAAATAATCGTCATACTGACCATAAGCACCATTGCGGGATGAAATTGTCTTAAGGACATAGAGATAACTCTAGCCTCAGTCTGATCAATTAGGTAGCTACCATCTGCCACCCACCAACAATCTTAAGACAACTTCGTGCTACCACGAAAGTGATGCTGCAGATGGCTACTATAATGACATCAATTCAAGCCGAGAGACCGAAGAAATTCTCTGGCACAGACTTCAAGAGGTGGCAACAGAAGATGCTGTTCTACCTCACAACTCTGAATCTGGTCAGAGTGCTGAATGAAGATCTACCTGTCCTAAAGGAAGGAGAGACTGACAAGCAAGTCATTGCTGCGGTGGAGGCATGGAAGCACTTGGACTTCCTTTGCAAGAACTACATCCTGAATGGTCTGGACAATACCCTGTATAATGTATACAGCAGTATTGACACTATCAAGGAGTTATGAGCATCCCTGGATAAAAAGTATAAGACAGAGGATGCTGGACATAAGAAATTTATGGTTGGAAGGTTCTTAGACTACAAAATGATCGACCATAAAATAGTTATGGAGCAAGTCCAAGAGCTCCAGATCATCCTGCATGAGATACATGCAGAGAGAATGTCTCTCAGTGAGTCATTCCAGGTAGCTGCCATCATAGAGAAGCTACCACCACTATGGAAGGACTTCAATAACTATCTGAAACACAAGCGAAAGGAGATGTGACTTAAAGACCTAATTGTCTGCCTAAGGATCGAGGAGGATAATAAAAGCCAAGACAAGAAGACAGAAGGACATCCTGCTGAGCCAAAGGCCAACCTCATAGAAGGGAAGAAGAAATGCAAGTTTCCAGGCGAAGGCTTTAAACAGAAGAAGGGCAATCCAAAGAAATATAAATTTAAGGGAAAGTGCTTTGTTTGTGGAAAATAAGGACATAAATTCAAGGACTGTCGTTTCAAGGACAAAGAAAAGAAAGAAGTCAACGTTATTGAAACCCTATCCAAAGAGGTATCCGAGATGATGTTGTCAGCTGTTGTATTTGAAGCAAACATGGTTGACAAAGCAAATGAGTGGTACATTGACACTGGAGCTACCAGACATGTCTACTCTGATAAGAGTATGTTCTCATCATATACTCCTATCAATGGTAGAAATTTGGTCATGGGTAACTCTGCTACATCCAAGATAGAAGAACTTGGTCGCATTGTTATGAAGATGACATCTGGCAAGGAGCTTCTACTTAATGATGTGCTGCATGTCCCTGATATTCGGAAGAATATTATATCAGGCTCCCTTCTAAGCAAATATGGCTTTAGAATGGTCTTTGAGTCTGATAAATTTGTACTCACTAAGGGAAGGATATTTATTGGAAGGGATTACTTGAATAATGGATTATTCAAGGTGAATGTAATGACTGTACACAGAAACCTTAAAATAAATAAAGCTTCTTCTTCTGCTTATATGATTGACTCTTCTTGTCTATAGCATGATAGATTAGGACATGTAAATTTTAATTCATTACAAAAATTAATGAAATTAGAATTATTACCTAATCATGAAATCGATCCACATTACAAGTGTGAAGTGTGTATTGAAGCTAAATTAGCAAAAACACCATTTCCATCAGTTGAAAGAAATACTGAACCTCTTGACTTAATTCATAGTGATTTATGTGACTTAAAGTCAGTTCAAACTAGAGGAGGTAAAAAGTATTTTATAATATTTATTGATGATTCAACAAGATACTGCTATGTGTATCTACTAAAGTCTAAAGATGAGGCTTTAGAAATGTTTAAATGTTATAAGAATAAAGTTGAAAATCAATTTGGGAAAAAGATTAAGGCCATAAGGAGTGATAGAGGAGGTGAATACGATGCACCTTTTGACGAATTTTGTCAAGAGCATGGCATTATTCATTAAACTACTACTCCTTACTCACCTCAATCTAATGGAATTGCGGAACGTAAAAATCGCACATTAAAAGAAATGATGAATGTTGTGTTAATAAATTCTAGTACATCACAGAATTTATGAGGAGAAGCAATTCTCTCAGCAAATCACATTCTTAATAAAATACCTCTTAAGAAGAAGGAAGTTACTCCATATGAGTTATGGAAAGGAAAGAAGCCTTCTTACAATTACTTAAGAGTATGGGGGTGTCTAGCTAAAGTAGCTATTTCGGACCCCAAAAAGGTCAAAATAGGACCTAAAACTATTGATTGTATATTTATCGGTTATGCACATAATAGTAGTGCATATCGCTTTCTTGTGTATAAATCAGATATATCTGATATACAGATAAATACAATCATGGAATCAAGGAATGCAACATTCTTTGAAGATATATTTTAAGTAAAAGAAAATTAGAAATAAGTTCAAATAAAAGAACTTATGATAATACTGCTAGTAGTAGTCGTCAGGAAGAATGTCCTGAAGATGAACACAGACGCAGTAAGAGACCAAGAGTTGCAAAGTCTTTTGGTCCTGATTATGTAATTTATGTAATTTATATGCTACAAGATGAACCTCAGACATTCAAGGAGGCAATGTCTAATCCAGAAGCACCCTTTTGGAAAGAAGCTATTAATAGTGAAATTGAGTCCATCATGCATAATCATACCTGAAAGTTAGTAGACTTACCATATGGTATGAAACCTTTAGGGTGCAAGTAGATTTTTAAGAAAAAACTAAAGGCTGATAGATCAATTGACAAGTATAAAGCCAGATTAGTGGCTAAGGGCTTCAAACAAAAAGAAAGTATAGACTTCTTTGATACCTATTTACCAGTAAGTAGAATAACATCTATAAGAATGTTAATCACTTTTGCGGCCATTAACAATCTTAAAATTCATTAAATGGATGTTAAAACTACTTTTTTGAATAGTGAATTAGATGAAGAAATATACATGGAACAGCCTGAGGGATTTATTGTTCCAGAATAAGAAAAGAAGGTGTGTAGACTTGTTAAATCCTTATATGAATCAAAGCAAGAACCTAAGCAATAGCATATAAAATTTGATAATATAATGTTATCAAATGGATTAAAAATAAATGAATGTGACAAATGCATATATGCCAAAACCCTACCTGAAGGGTATTTAATAATCTGCTTATATGTAGATGACCTGTTAATCATTGGTAGTAATACTGAAATGATTAAACAGACAAAGAAAATGTTAATCAAATATTTTAATATGAAAAATATGGGTATTGCAGGTGTTATACTAGGGATTTAAATCACTAGAACATCTGAAGAAATAATATTATCTCAATCTCATTATATTGAGAAAATATTAAATAAGTATAAAAAGTATGATACTAGCCCGATGAAAACACCTGTAGATGTTAATCTATATTTGGCTAAGTATACTGGAGAACCCATATCTCAATTGGAATACTCACGTCTAATTGGCAGTTTAATGTATGTCATGAATTACACTCGTCCTGACATAGCATATGTTGTCAATAAGTTGAGTAGATTTACAAGTAATTCAGGTCCAAATAATTGGACAGCTCTAATAAGGGTATTAAGATATCTGCAATATACCCTAAGTTATGGATTGCATTATTCAAGATATTTAGCTGTACTAGAAGGATACAGTGATGTAAATTGGATATCTAACACAGAAGATACAAAATCCATAAGTGGATATGTATTCACCTTAGGAGGAGGCGTTGTGTCATGAAAATCTTCTAAGGAAACATGTATAGCTCGATCCACTATGGAATCTGAGTTTATTGCCTTAGAAAAGGCAGCTGAAGAAGCAGAATGGCTTCGAAATCTTTTAGAAGAAATTCCATGTTGGCCAAAGCGTGTGTCTGCAATATGCATACATTGTGATAGTCAATCGGTAATTTGCAGAGCACAAATAAGATGTATAATGGTAAGTCTAGACATATACGTCACAGACATAATACCATTAAGTAGTTACTTGAAATTGGTGTAATTTCTATTGATTATGTTCAGTCAAACAAAAACCTAGCGGATCCATTAACAAAGGGGTTACCAAGAGATCAAGTAAACTGTTTATCGAGGGGAATGTGTTTAAAACCTATAACTAAAAAATCTTCATAGTGGATACCCAACCTAGCTGACTGGAGATCCCAAGATCTAGGTTCAAAAGGGACAACTAAATTATGAAGAGCTTGATAGCACTAAGGATGTCCAATCCTACTCATTCCAATGATAATTGGTGCTACCTGCTAAAGGTACTAGGATAAGCATTGCTTTTAATGATTCTTATGACATGAACATCATGTGGGGTATAGCAGGATACTCTTAATAAGAATCACCTATGTGAGTGTGAACTGAGCCAATTCTATGAGAATTTTAAGGTTTAATTCTTTGAAGCACTCATGAGATCAGGAGTTGTTCGGGGCCAAAATGAACACAACCATAAGAACCAAAAGAATGCTTGGGAAGAAGTTGCGTGATTGTTATTGTCTTAGTTTACATAAAACGCTGAAAGGTTCAAGACATCATGTTCACCTTTTAGCAAGTAAACTCGATAACAACTCACTAAGGAAAGTTCAAAGCCACAAGCTACCTATCCCAATACAACTTCATCCCATTATACTTTCTTTAGTGTGTCTGCATATTCATTTGCATTAAAATCCTTTTGTGTGGGGTTTGTCTTTGCTGATCTTTGATCTAAGTCCAATTTTCATTCATATGGGGGATTGTTGGGTAATGGGCCAAAATAGGCCTTGAACACCCTAATGGGCCTTGAAAGCCCATTATCTCCTTATATGTGTGAATGAGAAATTGCGGGGACATTTAGTCCCATATCAAAAAAATCAAGAAATGAAGGTTCACTTATATAAAAACCACTTTCTTGAAGCTTAAGTTCCTTATGCTCACCACAAGTGGAGAGCTTGAGGGTGATGCTACGCATCACCCTCGCGCATGCGCACGCGTGTGTGCGAAGGCGCTTGTGAGGCGCACTTTGCACATGTGCATCGTTGCGAGGAGCTTGAGGGGCTTTAAATTTTTTCTAGATTATGATGATTCAACGGTGGAGACTGATCGGATCAAGATAAGGGGCTGAGATCAATTGATCGTTAATCGATCGGATGAAGGGTCGAGATGCGGTGATCAAATCACAATCGCGATCGCGATCCAATGGCTGACACCCGTCGGTTGACCAGTCAACAGAACGGTTAGTGATACGACACCCGTCTGATTGTACGATTGGAGATAAGTCAATGGTCCGATCATAAAAAGGTATATCAAAGACGTGCAACCGCCTATCTGATAACGTGATCATCATATCACGATAATGAAAAGGCATATCAGGATGAGGATAGGCTTATCTGATCGGCTGATCTTCAGATCACAGCCATGAAAAGGCTTATCTGATCGCCTGATCTGAAGATCATGATGTCTAAAGGGCATATCAAGGGAGATAAGCCCTTAACCCTCACATCCTTCGATCAAAGAATTCAAATTAAATTAAATTCATAGGGTTGCTTCCAAGGGGCACCTAAAAACCTATAAATATGACCCTAGACCCTTTCATTTCATTCATTTCAATTCCATTCCGAATTGAGTTCTCTCTTAGGCATTTGCATACTTTCCTAAGGGTAGTATAGCAATAGTGCATTAAAAAGAGAGTAGCATTCTTGGTTCGATTTTTTGGTGAATTGTAGTGCTGCTTTCATCAAAAGGAGACTGTTGTATCCTGGGAGACAATCGTCATACTGACCATAAGCACCATTGCGGGATGAAATTATCTTAAGGACATAGAGTATAACTCTAGTCTCAGTCTGATCAATTAGGTAGCCACCATCTGCTACCCACTAACAAGAAAAATAAAATATAGAAAGCTTTCTTCTATTGATACGTTAGTTATTATCCTAATTTTAGTTGAGCTTAAACAATGAAGCCCTAGAAATGTAGTATTCTTAAAATATGATAGTTTTTAAAAAAAAATTAAACTTTGTTATTATTTATTAAAAAAATAACATTTATAAAGCTATAATGAAAAGGATATGAGAGGCTAAATTGCAATAATTAAAGGTTTTGGAAGCAATTGAATTTTGAGTAGAATCATCTAGATCAAAAGTGTATTTTTAATTTTTTTGAAAGAGATTAGGATGAGTGGAAACCACTATTAAAAATAATAATTGAGCTAATATCACCCAACACTATTCATGCTATAATTTTAAAAAATAATATTATTTAATATTGGGTTTCTAAGTTTTTTTTGGGTTTAAGGATGTCTTGCCTCTAGTTTAAATATAAAATAAGTAACATATATTTACAAAATATTTGAACCAAACATTGGATGTATATATCTTAGTTATTTAATATATATTTGCCTAAATTATTGGTTAGTTCATACTTTTATTTTGCAAACAAAGTTATTTGGCATACAAATTTATAACCAAATTGAAGATCTTCTGATTATTAGTTGGCGAAGAGGTGTAATATAATCATTTGTAGGTGAGATTGATATGTTGTGCACACTCATTTGATAGCAATAAAGTCTAATTTTATTTTCTAATTAAAGAATACTTTTGTTCATTATCGTTATGATAAGTAGCTTATAAATTCACTATCAATAAATTCAGTTCACATTTATCAAGTCTACCTCTATCAATAAATCGAGTTTTAGCTTGGTCATCCTTAAATGAGCCATTGAAATTTGCTCTCACCATAGCATCATGAGGGACTATTCCAACGCCATAGATCGGTAGCCGAAGTAAAAGATGATGCCTCATATAATTCGTATGCAAGTTGGATAGCAAGGTCAACAATGCAATGTGCTATGAGAGCTTTAGTGTTCATGAAACTTCTTACTAGTCGACCACTATATGAAGTAGCAAATCATTGATGACTAGAAATTTCATAAAAAATATAGCTTAATAAAAATCAAATGGAGTCAAAATTATAAGAACTAGCCACTTTGCACTCAAGCGGCTCTATATGGCTTTAGCTACAGGACAATTTATCAAGATATATTCAATGTTCTCCTTAATTCCATAGATGTCACAATGCACTTATTGAAGATTAATTAGTATAGCTTATATGAGATTTGATGTCAAATAGTTTTTTTTACCAAAATATCTTTTAACTCACGAAATAACTAAAATGTTGCAAATCTAAAAAGCATTACACCTAGTCTTGATATCAAAGTGAAAGACCATGAAAAATTTCTAGACATGGTTGGTGCTCAAGCAAAAAAAAAAAAAAGATCGGCAACCATCCTTCCTAGTCCTTTCACTCTCCTCCAATGAATACTAATATGGTTCCTCTAGGTAGTAGATGTAGAGCTCAGGATCCTTATTACTCAGGAGTTAATAACTCTCTGAAGGCTATCTTTCCTAAATCCTAGTCTAGTCTTTTCAGATCATCTACTTTTTCCTACTCTATAGTTAATGCCCCAACCACTTAATATTGGAACAGTATTAAGGATGTTAATCTCTCCAGCTATGAAATCTTTTTTGAATTCCCATGGTCCCCTCCGAAGGCAGTAGAGATTTCTAGTAGCATTCAAGAAAGGCATTTGCTTTCACCATGAGGAATCCAGCCATCTTTCAAGCTCTTGTAGAAATTAGAAAGCAAACCCCATTTTACTTATATTCTAAATCCATAATAGAAGCACCCAAATCAATTAGCTGATCTAGCCTAGATGACTTAAAAGCCTTAGATTCATCAATTCATCTAGAAACTTTTACCTCCTTTGCAAGGTTCCCCTTCATTGCCTCCGCATCCCTCCTAAGATCACCAAAAAAAACTTCCACACTTGCACCATTCACCGATTGCAACATATTCTAGTCTTTACTCTCCATCGATGGCCACTTCATCGCCTTTTCCTCTTGTGATGTGTCTGTAGGAAGAAATAGTCTCCGAGGCATGCATATTTTTAAAAATTGATAACTATTATCATTGCGAAAATTAAAAGATTACATATTAATCTATCTAATATGCATCAAGATCATATCTTTGCCTATATATTCAGGGTCGTTTGATCTAAAATATGCATATAAAAGCATCAAGATCATATCTTGATCTTCAAGATGACTAGTCACACTATTATCTTGAAGCCTGCCTTAAGATCTAGGGATCAAATCACTTACCTTAAGAACAGTAGGTAAATCCTTATTGCTCTGCAGCCGTTCAATCGTCTGGCCTCTAGTATTATCCACGCGAAGCCCCGAATGATCAGATTTTCGGGAGTGCTAGCTCGCGAAAAAATAGCTTTGCTGATCTTGAATCCTCTCACTTGAATCTTCCTCCAAGATCCACCAGGCTTCCGCTAACACCAGAATCACCAGGATTTTCTATTCTAACATTTTAGAATTACAATCCATGACAATTTAGAATTACAATCCACGACAAATCATGTATTATTATTCTATTTTTGTTTTGTGTTCTCTGGTGAGGGAATACCCTCTATTTATAGTCTCGATTTAGCCTTGACATTTAATTCTGACATTTAAGAATCTGTCGTTTGGCAAAAGCAAAGAGACGCCGAAGGCGCGGTGCTTGGTTTAATTCCGACATTCGGAGAAAACCAAGGAGTCGCGGCGTTTGGTTTAGTTCCGTCGTTCGAAGAAAACCAAAGAGACGAAGGATAAATCCGACGTTCGGTAAATAAATGTCATGCATTAAATTCTATCTCATGAGATGAGATTTTAGCCATCTCATCATATGAGATCCATATTCGAGAGGTTTGGGTTTTGATCTGAATTTATTTGACTTAACCCACATAGATCATGGTCCAAGCCCAAATCAAATTTGGCTAGTCCTGAATCTATTTAAATTCAAATCAACTCTAATTTCAAATCAATATTTGAAATTGACTTGTCCTTCTAATAGACTTAAACCAAATTGAATCTTATTCAATTATACTTAACCCAATTGAGATAATTCAATCAATCAAATTGATTAATTAAATCATATACGATTCTCAATCGTTGATCAGCAAATAGATCATCCTAGGAAACTTCTATGCGTGTGACTCTCTAGGTTTGAACCTAAGCCGATATCATAGAAATAACTTTCTATACTAATCGATGTGCCCATCTAGCAATGGAACCCGACGTCCGGATAGGTCGAAGAGTTGCCGAGCAAACTCCAAGAACCCTAAGAAATAGTTACCATATAATTCATCCTCTTGACCACAAATGCTAAGGATGGTTTAAGAGCCTGTCAACTCTAAATAGCAAATCCATAAAGTGATTTCAACTTTAGTGATCATGTGACTTTCACATGAAGTGCCTTGGCCAAGGTCTTGCTAAATTGAAACACAAGCATTTCTCCTTTTAATGGGATAGGTCAAATTCCATCTTGATCCACAACTGACTACTACAAGTACTTGACTGCACCCAATAACCTTTCATAGCTGGATTAGAAATCCAGATGGTCCGGCACCTAAGTACAATGAGTTGCTTGTAAGCCACTGGTTGTGATCTTCAGGTCTGAAGGATACTTATACCTATATCTTCTCAGATTAACTCTTGATAGCAGAGTATCCGAAAATGAGTCACGTTCGGTGAAATGTACTCCTATACTTTCACCTGTATGTCATACCAGTGTCTCTACACTCCTTGGTTAAGAGGATAACCAACAAATATGATATACAACATCCTATAATTGATAGTACTATGGCCCTGTCATAGTATATCATTTGGTCGCGAACTCTTTTAAGGACCTTCTAAGATAAATCCTCCTTTATCGTGAGAAAGATCTTAAGGGCTTCATCACTTTCAGGAGTATTAAGAAGATGTTCTTGTAATGAATAAACTGGCAAATAACTTTTATTAATATATCAATTTATATACAATTTGCATCAGCACAATCATCAAATGATTGGCTTTAGGATACAATTCCCAACAAACTCCCACTTAGCCTAAAGCCACTCATTACAGTATCTAATACCCATCATCAACTTATAGTTGTCAAACTCCTTGATGCTGAGTGCTTTAGTAAATGGGTCACCTAGGTTTTCCTTTCCATCAATCTTCTGAAGATTTATGTCACCTCGGTCTACTATCTCTCGAATAAGATGAAACCGGCACAGTATGTGCTTGGTGCGCTGATGTGCTCGTGGTTCCTTTGCTTGAGCTATGGCACCAGTGCTGTCACTATATAACAGGACTGGTTAATCTATGGAAGGTGTCACTCCAAGCTCGGAGATGAACTTTCGCAGCCATACAGCTTCTTTCGCAGCATCTGATGCAGCGATGTACTCTGCCTCACACACCGAATCTGCCACTGTATGTTGCTTGGAACTTTTCCAGCAAACAGCTCCATCATTTAGGATAAACACGAAACCCGATACACTTTTGCTATCATCATGATCTGATTGAAAATTGAAATCAGTATATCCAACAAGTTTCAAATCAGACTCTCCATAGACTAACCACTGGTCCTTAGTATTTCTCAAATACTTAAGGATTGTCTTAACAACTTGCCAGTATTTTTCTCCTGGATCAGATTGGTATCTACTCACTACTCCTAGTGAGTATGCCACATCTGGTCTTATACATATCATGGTGTACATAATCGATCCTACTACCGAAGCATATGGAATTCGACTCATACGTTCTCTTTCATTAGGAGTTGTCGGACAATCCTTCTTAGAAAGATGAATTCCATGGCCTATCGGAAGATAGCCTTTCTTGGAATTCTCCATGCTAAACCTCTTTAGCACTATGTCAATGTATGTAGATTGGGATAAACCTAGCATCCTCTTAGATCTATCTCTATAGATCTTCATCCCTAGGATGTATGATGCTTCTCCCAGATCTTTCATGGAGAATTGTGATGATAACCATGTCTTTATTCCTTGTAATGCAGGGATATCATTCCCGATTAAGAGAATATCATCCACATATAATACAAGAAATACAATAACAGAATCGTTAGCCCATTTATAAATGCAAGGTTCTTCTTTATTCTTAATAAAGCCATAAGATTTGATCACTTTATCAAATCGTATGTTCCAACTCATTGATGCTTGCTTAAGTCCATAAATAGACTTCTGTAGCCTGCACACTTTAGACTCGTCTTCAGATATAAAACCTTCAGGCTGTATCATATACACCTGTTCTTCTAAATCACCATTTAGAAAAGCGGTTTTAACATCCATCTGCCAAATCTCATAATCGAAGTGTGCTGCTATAGCTAGCATAATCCGAATGGATTTCAGCATTGCCATAGGAGAAAACGTTTCGTCATAGTCAATACCATAACGTTGACGATACCCCTTGGCAACCAGACGTGCTTTATAGGTCTCTACCTTTCCGTCTGCGCCTCTTTTCCTCTTGAAAACCATTTACACCCTATGGGTTTTATCCCTTCGGATGGGTCAACTAATGTCCATACATTATTATCCTTCATGGAATCAAGTTCGGATTTCATGGAATCAAGCCATTTATTAGAGTCAGTCCTTTGCATAGCATCCATATAGATGATCGGATCCTCGTTGTTCTCATCGAGTTCAACAGGATCATCATTCTGGACCAAGAAACCCAAGTATCTGTCCGGTTGATGTGGTACTCTACCAGATCGCCTTAATGGTGCATCTAAAATGGGTTTTGAGTTTGATCTAATCAACTCAGATTCTAGGGGTTCACTGGTTTGTGTTGTTCCTTCTACTTGATGAACTTCCTCAAGTTCAACATTAGAGCTATTTGTTCCTTCACTAAGGAACTCCTTTTCAAGAAAAACTGCTCTATTACTAATGAACAACTTTTGTTCTTCAGTATTGTAGAAGTAATATCCTTTTGTTTCTTTTGGATAGCCGATGAAAAAATATTTGTCAGATTTGGGTTCAAGTTTGTCTGATTTTGCACGTTTCACATAAGCCGGACACCCCCAGACTCTCAGATAGGTAATAACCAGTTTATGTCCATACCACATCTCATGTGGAGTTTTAGAAACAGACTTACTTGGAACCTTATTAAGAATATGACAAGCTGATTCTAATGCGTATCCCCAAAATGATATTGGCAAGCTTGCAAAACCCATCATGGACCGAACCATGTCTAACAGAGTTCGATTCCTTCTTTCCGATACACCGTTATGTTGCGGTGTTCCAGGAGGAGTCCATTAGGAGAGAATCCCATTCTCCTTTAAATATGTCACAAATTCATTGGAAAGGTATTCGCCTCCTCGATCTGATCGAAGGGTCTTAATACATTTTTCTGTTTGTTTTTCTACTTCTTTATGATATAGTTTGAACATTTCAAACGATTCAGATTTATGTCGCATAAGATAGACATAACCGAACCTAGAAAGGTCGTCTGTAAAAGTAATGAAGTAGTAGTATCCACCTTTGGCACAAGTGCTCATTGGTCCACATACATCAGTATGTACTAGACCCAATAGCTCTTTGGCTCTTTCACCTTTTCCAGTAAAAGATGACTTGGTCATTTTACCAAGAAGACATGATTCACAGGTAGTTAATGATTCACAATCATCAACTCGAAGGATGCCCTCCTGAGTTAACCTGTTTAATCTATTCTTGTTGATATGACCCAGTCGATGGTGCCAAAGATAAATATCTATGACATCAGTTGTTCTAGGGCGCTTACTTGATTGGTACACTACATTCACAGGCTGTGATAATATATAAATGCCATTAGATAAATGCCCAGTCATTACAGTGACTCCATTCATAATGATATTCAAAGTAACATCCTTTATTAAAATTTCATAATTATTTTTGGCCAGAAGGCCTACAGAAATTACGTTCAATAAGAACGTTGGGCAAAAATGACAATCATTTAGTATAATGACATTTCTATTGAAAACTATTTCAAGAACTCCTAATGCCAGTACTGAACTAATCTTCCATCGCCGACATTTAGGAATCTTTCATTGTCCTCAAATCTTCTGGTGACCTGTAGTCCCTGCAATGAATTGCAAATGTTAAAAGGACTCCCGGTATTCAATACCCAGGTCTGATTATCATATATAGAAAAATTACAAGGTGTTATCATATAAATACCTTGTTGAGCAATATCTTGCTCCTTTTTCTTCTTTGGACCTGTTTGGATCAAGTGTGGCAATGTAAAGAGGACAGTTCCTCTTCCAGTGCCCTTGCATCTTGCAATGAAAGCATTCAGCTTGACTTTTATCAACTTTCTTCTTCTGCATCTGACCCCTTATAGATGTCCTAGCATGTTGCACCCTTTTATTATTCTTTTTCTTCTTTCCTTTCCCAAAGGGTTTACGCCCTACCTTAGATCCTTCAACCACATTAACCAAACCCTTAGAGAGCTGGTTATCCTTCTCAAAGTTCTGTAACAACCCCAACAAACCGTGGTAGTTGACTGCAGGCTTTGTCATTCGAAAATGAGTAAGGAAAGGTCGGAAGGATGGAGGCAAGGAATTCAAGATCACATCTTTTCCCAACTGCTCATGTAAGGGAAAGCCGAGCTTGCTTAGGAGTTCTATCTTCTCGATCATGTACAATACATGATCAGTGACAGGAGATCCATCTCTCATTCGAGCATTGAAAATAGCACAACTAGTCTTGTGCCTTTCAACATCGTCGGGTGTGCCGAAAGATTCATTCAACGCTTGAATGATTTCTTCTGGCTGAGCATTCTCGAACCGGCGACCGAATTCATCGTTCATTGCTGCTAACATGATACAACGCATGCTAGTTCTATCATTGAGCCACTTCTGATAAGTCTCTCTCAGAACTTTGGGTGTTTGCATCAGGTATCTTTGGTGCAGGATTATTCAGAATATATAGAATCCTCTCATGCTCAAGGACGATCTTAAGTTTTCTGAACCAGCTATTGAAATTGGAACCATTCAATTTGTCACTATCCAATAGGGACCTTAATGATAAATTAGTGGCCATGTTCTGCATAAGGAAAAACTAAAGTTTATTAGTATATAAATTGATTCAGTCTAAAGACTTGGACTTTAGTCTAAAGATTCTCCCACTATTTTGTTCAAATTGGCAGCCTCTACACCCCAATTCGAAGAATTATTCTTAATTCTTTAGCGGGCACTAAGATCTACATAACTACATACAGGCCCAAGTGAAGCTTGGCTAACCCATATGCATCTAAGAGTAGGTTCAAAACCAATTGTTTCCCCAAACAATTCTTAGTGTTCAGTTTTGCCCCATGTACCTCTTCAGCAGGCATGAAGTGCCTCCACTGAAAGTTCTGGTTAGGTCCAACCATTAAATGATATAATCAGTGTAACCTATCAATAGACAACCAAGCCGAGTGAAGCTCGGCTCACCTGACTGTTTATTTAATAGTTACGCTGACTTATCATATAATGAATGATAATTCTGATGGTTGACAAGCACCAGGCATGGAGTGCCTCCAATGATTATCAAGACATCGGACTCATTATCACCCACCTTAATGGGAGGCTATGATCTAGTTATCATATAACTATTTCATTTTAAGGACCTAATAATTTTAGAGGATTTTAATAATATGAAGATAAATTGACTAATCAAGTTCTCCCACTGAATCTATGAAATCGGTAGAATGAAACAAGATTAAGTCAGGTTAAGTGGCACCTAAATCAGTCATACTGATATTCTTACAGGCATGGGTCAACCCGAATCAGGTAAATGATCTGAATCATAAATGGTTCACCATAATGACCAGGTGAGAGAGATCGATGGGAGGGATATGCCATTAACTCGTTAAAGACGCATCAATACGAGTAGCTCCCAATTAAAAACCATTCGATCGTTGATCCTAGAGCAACTTGCCATCCCACCTTGACATCATATGGTTAACCAATTCTGATTTGACCATCTAATAGATTCATGCTCAACCACGGAGCCTAATCTACTTCCATTTGGTTTAATCAAAGAGAATGACTTGATCAACTACAACTATTGTTTGATTTAGAGCATTCTTAACCTAATTTAATTAGATTTGAACAAATACTCTTTTAGTCCAGTTGATTTAAACCTTAGAGTCTAACCCTTTATGGATCCGATTTAGCTAACCCAAATGATTAAATATATTTCATGTTAACATGTCATATATTTCAATCAAGCATAATGTTACTACTCATAATTCCTATATTTAGATCATATCTAAAAAAAAATTATGAACTAATATTTGACATTCAAATAAAACTCTCATAAATATTTGTATGTTTTATAACATAGACATCATGCCATCATATATCATATCTATGTTTTTATACTAAACATGCAAATATTATGGTTTTATACAACATCAATATGTATCAAATATAAAATATCTTTTGAGAGTGTGTGTAATCTATGTTTTGATGCCAAAGCATAATTTAAATTTTCTTTAAACAAAGCATCAACGATAAAACAATCGCACGACAATATGTCACAGAATACCTCATTGAATGGATAATTCGAATTTTCAATCCACCTGTGACCATATGGCCTTGTGATAAGTTTTAGCCATAATTACACAATTAATGAGAATATTAATTTACATGCAATAAATTAGATCATTAACGAAACCATGGCTCTGATACCATTTGTAGGGAGAAATAGTCTCCGAGGCATGCATATTTTTAAAAATTGATAACTATTATCATTGCAAAAATTAAAAGATTACATATTAATCTATCTAATATGCATCAAGATCATATCTTTGCCTATATATTCAGGGTCGTTTGATCTAAAATATGCATATAAAAACATCAAGATCATATCTTGATCTTCAAGATGACTAGTCACACTATTATCTTGATGTCTGCCTTAAGATCTAGGGATCAAATCACTTACCTTAAGAACAGTAGGTAAATCCTTATTGCTCTGCAGTCGTTCAATCGTCTGGCCTCTAGTATCGTCCACGCGAAGCCCCGAATGATCAGATTTCTGGGAGTGCTAGCTCGCAAAAAATAGCTTTGCTGATCTTGAATCCTCTCACTTGAATCTTCCTCCAAGATCCACCAGGCTTCCGCTAACACCAGAATCACCAGGATTTTCTATTCTAACATTTTAGAATTACAATCCATGACAATTTAGAATTACAATCCACGACAAATCGTGTATTGTTATTCTATTTTTGTTTTGTGTTCTCTGGTGAGGGAATGTCCTCTATTTATAGTCTCGATTTAGCCTTGACATTTAATTTGAGAATCCGTCATTTAGCAAAAGCGAAGAGACGCCGAAGGCGCGGCGTTTGATTTAATTCCGACGTTCGGAGAAAACCAAGGAGTCGCGGCGTTTGGTTTAGTTCCGTCGTTCGGAGAAAACCAAAGAGACAAGGGATAAATCCGACGTTCGGTAAATAAATTTCATGCATTAAATTCTATCTCATGAGATAAGATTTTAGCCATCTCATCATATGAGATCCATATTCAAGAGGTTTGGGTTCTGATCTGAATTTATTTGACTTAACCCACATAGATCATGGTCCAAGCCCAAATCAAATTTGGCTAGTCCTGAATCTATTTAAATTCAAATCAAGTCTAATTTCAAATCAATATTTGAAATTGACTTGTCCTTCTAATAGACTTAAACCAAATTGAATCTTATTCAATTGTACTTAACCCAATTGAGATAATTCAATCAATCAAATTGATTAATTAAATCATATACGATTCTCAATCGTTGATCAGCAAATAGATCATCCTAGGAAACTTCTATGCGTGTGACTCTCTAGGTTCGAACCTAAGCCGGTAGCATAGAAATAACTTTCTATACTAATCGATGTACCCATCTAGCAATGGAACCCGACGTTCGGATAGGTCGAAGAGTTGCCGAGCAAACTCCAAGAACCCTAAGAAACAATTACCGTATAATTCATCCTCTTGACCACAAATGCTAAGGATGACTTAAGAGCCTGTCAACTCTAAATAGCAAATCCATAAAGTGATTTCAACTTTAGTGATCATGTGACTTTCACATGAAGTGCCTTGGCCAAGGTCTTGCTAAATTGAAACACAAGCATTTCTCCTTTTAATGAGATAGGTCAAATTCCATCTTGATCCACACTGACTACCACAAGTACTTGACTGCACCCAGTAACCTTTCGTAGCTGGATTAGAAATCCAGGTGGTCCGACACCTAAGTACAATGAGTTGCTTGTAAGCCACTGGTTGTGATCTTTAGGTCTAAAGGATACTTATACCTATATCTTCTCGGATTAACTCTTGACAGCAGAGTATCCGGAAATGAGTCACGTTCGGTGAAATGTACTCCTACACTTTCACTTGTATGTCATACCAGTGTCTCTACACTCCTTGGTTAAGAGGATAACCAACAAATATGATTTACAACGTCCTATAATTGATAGTACTATGGCCCTGTCATAGTATATCATTTGGTCGCGAACTCTTTTAAGGACCTTCTAAGATAAATCCTCCTTTATCGTGAGGAAAATTCTAAGGGCTTCATCACTTTCAGGAGTATTAAGAAGATGTTCTTGTAATGAATAAACTGCCAAATAACTTTATTAATATATCAATTTATATACAATTTACGTCAGCACAATCATTAAATTATTGGCTTTAGGATACAATTCCTAACAGTGTCATGGTCTCCACTACTCCCCTCCACCCCCTTCATCACCTTCTTCGACAGGTCCTTCCCGAATTTGCTTGAAGTTTTAATGCTTGCTCCTCTCACCAATTGCATCACCTCTAGACATATACTCTCCTATGGCGACCACTCTGATGCCTTCCCCTCCCACAATCGATCACCAGCCAACCTGCTCCCCTCCACCCTCTTGTAAGGTACTAGAACACATATAGGTACACTTGATCCTCTTCCCCATAAGAGTGTTCCGGATACTAGTTTCTTGCCCTTCTCTTTAGATTCAATTTCTAGTTTTTTCTCTCTATTTGGATTGTTACCTTAATGAGAACCAAATAGGCCGCAGTAAAGACTAAGTCTATAAATGAAGATATCTAACCCTTCTTCGAAAGTGCTACCATGGCTTCTACTCCTAATAGAAGGCTTGTCATTCCTTTAAGTGCTAACCCTTTACCCTTGCCTGCTGAAAAATCCTTGGTTGTCTTCTTAGGCTGTCCTATGATAACTTTGCTTGGTTAAGACTAACCCTAAACTTTAAGACTAGGTTGGACCCACCAAACCTAGATCAAATGTTAGACCTTATATTTCTTTCTTGGCTTAGGCTTGGTATTCATTTTATTGGCATAAGATGTCCTACTAATTTGGCTATCCAATTATTTATTGCCTCGCACCATTTTGTCCCTAATAAGTTAGATATTCTTATAATCTTTCTTAAATTGGTTTGCTAATATTGTGAACTTGAAAGGTGATCCTATCAATTCCATCATGCCCAGAAAACATTCCTCTTTGGACTTTCTTTATTTTGCAATGAATTCGAATTTTGAAAATCAGCCACTATGTCTTTCACCTGGGTTGACATTAGGTGATGAGTTGACTCAGATCGACATGGTCCCCTCCATTCTCCCCCATAACACCTAGGGTTTGGAGCAATCTGCAAAGGCTGTACAATTGGCCATCTTTGGTTTCACTAAAAGATAATGATTGAGATGCCTTACCATGATTCAGAGCAGACTAAATATGAGCACCCTTTCTAATTTCAAACTCTTCTATCCCAATCATAGCTGTGACTTTTAGGGCCGCTTCAAAATTGCAATCTCCTACTTTATAGCCTTCTCCGCAGTAAAATATCAGTATACTCTCACAAGTAAAACTTTGCTAAAGGGGTTTAGCACTTTCACTGCCCACTAGATCCACTCATGGGATGAGAGGATCTTCAATGGCCACTAACACACAAACCCTGATAAAGTTTTGAAGGTGCAAGCTATCCGTCACATCATCCAATCAAAATGGTTTTTTTGGCTAATAATGCAATTACTAAAACTTCTCTTTGGGCTAAAGCTCTACAAGAAGTTCCTCCATCCGCATCCATATTGCTACGATTTTGATTGGGGCATTAGAGGCCTTAAAGTTTGGCTTTCATGGTTCAAGAGCAAGAATACATCCTCCAATTGTCTATGATTATTTCATCAATTCCTTTGAAAAATCTATCTCATTTTAGAAATCGAACACATAATGATTTGCTTACATAGAAACACCTCAAACTCTCCCATAATCTCCAACAAATCTTCAAAGAACTAATATTAAATTCTAAATTGAAACTTCTTCCAACAATTCTTATAATAAGCACTGATCTCCACTTTAATCTTACTTACTGTATGTCCTTATCTTCAAATTGTATCACCTTCTTAAAATATGATCTTAATTTTTTGATTTCCACATCAGTAATTTGGGAAAGCCCAAAAGGAGGTGTCGCTTACCTCTGATGCCTATATCTGAGAGCCATGATTTTTAGGTTGCTGCTGAGTATAGAAGGAACCATGGTTTCTTACTCTTTTCTTCTTGTTCTCCTCCATTCAATTTAAAAGTATTTAAAAAAGATTTTTTTAAAAAAAATTCATGTAAAGCAATTTGGCTGCCCTCTTTTGTTTTATTCTCTATATTGGTCTCTGCTTTCACTTATTGGTGATAACAATTTTAGGATAGATGGATGGATGGATAGAACATGAGCTTTCTATTGATTCAAATCTTTACCCAAGATATTTCAGAGGTTTTTTATTAAGTTATGGTCATGGTCAAGAACAAAATATACTTTAAAGGAGGTTCAACTAGAGGGTTAAGAATTATGAAGAGTCAAACCATTCCTTATATATAGTTGCCTTCTCCTATTAATGAAAATGTATCATTAATAACCATTATTTAGAATACTATTGACTCTCTATACATGTACACACATACATATATTTGAGATAATATTTTAACATGATATAAATAATAAAATTTATTATTTTTTAATAAATTTATATTTTAATACGTATATTATGGTTAATAAGATGGAATTTTAAATTTAAACATTTTATTTTATATTTAATATACTAACATAATATTGTATTGAGTTAGAGACTACAAAAACAATATAATCATGATTCAGGATAAAGGTTCTTAATTTGGATATCTATTATTATTTTTAAAAATGAATCTTGAATAAGCATTAAAAAATAAATATCATATTCTTATGATATTTAATTTTTAATTAAAAAGGTATATATTTTTTTTCTTTCATCCAAATGTGATATATATATATATATATATATATATATATATATATATATATATATATATCAACTCAACTCAACTCATCTAAGCCTTTCCCAACTACATGGGGTCGGCTACATGAATATACTTCCTCCACTCTGCTCTATTTAGGACTAAGTCGACATTCAAATTATAAATAGTTATATCTTTTTTAATTATTTCTATCTATTAATTTAGGTCTACATCTATCTCTATCCTTATCATGGATTGGTAAAAGATCACTCTTTTTAACTGGAGCATTTAAAGGTCTTCGTTGTATATGTCCAAACCACTGTAATCAATTTCCCTTATTTTACCTTTAATTGGGATAACTCCTATCATTTCTCTTATATGTTTATTTCTAATTATATCTTTTAAAGTTTTACCATATATCAATCTTAACATGCGTATTTCTCTTACACTTAATTCATTCATATGTTATTTTAGTATTGCCCAACACTCTATTCCATATAGCATAGTTGGCCTAATAGCAATTTTATAATTTTTTTAATTTTAATAGGATGCGTTGATCATACAATACTCTTGAAGCACTCCTCCACTTAATCTATCTTATTTTAACTTTATGATTCACATCTAGACCTATTTCACCTTCTTATTGGATCATTGATCTAAAATACCTATATTTTTACTCTTTATTATTTCTTAGCTGAAATATTAGTTTTATTTTTCTTTGGGCAAGCGACCCATAAGGTAGCTCACAATCTACTTTGGAGCATAATTTTATACACCGAGCATGGTGTAGATTGTGCATATTGTCCACAATAATTAATCACATATATGTACGGCTATGTGTATCAAAAATTATGTACATGCAGCTGCATGTTAAAAATTATATTATTTTTTACCTTTTATATGTGTAATTTGTATGTATAATCAATCAGCATGCGGTTGAGGAAGGCTTTTCCACCTATTCTGTCATCCAAGTCTGATGACCTTACGAATTTCGAGTGATAGTTTGGCGATGAAATCTTTTTTTTAAGGTAGTGTTTGAAATAGAAAATAAGAGGGGATATCCCTGGATATTCCCTTTTATTTTCAAAAGTCATAACTATAAGGTAGTGTTTGATAGAAAAAATTATCCATGAATAAGTGTACGAGATAGAGTTTGTCCCCTGGCTATCCCTAGGGATATCCCTTGGCTATCCCATTGATCATATCAAATGCAAAAAGGTAAATCCATATGATAACTTTTTTTTACTCTTATTTGAAGGGATAACCAGCTATTCCTGCATTTTATAGGGAATAAATTGAGGGGATATCCCATGGTTAACCATGGATTATCCCTTTGGTTAACTTTATTCCCAGCTATCCCTTAGGTAGTGTTTGAAATAGAGGATAAGAGGGGGATACTTTGGGAATAAAAGGGGATATCCCTTCTTATCCCCTATTTCAAACACTACCTAAGGGATAGCTGGGAATAAAGTTAACCAAAGGGATAATCCATGGTTAACCATGGATTATTTCCTTAGGTAGTGTTTGATAGAAAAATATTATCCATGGATAAGTGTACGGGATAGAGTTTGTCCCTTGGCTATCCCTAGGGATATCCCTTGGCTATCCCATTGATCATATCAAATGTAAAAGGTAAATCCATAGGATAACTCTTTTTTACTCTTATTTGAAGGGATAACCAGCTATTCATGCATTTCCTAGGGAATAAATTGAGGGGATATCCCATGGTTAACCATGGTTAACCATAGATTATCCCTTTGGTTAACTTTATTCCTAGCTATCCCTTATAGTTATAGCTTTTGGGAATAAGAGGGAATATCCAGGGGATATCTCCTCTTATCCACTATTTCAAACACTACCTTAGATATCCAGGGGATATCTCCTCTTATCCACTATTTCAAACACTACCTTAGGTAGTGTTTGAAATAGGGGATAAGAGGGGATATCCAGGGGATATCCCCTCTTATCCCCAAAAGCCATAACTATAAGGGATAGCTGGGAATAAAGTTAACCAAAGGGATAATCCATGGTTAACTATGGTTAACCAAGGGATATTCCCTCAATTTATTCCCTAGAGAATGCAGGAATAGCTGGTTATCCTTTCAAATAAGAGTAAAAAAAAGTTATCCTATGGATTTACCTTTTTGCATTTGATATGATTAATGGGATAGCCAAGGGATATCCCTAGGGATAGCTAGGGGACAAACTCTATCCCATACACTTATCCATGGATAATATTTTTCTATCAAACACTACCTTAAGGTAGTGTTTGAAATAGGGGATAAGAGGGGATATCTCCCAAAAGCCATAACTATAAGGGATAGCTGGGAATAAAGTTAACCAAAGGGATAATCCATGGTTAACCATGGTTAACCAAAGGATATCCCCTCAATTTATTCCCTAGAAAATGCAGGAATAGCTTGTTATCCCTCCAAATAAGAGTAAAAAAAAGTTATCCTATGGATTTACCTTTTTGCATTTGATATGATCAATGGGATAGCCAAGGGATATCTCTAGGGATAGCCAGGGATCAAACTCTATCCCGTACACTTATCCATGGATAATATTTTTTCTATCAAACACTTTAATTTTTTCCTAAAAAATGAAGGAATAGCTGGTTATCCCTCCAAATAAGAATAAAAAAAAATTATTTTATAAATTTATCTTTTTATATTTGATATAATTAATGAGATAATCAAAGAATATCTTTAGGAATAATCAAAGAATAAATTTTATTTCGTATACAATGGATAATAATTTTTCTATCAAACACAGGGATTAATAATAATAATAATAATAATAATAATAATAATAAGCTATCCTATCGACCCGCCATCTCCTTCACCTTCTCGGATAGCCCGCGATGACGACGTTAGCCCCACAACGCGCGTTGCAACGCAGAGCCTCTTAACCTCTTAAATTCCAGAGCGGGGAAAAAGAGAAGACGACAGAGAGGCGTCGAGCGGCGGGCAACGATGCATCGCCCGCGCCTCCTCCTCTCTATCTCGCAATCCCTCCAGCGCCGTCCCTCCTCCCCCCACCTCCGAGCCCTTTCCTCCACTCCCTTCCTCCACCAAACCCTAGATCGGGAGCCGTTGGTCCAAACCGTAGCCCCCTCCACTTCGCCGCCGGCTCGGACCCTCGCCGACCTCCGGCGGCGCCTCGCTGCGGAGTCCCCCTCCCTCTCGGACTTCGTCTATTCGGTGGAGGTCGGGACGAAGAAAAAGCCGCTCCCGAAGCCTAAATGGATGAAGGAGACGATCCCCGGGGGGTCGAAGTACGCGGCCATCAAGGCGAAGTTGAGGGAGCTCAAGCTCCACACTGTGTGCGAGGAGGCCAGGTGCCCCAATCTCGGTGAGTGCTGGTCCGGCGGGGAGACTGGGACGGCCACCGCTACTATCATGATCCTCGGGGACACCTGTACTCGTGGTTGCAGGTGAGATTTTGTATAATTCTATCTATCTCCTCCTCTTTTTCCTTATTTTTTTTTTTGGTTGGATCTGGTTGGTTCCTCACATGATAAGAAACGGCTTGTGATGCAGAAGAAAAGTAAGCCTTTTTTTAATCGATTATTATTAAAGCATACCAGAAATTGAAGATAAATCATGATAGTATTCTGTTTTCTTGTTAATTTCGGCATCAATTTGCCTTTTGTTTTATCGAATTGCTGAACACTGCGTGTAAAAAACTGGGCCAGTCCGGGGATCAGATAGGGTTCATAAGAATCAATGTTCAGTTTGCATTGCAAGGGCAGTATGAGGATCATAGGAAATACAGCGAGGAGCAACAAAAATGCATTGAAGAAAAAATTGATAAAAGTTTGTATGAATATGTGCAAATTTTCTTTTTCTTGATTTATAGATCAAAATGATGAGTGATTCTGTCAATTTTTTAGAGAGGTGATGGAACAAGAATAAGATAATGGATGGCAACATATGGTAACCAGGTCAACCGAGGATCTGTTCCTGGGCCTAGCAACTGATGAGAAAAGAAAACAGAATCTGCCCATCATTCTTGTTGAGTTGAACAAAGCATAATATATTTTTCTGTTAGCTGATTGGGTGGGCTCTGTGACTGCTAAAGACAGATATGATGAAGTATTGAATATAGGATTATTCATAATTGTAACATACTTTTATCTGTTATGTGTTACTTTTGTAAAAATGCTTTAAGGTTAACATTATTGATGGGTTAGAATGTTAGCCAATTAAGAGGGTCCAGGACATAAGGTTCCCAAGGAAAATAATAATACAAAGGTATATATCTGGTAGATGCGACAATGATATGGTTATGATGGAACAAGATAAAGGAAGCATGAGATCTATGCCTTTTGAGGAGCAGTGCTAGTGAGCTATCTTGGATAATATGATCTTGCATGGAAGGGATCTAAGATAAGGAAATGGTATTGGATCAATATCAAGAGGTTGAAAAAGTTGTGGAAAATCAAAGATAACTTGTGTGGCAATTCTAAACATCACGATTGTAATCCTATTGTTTTCCAGCCTTAATTAGAAGGCTCCATGCAGGGCTTCTTGTGGAAGTATATTGCCTTAAAATTTATTGGACAATGTAAAAAGATTTAGAAAGCATTGCCAAAACATTTGTCATTTCTTATAAGGCCTCTTGGCCATGCAATATGGCGATCAAATTGTAAAATTTGCTGCTTGTGATAAGCTGCTTCTAGAAACTCATATTATCACTTGTAAATCAGGAAAACTATATGTGGTCATGTGCAATGCTCAACTTTTATACATCAATCAAGCAAAACCTTTCTTTGAACCATCAAATTTTTAAACTCAGTGAAACGGGAGAACAAATAGAAAAATTGTGGTAAAAAAGGTTAACAACTTATTTTGTGGTACACATCCATTTCTTTGATATGGGAATTCATAATGGGTATAAGATAACGGAGGAAAGAGTCTATTTTTACGGGTAGGAAGGTAAACCATCAAGAGCACTTCCAGAAACAGAAATCATTAATTTTTAAGAAAACTTCAGGAGCAGTTCACTCGCTACACAATGTGGGATTCCATTTATATAAGCGGGAATGATGAGAACCAAGCATAAATGGAGTGGCGCATGTTTGATGTCGTCCTTTGTGCCTCAGGAGAACCACTTGAAACTAAAAATGGATTTTTTAGGGAACATATATCTTGGAACACCAATTGCATGCTGGAATCTGAATTTGTATTTGCCTAAAATAGTTCAGAATTGTATCATCACAACTATATTCTTGACCTTTAAATTGTAAAACTTGCAGGAATATTATTATTGGCTTTTCAAATTTGGCAATTAGAAAACCTTGCTACAAGTTTTATCACAAGAAGATGAGAAACTTTAGGGAATTGGAGGTTAAGGAATGTGATGATAATTCGGCAACAATTTTGATGCCAATGATTTCTGTGATTGTTGTAAGTGGATATGACTATGATTGCTATCAATGCACTAGTTTTTAAATTTCATGAACTTGGGAGACAGATTTATATGGTGAAAATGAACTTTTTTCTGTATTTCACCTTGCATATTTGTTCGTTTGAGAGATATTACATCATCTCCAATTTTAGACATGATATTATATGAATTCTGTCACTGATCTGGTTTTGCATGTGTTGCTGGCATGGAGCTGCAAAAACTGGATTTTTTCCTATTATTTTTCCAAATATTCTGAATCTTAACTTTCTATCTTACATGTTTTCAGATTTTGTAATGTAAAGACATCGCGCACCCCCCTCCACCAGATCCAAATGAACCCTCTAATGTTGCTGAAGCAATTGCCTCATGGGGTCTGGATTATGTGGTGATCACTAGTGTTGACCGAGATGATCTGCCAGATCAAGGAAGTGGGCATTTTGCTGAAACAGTACAAAAATTAAAGTTTCTGAAACCAAAGATGCTAATAGAAGCGCTCGGTATGCCCTATGTCATTTAAACTATGGCCATGTCAAATAAATTTAAATGAATGCCCACCCCTTTAGAAGTCCATAGTATCACAAGAATGGATATCTGGATGCACAACCACTTTGTATCTGGGAAATGAATATATTACATGACCGCATCCACTCTCTAATTCTTTCAACCTCCATGATTCCATGTCCTTGCAATTGTTTTGGGACATCATTAATCAGAGAAGAGGAAAAAAAGAGGGGTATTGCTAAATTTGTCGTGTGCATAAGGATTTCTGCTATGTTGAAGTTTACTTGAGGGACAGTTTTGTGCTGTTTAGTTGCCTCATAGAAAATAGTTGTGTACATGCTGTTTTCGTGAGCTGTGAAAACACATTGGTCTTTTACAGTCTTCAAATCCTTGATGCTTTATCTCGTGCATGGTCAAATAATTATGCATTCTGTTCAGCTTCTGGATGCAAGATGAAATCTGCTTTATGATCTAGTTTTGATTTAGGTTTTTAAATGACTCTTTTGGATTCCTGCATCCTTAACTTGTCTATGTTAATGATTATGCAGTTCCTGATTTTCAAGGAGATGCCAGCTGCGTGGAGAAAGTTGCAAAATCTGGGTTAGATGTTTTTGCTCACAACATTGAGACAGTTGAAGAGCTGCAGAGGATGGTGCGAGATCATCGTGCTAATTTCAAGCAATCCATTGATGTTCTTAAAATGGCAAAAGAACACGCTCCTCCTGGCACTCTGACAAAGACTTCAATAATGCTAGGTTGTGGGGAAACGCCTGATCAGGTGATTAGCACAATGGAGAAAGTGAGGGCAGCTGGAGTTGATGTCATGACCTTTGGTCAGTACATGAGACCATCAAAACGGCATATGCCAGTCTCTGAATATGTTACCCCCGAAGCATTCGACAAGTACCGTTCTCTTGGCATGGAAATGGTATTTCCTCTTGGATATGCAGTATGCTACTTCTTGATTCGATAAATCACTTTGTCATTGAGTCTAATAAGATGATGAATTACTTAATGTTAGCCCCACCTGTCTGCAACTTCTAGTTTTTGTCAAGTACCACACATTTTTATGAAGACTGGATTAGGGAACATAAAACTGAACACCAGAAATTTTTCATTTTGCCTATGTGGTAGGAAATCCGTGTTTAACCATTTAACAGCACAGACCAGTTTAATTACCTGCTAACACATTTCAGGCTCGATTTAATGCATAATTTTTGACACATTATTTCGCCGGTAAGGCATAAAATTACGGTGTGAATGCGGTAGAAATATGACCTATGTGATGCTTCTTTTGCAGGGATTCCGGTATGTTGCATCCGGCCCTATGGTCCGGTCCTCATATAAAGCAGGTGAATTTTATATCAAGTCAATGATTGATGCTGATCGTGCAAAGGCTTCTACCGTTCCACATCATGGGTCTTAAGCCTCATAAATTTTCTACAAGACACATTCCACAGCCATGCAATCTCGTTGTCTTTTTTAATCCATATTGTCATGCGATTCAGGTTATTCTTAGCTTTATCGCTACGCCTATACTTCGTAACTCATGTCATGGCTATGATGTTCTCATGTACTTCATTTGATTAAAGCAAGAATAATTCAGCTAATTCTTTCCTTCGTTCATGAGTTTCTTCCAGACTTTACCCAGATGGAGTTTGCTTTGAGAATATCAGCTCCTATATGATTTGTTGGTATGCCACATTAAAATTCCTGTAGAGCTGCCCGGTGGCATGGTGTTGAAGGTCGGTGTGGTGCCACCTAGCATGGCGTGTCATTCTGGTTCTGTATTAATGTCTTTTATATTTATTTAAAGTATGTGATTGGCCAATGTGCAACTACCATTCTCTGATATACCTATATGCAATATCTATCTGCAATCTGGGCTTAGAACTACTAAGTTCTGAAAGCTATTCAAGAGTAAAATTGATGTTGGTTTTATCACGTGAAAGCCTCTGGTGAGTAACGATGTTACATTTTAGGACCTATTTATTTGGCAGTAAGCTTGTTTCTACCAATAGCCATTGGAGGGTTTTGCAGCTTGCTCTTGATACTTCAGGTGAGGCGCGTGGATGGAAGACGATTTCGCTACTGTTATTAGCTGAACTGTTATTGCGTTTCCAACTTAGCTTCTTGTTTTAAAATTGTGATATTTCCCTTGTGAGTTGTGACAGGCAGCTGTACGATTTAAAATTGTTTATTGCGTTGCCAACTTAACTTCTGTCTTAAACGAACCTGTTAAGTTGTTCTCCAGTTTCTTCTTCTTCTTTGTTTTTTTTTTTTCCTTGCCAAAAAACCTTAACCTTTCTCAAGTTTAAACTAATATCCACATGCTTTGTGCTGATGGTTTGCTTGCTATTTTTAGTTGAAAGAAGCCCTTGATAAGTAAATATCTCATCTTAGTATAACATTTCTAGGTTAAAAAGTTTCCTTACGATTGGAAACAAATCTTTCTAAATTAAGCTAGTCTTAGCTTATGCCTAATATAATTGTTGGTGGTAGAGTTTTTGATACAAATTTTTTTGATAGCAAAGTTTTTATAAAAGTTGTTCACTATTTGTTAACAATATTTTTAAAGCGCCATCAAATTTAACAAGTGTTTGATAATATGAGCTTAGAAAATAGAAATACTTTTAAAATGAGAAATGATAATAAAAAATATTACATAGTATTTTTAACTATCTAATTGTTAATATTATTAACAATTATTATAATAAACTTATAATACAATATTGTATTAACAGTAGTTAATAATTATATGATAATATATTATAAGAAAGCATAATATTATTATTTAATAATACGTAATAATAATAATAATAATATATTATTATTATTAGAAAGTATATTTGATTATATTTTAGTATAGCTAAGTTTATGATTCATTCTTGGATTTTAAGGCTATTTCATCTTTGAAATTTGTGAACTGTGCGGATATAAAGATGAAAAAATCAGCTAAATATAAGCTTGGCTACATTCTAATATAACCAAGTGTATCTCTTATTATTTATAATATTATACTTATAATATAATATAATATATTATATTATAGTAGTATGTTATTTTATAGTATGATATATTATTATAATATCTTTTTTATACTATATAATTATATTGTAGTAATAGCAATATTTTCATGCAAACTTAAACTTATTATATTATATTATCATGTATTGGTTTATACTATAATATATTATAATAATAATATTTTAATATAATATGATATAATATTGTATTATTATTTTGTTACAATAATAAATATGATTTTTTATTTCAAATTTTTAATCTTGAAAACCAGAAAAAAAAAAACTTTTTAATGGATTTATAAGAGGATAGAAGTTCCAAACTAGACTTTTTGTTTATATATATAGCTTTTGAGAAAAAGTTAACTTGAAGTTTTTACGGAACACTTTTTGTACCTCTGCGTTGTGCGCCCGGGAAAGTACTTCTTGTCTGTCCAAAAAATGACCTCAAACATGGCCGTTCCGGCTGTCCACCAAGGCTGATCCGGCGGTTCACCGCCACAAAGCCCCAATCTTCCATCCGACGGCCAAAGGTTTTTAGCTCTTTCCCTTCTCCCCTCTTTCCCTTCTGGGTCATAGGATTTTTAGCTCTTTCCCTTCTGGGTCATAGGATTTTTAGCTTTCCGGTTTCCAGGTCGGTCGCGCCGGCGCTGGGAGGCGTGCTCTCTTGCTCCCTCTTCCCGTCAAGAACTGAAATCCTCACCCTGGTTCCACGGCCCTCTCCGGAGTGCCCTCGGCTTCCTCGATTCCCACACTCAAACCCCTCCAAGATCGCTGACACCTCCGGCTCCCGCGTTGCCGATTCCTGCCGGTAATCCTTTCTCCTCTCTCTCCCTTTTATCTAGCTTTTTTAGTTAGAAGCTCTGTTGCTCTTGGCATTAGGTTTTGTCAATGGATGTGGCAATTTTGATGCATGTGTTTGTAATTTGTTGTTGCTTAACTGAAAAAAAAAATTTCAAAGCTCGATGGTTTGGATCCGATGCGAATTAGTTATTTAACCATCCGATGATCGGGAGTCTATGCATGGTGAATTTTAAAACTTTTCTCTCATACTTCTCTCTTTTTATGATTAAAATGATTAGATTCAGCAATGCCTTTGTTGCCTTGTAAAATTGATTTTTTTTATAAAAAAAATAACTTAGTAAAGATTATGTCAATTAACCAGTTTATATACTGCCAATTTTCGTGATAGATCTTGCATTCTATTGCTTTTTGATCCTCATCATGTCATTTTGCATACATCCATTTGTAGGTCTGATTACAAATTAAGCCCAGATTTCTAATCTTGTAGAAAAAGTTGTTTGCAAGGAAGGAATTCGGGAGGAGGATGTTGAGGAACCTAAAATTGACATTACCTCTGGTTAATTGGTTGATCCAATGCCATCGAACACTGACAATGCCACTCCAAATGATGATATAGATGCCCTTTCTCTCTTTAACACTTCCCCAAAACTCAAAGAAAGGAGAATAAGAAAAGAAAAGAGCATGAGGAGGTGGGCACGCCTTGCCTCCCGCCATGCCATCGCCACTGCTCGCTCCATTGGTGATACCGACTTCCTTCGCCGGCAGAACCAAGCCCTCTCCCAGCTCACCCGAAGTGGCTGCCTCCGTGAGGCACGGCGAGTCTTCGATGCCCTCCCCCACCGCAATGTTGTCACCTGGAACTCCATGCTCGGTGGCTATGTGCGCCACCGCGAGCTCGCCCTTGCCCGGCGACTCTTTGATGAAATGCCTCAAAGAGATGTCGTGTCCTATAACTCCATGCTCTCTGGCTATGCCCTTTCGAGGGATGGTGGGGAGCTTGAGGAGGGGCGCCGCTTGTTTGACCGAATGCCACTAAAGGATGCTGTGTCGTGGAACACCATGATCAGTGGTTATGCAAGGAATGGGAGAATGGATGAGGCGAAACGCCTCTTTGATGCAATGCCAGAGAAGAATGTTGTCTCCTGGAACACCATGATTACTGGCTTTCTTGGAGTCAACGATGTTAGAAGGGCAATTGAGTTGTTTGAGAGGATGCCAGTTCGGGATGCAGCTTCCTTGAATGCTTTAGTATCGGGTCTCATTAGGAATGGCAGATTGGACGAGGCTGAAGAAATTCTAACTCAGAGTGGGGCAGTAAACAAGATCGAAGGGATTATTGATTCTTATAACACTTTGATTGCAGGCTATGGCCACAGAGGAAAGGTTGAGCAAGCTCAAAGACTGTTCGACTTGATTCCTTACCAACCTTATCGAGAAAGAAAAGGAGGTCAAGAAATAAAGAAAATGGATCGCTGCCTCAAATATTTTAAGAGGAATGTGGTGTCATGGAATTCTATGATCATGTGTTATGTGAAAGCTGGGGATATTTGCTCAGCAAGAGCTCTTTTTGATGAGATGCCTGAAAGAGACTTGTTCTCATGGAACACTATGATCACAGGGCATGTGCAGGCACAGGAGATGGATGAGGCAGAATCTCTCTTTCACAAATTGCCAGATCCTGATGCTAGGTCATGGAATTTGATGATATGTGGGTTTACTCAAAAAGGTGAGGTGGAAAAGGCAAGAGTATTTTTCGATATGATGCCTCAAAAGAGCATTGTCTCTTGGAATACAATGATAGCTGGATATGAGCAAAATGGAGACTATGAAGGAGCCATTGAGCTATTTTCAAGGATGCAAGTGGTTGGAGAGAAACCAGATCGACATACCTTATCTTCGGTGCTTAGTGCTTGTGCTGGTCTTGCCACACGACATCTAGGGACTCAGATCCACCAGCTCATTGCTAAGACAATAGTAGCAGACATTCCAATAAATAATGCTCTCATTACAATGTATGCACGGTGTGGGAACTTGATGGATGCGAGGGCTGTTTTTGATGGAATGGAAATGCTGCGAGATGCTGTCTCATGGAATGCTATGATTGGAGGTTATGCACAGCACGGGCTTGCAAGTGAAGCGCTTGAGCTCTTTGAAGACATGAAGAAGAGGAACACGAGGCCAACCCACATAACATTTATAGCTGTGCTGAATGCTTGTGGCCATGCAGGATTAGTGGATGAAGGAAGGAGGGAATTTGATTCCATGGTTAATGAGTTTGATATTGTGCCGAGTGTCGAACATTATGCCTCACTTGTTGACCTTGTTGGCCGACATGGGCTACTTGAAGATGCAATGGAAGTGATCAACAGCATGGCTGTCCCACCAGATAAGGCAGTGTGGGGAGCATTGCTTGGTGCTTGTAGGGTTCACAATAATGCGAAATTGGCTCAGGTAGCTGCAGAAGCCTTGGTAGAGGTTGAACCGGAGAGCTCTGCTCCGTATGTACTACTGTACAATATGCATGCAGATGAGGGGAGGTGGGATGATGCTATTGAATTGAGGGAAATGATGGATAAGCGTAGGGTTGTAAAACAGCCCGGTTATAGTTGGATAGAGATGCATGACGGTGTTCACCTATTTGTCTCAGGAGATAGGTCTCATCCTCTTTCAAATGAGATTTATTCATTATTAGAGGGTAATAACAGGGTAATCAGAGACTTACAGCTTAATTGAGTTGCGTAGCGGTCTAGTCATAATTGTGAATTATTTGTTGAGTTTGCAACCATTTTGATGTCAGGCTAATATATTTAAAGATGGAATTTAGATGCAATATGTTACTAGGGAGCCCTCTAGTTCTCTCTCTCTCTCTCTCTCCTTTTTTTTCAGCCGGCAAACTTAGATATAGTGCATTACCTGTGAGCACTTCGGTTGGTTCTTTCTATACCTCTCCTTTTTTTTTTTTTCACTGAAGAGATGGAGAGAATCAAAGGCATCTAAGTAATGCACTGCATCTAAGTCCTATCTTATATTTAATGCTTCATATATGTTCTCAAGTTTAGTATTAAAACATCCCTAAGATGAATCTATTAACAGATCTACCCAGTTCTATACAACTCTCCCTTCTATACAACGATCCCAGCCACCTCTGAGCTTTCCTCTTCATCATCTGGCATCTTCTATATAACAGGTCAGTGCATGGGCCAATTTCAGAATGAGCACCGGGTGGCCATAAGGTCATGGCAGCGGAAGAATAAACACTGCAATTTTTCCGTCAATTTAGAGGTATATAATTTATTATAATCTGAATCAAAATTTTAAGTGCCACGTCCATTTGTGTTAATCTAACACTCATACGATAGATATCATGTAGAGCCACATAATTGCCTGAAAACCTGAAAACGTGCTTCCTTGGCCGTGCCATGCTAGCTGACAATAAAAGTCTTTTTTTTTTTAAAAAAAAACGATCCTCTCATGAAAATCAAATGATTGCATCTAATTCTTTTGCTAATTCTTGTAATAAAATGCATGAATGAATGAAAGATTAAACGATCTACAAATTTATAAAAGTGCATATTCGGCCATGCTAAAATAAGGAAGCCCCTTTTTCTTAACTAAATATTATAATAATAAGTTCTAAAAAAAATGTGACATGTATATAGAAAAATATTTTTTTTTTGTTTTCTTTTACTTTGTAAAAGAAACAAATAACAGATTGGCAACTAAAATTAGCCAAGTTTGAACATTTACGCTAGGCAGCACAAAAGGGCCAATTCAGAATGGGCTACGTCTTATTAGCATGCTTCGGCTTAAAAAGATTCGTTTCAGCTGGTGCGGCTCAACAGGTTCTGACAATCTGTTCAACGTATTGCCTGCATAGTTTGGACCAGAGAAGAAATAAAGGGAACTTTTACCGAGGTCTGTCAGGAATGCTGCCACCTCCATTTGCTAACCACCCGTCTCCTTCTCTAGCCCATTTCTAGCTTCTCCACCCGGTTCTTTATTTAAACTCCTCCCGGTTCTTTATTTAAACTCCTCCAAAGCTCGAGTCGTTTTTTAAACCGGTGTCTTTTGACAATGGATTTAGAATAACGGGATGAGAAACAAAGATATTGTAGAAATAGTGTTGAAGTGGAAAACATTTTGAAATAGTATTAAAGTGAAAAACGCTATTTGAAATGACATTTTCAACTTTCATCTTACCCCTCCCTGCTCCATCCCCGTGTGGAAATCGTCACTTCAAGTGGCGATTTTAAAATCAGTATCATTTAACAGAAATCGTCACTTCAGTATCACCAGACTCGCCACTCCAAGTGGTGATTTCTCTTACGAGATTTGAGAAGTTATGCGGTTTAAATGGATTCAATGCGGTTTAAATGGATCTTTGAGGGGGTTACTGGGATTTATTAAGGGGCTCGTTTTCGAAAGGGGATTTATTTGCGGATTAGAATAACGATCGTGAGCCTCTCTTTTGGAAAAATTTAGATGGATTCTTGAATAAATTTTTATATTTGCAGCGATGCAATGGAGAAGTAGCGAGAGAAATATTATTTGAAACGACGTTTTTCATTTTAACACCATTTCTGTAATACCTTTGTTTTCCACCCTCTTACTCTAAAACCGGTGTCTTTTGACACCGGTTTAAAAAAGGTCTCCGAAAGGAGACTTAAGAGTCGGATAGTGGCCTTTTTTTCGCGGACCGGACCGAATTACAAGTGAAAGGAGGACTTTTTAGGGAACAGGCGAAAGGAGACGTAAGAGTCAAAGGGCAGCTCTTTTTGTCGCGGACCGAATTGGGACTTTTAAAGGAACAGGAGGAAGTGCAGATCAAAGTGCGAAAGAAGATTGGCTTTTTAGGATTTGGCATCCATTCTCGCTCTACTGTATCATCGTTTCCCGCATCGCAAGACCCTGGCTCTATGTCAAAAAGCCGATGGGAAATAAATTATGACTATTTAATGGACCGGTTCATGATGCGAGAAAGAAAAATTCAAACATCTACACATGTTTGAATTTTTATGCTGTTGGAGGATCAGCCGTCCATTTGCCCATCAAACACATTCTGTTCATTGAGAAAGAAAAAGAAAGGAAAAGAGGATGTTTAAATAAAAAAAGTTTTGACTAAATTATAATTTTAGTCCCCAAACACTCACAAATTCGGACCTCAAACTTCAAAGGCTACGGTTTAATTTCTTGCATTTCAAAAACATTACATTCATTATATTTTTTTATATAAAATTAGTTAAAATTTATATAATAACTATCATATTACTTTAATATAAATATATAATTTAATTAAAAATATATATTAATTATTTTATCAATATTAATTAATTTTATATAAATAAAATATATAAAATATTAAATTATAGTAATTAAAAATTTTAAAATAAAATTTAAAATTTAAATTTAAAAAAAAATATATATCTGGAGAACACAGAACAAGACTTCTTTCTTATTACACAAAATAAAAATCAGTCAGAGAAAGGTATTATTTTGGTCAGCACTGACATGATTTTATACCACTTTTGTTCTCTTGCTCTTCCCTTTTGGTCAGCTCAGAGAACAAATTAAGCTGAGGCCCATCTCAATGTCAGGAATCTATCACATAATCTCAGAAGAGAATTAATGATTTAATTCTCCATCTCGCCCACCCCACCTCCTCTCTTTCTCTCTCTCTCCCCCAATCTTATGCCTTGTTCTTGTTCCGCTTTGGCAATTACTAGATCTCCATCCCCCTATTCGCCACTCTCCTGCCCCTCCTATTCGCCCAAACCACCTCAGCCACCCTACCACCCTGTTATCTCTTCTTTGTTCCCATATCTACTTCTCTTGCTGCTGCTTTTCTTGGGATGTGCCTCTGTGTCCTCCTCATGTCTCCAAAGAAGGACTAGAAGCTAAGGGGGGGCCCCTCTTTCTCCCACAGCACTTGTGTTCTCTTGCTCTCCCCTTTTTTCATTTTTCTGTTGATAAAGTTTCAGGGGTTTTGTTCATAAGCCATTAATTGTCTTTTCTGGGGCATTGCAACAATGAGCTACTGAATGAAAGGCCCCTGCTTTGAAGAAGCAATGATGGAAAAGTAATTGGAGCATAGGCATAGCCATGCGTACTTCTGTTGCTTGCTCCGCTTGCTATGACCCCTGAGGTGAGAAGCCAACCTTTCCTTGCTGTTTGGTTTCTTTCTTCTAGTGAGGATTTTCACTTTCTAGAATGGTTTTATGGGAATTAATGCCAAAGTTGTTGCATTTATTTGGTTTAATCTAAATTTAAAGCTGGCAAAGTTTGGCTGGAAGATCATTGTGCGATCAATTTTTTTGGGTTCTTTGGAGCGAGCCAGAGTCATGGATTGCCATATCAAAATGAGAGCTTTTTCTTGAAAAAAAAGGTATTTGTTCTTATTTAAATTCAATTATTATGTGATGTTGTGAATGATCATGCAAAATTAGCGCTATATTTTGTAACATCTCATCTAGTCCTGCATGAAAATTTAATAAGACTAGGAAAAAGAGTTTCCTTTGCTGAAATTATTGAAATTAAAAAAGTGGAGCGTTTGCATGAATATCAATCAAGCTGTGTTGATGAACTTATTGAGCATGAAGAACGGTTGTGCATTTGAGTGAAATCAAATGTTTCTATTCTATTCTATTGTAGTTAGACGGCAATCTGTTGAATTTTAGTTTGGTTACGCTACTGTTTCTGTTGATATGGTAATGCATTTGGGGCAGGTGTGATTATGGAGCGGCAAGGTAACTCAACGCATCTAAGCCTTTTCCCATGTAGCAACTACTTGGGGTCGGCAAGGTAACTCAACTCATCTAAATGGAGCGGCTAAGGTGACATGAAGAATTTTAGAATAGGGAACTAGACAGGGTTGTGCATGTCCTGGAGTCTCATTTGGATCATTTGAGTAGATTGCCTTCCAAGTTCCAACCTATCCCTCCACTTTGGCAAACCACTTCCTTTTCGGATTCTAATGGCTGGCTGAAAATGCACTTGGCTTGAAGAAGAGAGAGTCTAGTAAACCAGTGGTCCTATTAGATTTGGAAGAGTGGTAGAAGAGGGAGAAGAAAATGAGTTAGAAAAGGGAAAAGGAGGAGTGGTAATTGGGATGGATGCCAGTGAGGGATACAAAAGGAATAGAGGTAAGGGTATTGAGCATGAGTCTAGGATGAAAATTTTGGAATATAATTGGATTTTAGATGAAAAAAATGGATGAACTTAGTCTCTTATTGTCAGTATGACAACTCTTGTAACCAAGATTCACAGACCAGAAATCGGCATCATTTTGGTATCAGCCTTATATGGTATGGTGTATAGCATACCATACTGTTCCACTACTAATTTGGAGCTACACGTGCGTGGCATGGGGACCGTACTATTTTGAAATGTGAATGATTTTAGTTCCTCACCAATTTAGTTTGGTACACACCAAACAGAGCGATTTAGGATGACTCGGTATACGTTGCCTGTAACTAATGGCAGGGTAGGGGAATGGGGCATGGGAAGGCTAGGCATGGATGCCCGACTTCTCTCCTCTTTATATATGTAGTTCGAAACTTAAAAATTTTCTTTCTATCCTTGTCTAGGTTAGAAACTAATGTTGTTTGCCAACAGATACCTATTTTTTTTATTATTATATGGATTTTGCGCTCTACCTGAGCGACTGAAATCGATACGCCAGTCTTAAACCAGAACACACAGAAAAGCATAAACTTTACCTCAGAAGAGAGATGACACTAATTACAGTTATAAGGCTTTATGAGTCCCAAAGAAAATATTCTCTGAGAAAAAAAAAGGTGCTGAATTGATGCTTTTATATTTTCTAGTGATTTAATCTCAGTTTTGTAACATCGTATAGAGGGAGCATTTTGATTGTTCTGTATGATATTCTACTTTTATTTTTTTGCGAATTCATTTACTTTGGAGTCTTTCATCATGCCAGTTAGCCTTCAAGCCATATGGCCAATCTAAGTCTTGTGTCACTACTACATTACTGTAAATAAGCGTCGAGTCGGTTGGCGATACTGATCCCAGTTTTTAGCATGTTGTGTTTCAAAGGAGAACCCTTATGTACTCACATCAATAGTATCCAGTCACTATAATTTTTTCTGTATTGCATTGTTATGCTGGAGTCTGGACATATTGATCTTTAATGGACAAAGTTTGCCATTCATTTCTCCAAATCTTTGAGAAGGCTACAGTTGTTTTGATGTCTGATATCCACACCTTTATTTGCCAATTCCAACTTAGACCTTTGCTTTGCATTGCAAAAATCTGAATGCATGGAGAAATCTATATGTTGGTTCTTGTCCTCAAACTGATGTCTTAATTCAGTCTTGCCCACAGTGGCTTAGGTGAACCAAGAGTAGTTTCTTTTAGTGTAGGGCCAACCTATATTCCAATTTACTATTTTCTCAAGTTAAAAGATTTCTATTTCCTATAGTTTCTGGTGAGATTGAAAAGTGTCAGCATCCACAACTAATTTGAAAGCACATTAAATAGTGATCTTTGACCTAGTAATCTATCTGTTGATTCATGCACTGAAACTGAAAGCTTAGTTCAGTCTTGCCCACAGTGGCCTATGTGAACCATGAGCTATCATTCTGGCATAGGGCCAACTTCTTTATTTGTTCTTTAGTGAGGAGATTTGGTCCTGCAGCTTCTGTCAAGATGGAAAATTATTGGCATCAACAATTAATTTGCAAACACATCAAATGCTGATCTTGACCTGGCAAACTTCATGTTGTGGATCCAATATGATTAAAAGTTGTGTGCTTATGAATTCAATCATTGACCTTAATTATACTCCATTTATAAAAAAAACCTATTTATATGACCCATTGCCTCAGTGTTTAAGTTCACAGGGATCAAATTAGAGCTAACAAATTTTAATTGATGTAGATCGTTGGCAATGAACAAAATCTGTCTTGCCTGACTCATTGTTTCTTCTTTCAAGTGAACTTTTGCTAGATGCTTTACAATGTTTTCATCAACAATTCTTGCTTTCTCTTTTACGTTTCTCCATCTTTTCGTGGTCCTTTCCTGTTTGATTTTATTTTATTGCTAGCATATTATCTTTGAATGACCTTACTAAAGCCATCAAATTAAAGAGTTTTATAGCTTCTTGCTAACTTTCTCTTGCATCTTCCTGATAAACTTCATGGATGATTTTCCGGTGCATTTCCAACATAATAAATTTTGTTTGAAATTCACTGTTTTACACCTTGACTATTTGTTCAGAAAACTTTATGCAATTGTCATATTCTATCCAATCTTCCTTGTGACATGCGCTCTAATATTGCTTTTTAGTTGCAACTGTCAATTTTCTTGCTAGGTCTGGGGTTATTAATGTTACACTAATTAGAACACCACCTATTTATAGGATGGCCAAGTTTAACATGCACATGCAATTGTGTGAGATCTTGGATAATTATAAAGAGTTAAATAAGTTTGAAAAAGATTTGTGCAGTTATCCAATATGTTGGCACCCACAACAGCGTAACTTCATCAAGCATAGGGACATTAGAAGTTTGTGGATAAATGCCTTTCTGACCTAGTGGATTCATCTTGCCCTTGCTTGTGATCCTCCCCTCCAGAAACTATTTTATTCTCTAGTTGAGGTATCCTCACGATAAGGTGGTGCTTGCAGTATACACAATGTTGTAGGTTGTATGTAGTCACTTCCTTCAAAGTTTTGCAGTCTGCTTCAGTGGTGCAAATTATGCCTTAGGAAGGATCACCACCATCCATTTTCATTTTGTTTCTTTTCTACAATTCGGTAGGTTCAATTTTTTTACATTCAATTGATAGTATACTTCTAGGTTTTCAGTCACAATTGCACACTTTGGTCCCTTTGATAGCTTAATTCTAAATTCTGTATCTAATTGATTCAGACAGCAACAATATGTTGAAATGAAATATTGTACTCAGCAAAAATCAAAAAGAAGGAAAAAGTATACAATTATTTTCAAAAGATGAATGTCTGATCTACCCCCTTTCTTGTAACAACTATCGTTTTATGCTACTAAGTTTTCCAATTGTCCTGCTAGGAGTAGATCCCTATATAGTAGTTAAGAGCGACAAGATAAATGCAAATTGCAAGTTGGTATAGAATCAAACTATATATTGCTTTAGAATTTTTGTTTAAATTAGTAGTGTTGTACTAGAGTATACCGACCCATACGTATGGTTACCATACCATATGAAGTATGAGTCTCGGTGTGTCGAGTTGAATGCATCCCAAGTGAACCTTGGTAGTGTTACCTGTGCTCACTAAGCTATAGCTATGCACATGTACTTAGTTAAATCATTATACTATGGTAGAAGGGCAAAAAACAAAATACAATGAATTCCACAATGACTATGTATTTGTATATTAGTACTGCCAAACCAATGAATCAGTAAAAAAGAAGAAAATGTCAGGCGCAAAACATGGTTTTTTTTTAATATACTTTTGGGTGGGGGAGAAGGAGCAATTGATTCATCATATGAAAACTTGCAGTCGGGATAATATTGGTTCATGTTTAATCTCCTAGTTCTAAGGAACTAGAACTTGGGCATCTTTTTCTTTGAGCACTCTGTGAGGCAAGTTTTCATCTCTAAAGTGGTTGACTATCATTGAGTCTTAAGAATTTGAATAATCCATTGCACAAAATATATCTGATATATATCAACTTAGTAGGACATATGAAGACTTCCCATTCAGTATATAATATCTTCTAACGTACAGAGGCATCAATAATTGATACAATATGTACATTTGTTCGTATAAACACTGAAGGAAACTGCTTTTTTATGCTGCAATATAAACAGTGGTTGACATTGGTTTATTTCAAATGGGCATAAATGTCTGATATTGTTCCATTGACAGGATGAGAGTTGGTCCAACTCTCAGCAGCCCATTTGATGCTCCAATTCAGTGCCAGCCCTTGATCTTGCATTGAGATTGTGAAAAAGAAGGCCACATGCAATTATCAAAGGTATCAATGCCAACAACTGTTTTTCCATGTATCTCAAATTGAGATTAAGGGTCGGCACTTTGTTGGACGATCAGATGGTCCAATGAGTTTCATACCCAACTTGCTACCCCTATTTAGTTTAGCATAATTGTCATACTCAAAGAAAGAGTGTTTGAATCTGCTCATCCAGACCTTGGATGTGTTCTGTTCTGTGTTAAATTAGTATAATTATGTGCCAAAGTAAAGGATGTTGATGTTTCTGAGGACGCATAAATGTTGAAGAAATTTAGTGTTTTGCTTGTTCTTTATTAATACATGTCTGAGTATGTGGACATGTATACATGAGGCTTTTCTCTCTCTCCTTCACAGTGGACTATCACTCCTATAAGGAGATGCATGCATATGTGTGTCCTGTACATGCAAAGAATGCTAGTCTTACATACTTTGCTGTGGGAATATCATTAACAATTAAGAGAAATTTGGGATTGATCATCATGCATTTTTTGACTCTGAAACACATCATGCTTCATTTTATATCCACTTTCATGGAACACTTGTTCACATCAATGGAATTCTCTAGCAATATTTTGTGATTGTATAAATTTGGATGTTATGGTGATATAATTAACAAATGCCAATTTGCATGTGCAGGAGAGTGAAAACATTACATGCCCTAAAAAATCAATAAAACTCAGAAGTCTTCCAAAGTTTTTCTTGAAGATAGTTCGATGGGTCTTAGTGGGGATGGTGGTCTATTTTAAAGGATCTGGTCTCAGAAGATTATGGATCAACAAGTTCAGCAGCCAAAGCATTATCAGCCACAAAATTCTAAGAGTGGTGGGCAATGGAGGAAGATATTTCTATTTTTAGGGTTCTTACTTGGGCTTTTGATGTCTGTTTGGATATTTTTAAGCATGAACACAAATATTATTGTGAGGAGGAAGGAGGCTCTTGCAAATATGTGTGATGAGAGAGCACGGATGTTGCAGGATCAATTTAATGTGGGCATGAACCTCGGGCATGCATTGGCCATCCTGGTTTCTACTTTTCACCATGGCAAACAACCTTATGCAATTGATCAGGTTTTGTCTACAAATACATCTCATTTTCTCTTCGTGGCTCAGATTAGTACAACTTAATGATTCTCATAAGTTTATCTACCTTTTCCCCAGTTGCTGTGGTTAAATTTATTATCTTTCTTATTTTTTTAAAGATGATGATACTGTTTAAGTTGTGAGCTGTGACAGGAATGTACAGCATAATTTATTATTTATTTGGAAGACCTTCTCTTTTCCATATAATGCACACTGTAACTTTGTGAGAACTTAAGCAATTGGAGTTTTTGTAGATTTCATACCTAGTTCATTTTTCTGTTGACCAAATACCACTTATGTTAGTCTAGTCTCTAATAGCATTAGCTGAATTGCACAAAAAATCAAATTTCTCATAGTAACAGAATATTTTTAAGGACTAAATGTTGATCTCATTTTCAATTTCTTAACAAATAGTTCAAGCCGTGCTTAATATATGGATAATAATGTCCATTATGAGATTTTTCTGCAGCATCCAACATCTTCTGAAGAATCTAACTTACATAAAATATCCTGGGGAAATTGTATTTATTACAATAGGGAACTATGCCTGATGTTGTCATGACTTGGAGGTACTGATAGACATGGGGATGTCAAATAACTCTGACTTTAGAAAATTTGGGGGATATCTAAGCTATTCTAACTTTACTCTGAACTGTCTTGCAGAAAACATTTGCAGAGTATACAGCCAGAACAGCATTTGAAAGGCCACTGATGAGTGGTGCTGCTTACGCTTTAAAAGTACTTCACTCACAGAGGGAAGAATTTGAGAGACAGCATGGATGGAAGATAAAGAAAATGGAGACTGAGGATCAGTCCCCTGTTCAAGATGATTACACACCAGAGAAGCTTAACCCGTCACCTGATCAAGATGAATTCACACCTGTCATATTCTCCCAGGAAACTGTGTCTCACATTGTTTCCATTGATATGATGTTTGGGAAGGTGAATTCATATGTTTATCATCTTGTTTCATTCATCTAACATTTTGGTAGTACATATGAATTATATATTCTATCTAGATGGTCAATGTTTTATGAACAGACTGGTTTATTTTCTTAGCTAACATAATACAAGACAGTTGTAAAAAGAATACTAGCTCCTTTGTGCATCGAATAACAGAAGTACAGGACACAAAAGGTTGGCTTCTCACCTCAGGGGTCCCAGCAAGCAGAGCAAGCAATAGAAGTACGCATGGCTATGCCTATGCTCCAATTACTTTTCCATCATTGCTTCTTCAAAGCAGGGGCCTTTCATTCAGTAGCTCATTGTTGCAATGCCCCAGAAGAGACAATTAACGGCTTCTGAACAAAAACCCCTGAAACTTTATCAACAGAAAAATGAAAAAAGGGGAGAGCAAGAGAACACAAGTACTGTGGGAGAAAGAGGGGAGCCCCCCTTAGCTTCTAGTCCTTCTTTGGAGACATGAGGAGGACACAGAGGCACATCCCAAGAAAAGCGGCAGCAAGAGAAGTAGATATGGGAACAAAGGAGAGATAACAGGGTGGTAGGGTGGCTGAGGTAGTTTGGGCGAACAGGAGGGGCAGGAGAGTGGCGAACAGGGGGATGGAGATCTAGTAATTGCCAAAGTAAGCAGAACAAGAACAAGGGATGAGATTGGGGGGGAGAGAGAGAAAGAGAGGAGGTGGGGTGGGCGAGATGGAGAATTAAATCATTAATTCTCTTCTGAGATGATGCGATGGATTTCTGACACTGAGATGGGCCTCAGCTTAATTTGTTCTCTGAGCTGACCAAAAGGGAGAGCAAGAGAACAAAAGTGGTATAAAATCATGTCAGAGCTAACCAAAATAATACCTTTCTCTGGCTGATTTTTATTGTGTAATAAGAAAGAAGAGAGAAGTTGGGTATCCATGCCTAGCCTTCCCATGCCCCATTCCCCTACCCTGCCATTAGTTACAGGCAACGTATATCGAGCCATCCTAAATCGCTCTGTTTGGTGTGTACCAAACTAAATTGGTGAGGAACTACAATCATTCACATTTCAAAACAATACGGTCCCCATGCCACGCACATGTAGCTCCAAATTAGTAGTGGAACAGTATGGTATGCTCGATACCATACCCTATATGGCTGATACCAAAATGATGCCAATTTTTGGTGTGTGAATCTGGCTACAAGAGTTGTCATACTGATAGTAAGAGACTAAGTTCATCCATTTTTTCATCTAAAATCCAATTATATTCCAAAATTGTCATCCTAGACTCATGCTCAATACCCTAACCTCTATTCCTTTTGTATCCCTCGCTGGCACCCATCCCAATTACCACTCCTCCTTTTCCCTTTTCTAACTCATTTTTCTCCCTCTTCTTCCACTCTTCCAAATCTAACAGGACCACTGGTTTACTAGACTCTCTCTTCTTCAAGCCAAGTGCATTTCAGCCAGCCATTAGAATCCGAAAAGGAAGTGGTTTGCCAAAGTGGAGGGATAGGTCGGAACTTGGAAGGCAATCTACTCAAATGATCCAAATGAGACTCCAGGACATGCACAACCCTGCCTAGTTCCCTATTCTAAAATTCTTCATGTTACCTTAGCCGCTCCATTTAGATGAGTTGAGTTGAGTTGAGTTACCTTGCCGACCCCATGTAGTTGCTACATGGGAAAAGGCTTAGATGAGTTAAGTTACCTTGCCGCTCCATAATCACACCTGCCCCAAATGCATTACCATATTTACAAAATAGTAGCGTAACCAAACTACAATTCAACAGATTGCCGTCTAACTACAATAGAACAGAATAGAAACATTTGATTTCACTCAAATGCACAACCGTTCTTCATGCTCAATAAGTTTATCAACACAGCTTGATTGATATTCATGCAAACGCTCCACTTTTTTAATTTCAATAATTTCAGCAAAGGAAACTCTTTTTCCTAGTCTTCTTATTAAATTTTCATGCAGGACTAGATGAGATGTTACAAAATATAGCGCTAATTTCACATGATCATTCATAACATCACATAATAATGGAATTTAAGAACAAATACCTTTTTTTTCAAGAAAAAGCTCCCATTTTGATATGGCAGTCCATGACTCTGGCTCGCTCCAAAGAACCCCAAAAAATTGATCGCACAATGATCTTCCAGCCAAACTTTGCCAGCTTTAAATTTAGATTAAACCACACAAATGCAACAACTTTGGCACTAATTCCCATAAAACCATTCTAGAAAGTAAAAATCCTCATAAGAAGAAAGAAACCAAACAGCAAGGAAAGGTTGGCTTCTCACCTCAGGGTCACAGCAAGCGGAGCAAGCAACAAAAGTACGCATGGCTATGCCTATGCTCCAATTACTTTTCCATCATTGCTTCTTCAAAGCAGGGGCCTTTCATTCAGTAGCTCATTGTTGCAATACCCCAGAAGAGACAATTAATGGCTTCTGAACAAAAACACCTAAAACTTTATCAACAGAAAATTGAAAAAAGGGGAGAGCAAGGGAACACAAGTGCTGTGGGAGAAAGAGGGGAGCCCCCCTCAGCTTCTAGTCCTTCTTTGGAGACATGAAGAGGACACAGAGACACATCCCAAGAAAAGTAGCAGCAAGAGAAGTAGATATGGGAACAAAGGTGAGATAACAGGGTGGTAGGGTGGCTGAGGTGGTTTGGGCGAACAGGAGGGGCAGGAGAGTGGCGAACAGAGGGATGGAGATCTAGTAATTGCCAAAGTAAGCAAAACAAGAACAAGGCATGAGATTGGGGGGGAGAGAGAGAGAAGAGAGGAGGTGGGGTGGGCGAAATGGAGAATTAAATCATTAATTCTTTTCTGAGATGATGCGATGGATTCCTGACACTGAGATGGGCCTCAGCTTAATTTGTTCTCTGAGCTGACCAAAAGGGGAGAGCAAGAGAACAAAAGTGGTATAAAATCATGTCAGAGCTGACCAAAATAATACCTTTCTCTGACTGATTTTTATTTTGTGTAATAAGAAAGAGGAGAGAAGTTGGGCATCCATGCCTAGCCTTCCCATGCCCCATTCCCCTACCCTGCCATTAGTTACAGGCAAGGTATACCGAGCCATCCTAAATTGCTCTGTTTGGTGTGTACCAAACTAAATTGGTGAGGAACTAAAATCATTCACATTTCAAAATAGTACGGTCCCTATGCCATGCACATGTAGCTCTAAAATAGTAGTGGAATAGCATGGTATGCTCTATACCGTACCATATAAGGCTGATACCAAAATGATGCCGATTTCTGGTGTGTGAATCTTAGCTACAAGAGTTGTCATACTGTTAGTAAGAGACTAAGTTCATCCATTTTTTCGTCTAAAATCTAATTATATTCCAAAATTGTCATCCTAGACTCATGCTCAATACCCTTACCTCTATTCCTTTTGTATCCCTTGCTGGCACCCATCCCAATTACCACTCCTCCGTTTCCCAATTCTAACTCATTTTCTTCTTCCCCTTCTACCACTCTTCCAAATCTAATAGCACCGCTGGTTTACTAGACTCTCTCTTCTTCAAGCCAAGTGCATTTTCAGCCAGCCATTAGAATCCGAAAAGGAAGTGGTTTGCCAAAGTGGAGGGATAGGTCGGAACTTAGAAGGCAATCTACTCAAATGATCCAAATGAGACTCCATGGCATGCACAACCCTGTCTAGTTCCCTATTCTAAAATTCTTCATGTTACCTTAGCCGCTCCATTTAGATGAGTTGAGTTACCTTGCCGACCCCATGTAGTTGCTACATGGGAAAAGGCTTAGATGAGTTGAGTTACCTTGCCGCTCCATAATCACACCTGCCCCAAATGCATTACCATATCAACAGAAACAGTAGTGTAACCAAACTAAAATTCAACATATTGCCGTCTAACTACAATAGAATAGAATACAAACATTTGATTTCACTCAAATGCACAATTCTTCATGCTCAATAAGTTCATCAACACAGCTTGATTGATATTCATGCAAACACTCCACTTTTTTAATTTCAATAATTTCAACAAAGGAAACTCTTTTTCCTAGTCTTCTTATTAAATTTTCATGCAGGACTAGATGAGATGTTACAAAATATAGCGCTAATTTCGCATGATCATTCACAACATCACATAATAATTGAATTTAAGAACAAATACCTTTTTTTTCAAGAAAAAGCTCCCATTTTGATATGGCTGTCCATGACTCTGGCTCGCTCCAAAGAACCCAAAAAAATTGATCGCACAACGATCTTCTAGCAAAACTTTGCTAGCTTTAAATTTAGATTAAACCACATAAATGCAACAACTTTAGCATTAATTCCCATAAAACCATTCTAGAAAGTGAAAATCCTCACCAGAAGAAAGAAACCAAACAACAAGGAAAGGTTGGCTTCTCACCTCAGGGGTCATAGCAAGCGGAGGAACCAACAGAAGTACGCATGACTATGCCTATGCTCCAATTACTTTTCCGTCAGTGCTTCTTCAAAGTAGGGGCCTTTCATTCAGTAGCTCATTGTTGCAATGCCCCAGAAGAGACAATTAATGGCTTCTGAACATGAAACTTTATTAACAGAAAAATGAAAAAAGGATAGAGCAAGAGAACACAAGTGCTGTGGGAGAAAGAGGGGAGCCCCCCTCAGCTTCTAGTCCTTCTTTGGAGACATGAGGAGGACACAGAGGCACATCCCAAAGAAAAGCAGCAAGAGAAGTAGATATGGGAACAAAGGAGAGATAATAGGGTGGTAGGGTGGCTGAGGTAGTTTGGGCGAACAGGAGAGGCAGGAGAGTGGCGAACAGGGGGATGGAGATCTAGTAATTGCCAAAGTAAGCAGAACAAGAACAAGGCATGAGATTGGGGGAGAGAGAGAAAGAGAGGTGGTGGGGTGGGCGAGATGGAGAATTAAATCATTAATTCTCTTCTGAGATGATGCGATGGATTCCTGACACTGAGATGGGCCTCAGCTTAATTTTTTCTCTGAGCTGACCAAAAGGGAAGAGCAAGAGAACAAAAGTGGTATAAAATTATGTCAGAGCTGACTAAAATAATACCTTTCTTTGGCTGATTTTTATTGTGTGTAATAAGAAAGAGGAGAGAAGTTGGGCATCCATGCCTAGCCTTCCCATGCTCCATTCCCCTACCCTGCCATTAGTTACATGCAACGTATACCGAGCCATCCTAAATCGCTCTGTTTGGTGTGTACCAAACTAAATTGGTGAGGAACTAAAATCATTCACATTTCAAAACAGTACGATCCCCATGCCATGCACATGTAGCTCCAAAATAGTAGTGGAACAGTATGGTATGCTCTATATCATATCATATAAGGCTGATACCAAAATGATGCCGATTTTTGGTGTGTGAATCTGGGCTACAAGAGTTGTCATACTGATAGTAAGAGACTAAGTTCATCCATTTTTCATCTAAAATTCAATTATATTCCAAAATTGTCATCCTAGACTCATGCTCAATACCCTTACCTCTATTCCTTTTGTATCCCTCGCTGGCACCCATCCCAATTACCACTCCTCCTTTTCCCTTTTCTAACTCATTTTCTTCTCCCTCTTCTACCACTCTTCCAAATCTAATAGGACCACTGGTTTACTAGACTCTCTCTTCTTCAAGCCAAGTGCATTTTCAGCCACCCATTAGAATCTGAAAAGAAATTGGTTTGCCAAAGTGGAGGGATAGGTCGGAACTTGCACTACAAGAAAATTTAAATATAACGACGTCCAAATGCGTCGCTAATGCATCGCTAAACACCCTATAGCGACACAATTATGGCGTCGCTATGATGGTCGTCGCAATCTCAATTTATCATAATTGCGTCGCTTAACAGCGACTCTCTGCGACGCAATAAATGCGTCGCAATATACTCTCTACGACGCAATAAATGCGTCGCAATATATTGCGACGCAATTAAATACATCGCAATATTGCAACTCAACATACATGCATCGCTAATTTTAAAAATAATTTTTTAAAAATATTTGCGATAAAAAACCTCATCGCAATTGAGTCACTAATTAATTAATTTATTTTTTAAAAAAAATTAATTAGCAATGCATTAGCGACTTAAATTGTATCGCTAATATTTTTAAATTATTATTATTAAATATTACAACACATTTAGTTGCATCGCAATATTTAATAATAATATATTTTAGATATATTAGCTATGCAATTTTAGTTGCTAATGCGTCGCTAATTAAATTTTTTTAAAAATATTACAATGCTAGGTCATTGCGTCGCAATATTTAATAATAATATTTTGAAAATATTAGCAATGCAATTTCAGTCGCTAATGCGTCACTAATTAATTTTTTTTAAAAAAATAAAATATCAAAAATTAAAATGGTTAATACAATTTCGTTACATTTAAATATTGATCGAAACATTCTTCACTCATATTGATCCAAACAATAATCATTCAATTTTTAAAAATAATTACTATATTAAAATTTTAAAGTTTTCATGTACAAAATAAAAAGTAAAAAAAATACATCAAGAATCCAGGCGATCACGTGGAGGCTAAAAACCCTGCGACATGCGGCTAACCATATCCTGCAACTGACGCATCTGATCTTGCACGTCTGCAAGCTCCTGCTGATGGCCTCGCATACGCTGCTCGAACTCGTGCTCAAACTCCTGCCGAACCTCCTACCGAACCTCCTCCGTAATAGATCTCCGAATGTCGTCTAAATACTCGGCAGGAATATCACCAGAATATCGCGAGCTGGAGGCCTGATGGGGAAAATATGCAGAAGCTCTAGTGCCCAGACCATAGACCCTGTGGTCTCACGGCTGGGCACCAACAGCCTCCAAAACACACGTCGACTCTCCTCTGCTGAGAGTTCGACGGGCGTCTCCCCATCAGTGGAGTCGACCTGCGATGCTTGGGAGCAAACCTCCTCGACTCGTGTCTTTTAATTATAAAATCAATAATAAATGAATCAATAAATTTCTCTAAATAAAATTTTAGAAATTAAACAGATACAACATAAAGCTAATTTCTTACCGCAACCTCCCGTGATCGCATATCGACCCAGGAACCGTCCCTCCTGGTGTGTGTCGCCCTGAATAGACAAAACTCACCAGGATCTCTGCCCTCCTACTCAGACTATAACAATAAAAAAATTAATATTAATGCAAATATTTGTAAATAACTAAATTAGTAATTAAATTATTTATGTTTTCTTACCATACGACGTCTGTGCTCCTGAATCGAAATAGAGCCCGAAGTGTGGCGGGAGAGACCCGTGCCAGAACCGCCCCTCTCGGATCGGCGGTTCGTGCTGGCTGATGCGGACCTCCTGCGCTAGCCATCGGACTGCCAGGCCTGCTGCCACTCGTGCCAAATACCCTCTGGCACATGTGCAGGACGGTGACCCGATGACCTCCAACGATGAAGCATGTCGGAGTATCAGCGTCCCGTAAGAGCCTCCCATGCTGCCCTAATGGCATCATGGCTGGCAGGGTCCTACGTAAACTTTTTTTACATTAAAATAAACAATTAGTTTCAGAATTTATTAAGATTAAGAAATTTTATATTAGTGATAAATTATATTTAATAAGTTTACCTGAAACTCAGAAAAATAAAACTCCCTCATGGCTGTAGATACATGACGCCAATCGTAGCCACTGGGATCTGCACGCCTCTGAAATACGGAGCTAATGTGGCTCGATACATGATGCTGCTCAATAAATCTGTTAAAAAAATGCATGTTTATAAGTAATTTACTTAAAAACATAAACATAAAATTTTAATTAGTATATACTTACAGTCCCTGAGCATCCAGTCGAAGTACGGTGCGGCCGATGGTGGAAGAACTCTCGGAGGTATATGCCGATCGGCTGGATGGTAATACCAATGCAGGATCACCGCCGACTGTTGGAGAGATCGAAGGCTGTGCGATGTATGGAGATCCGAACTCTCCATCTTCAAAGCTCATGTGATCTGATGTAGCAGGGCTACGTCCCTGCTCACTCCGTATGTCGTCGGTAGATCTACCTCTGCCCGTCATACTGAAAATACTAAAGATTAATGCAATTAAATTACGATTAATGATTGACTATGTAAAAATTTAACACTTATAAAATAAAGTTGAATTTAAAAAAACCTCTATGTTTAATCGGTGTTATTTGTTTCGTGAAATGTTGGTTCAACATCCGATGCCGTATTGGACTGCGATTCAGTTTCATTGTCATTAGAAGGAAATCGAACATTTGCATCCGCAATTTCTTGGACATCACCATTTAGATTTCTAAGTAATGTTTCAGGAGCCCTTGTGTCATCCTCAATTGCATGCATTTCCATCTCATCCTCTTGAAATGCAGGGCACTCGGCTGATTGACTTGATGAACTCTCCTCTAATACGATTGTCGAACGTGGGACGATTTTAGAAACAGCCCACCAATCTCGCTTGTCGTTGCGCAAACTTGAAGTAAAACACTTGCTGAGCTTGGGATGCAAGGATGAATGATTCATATTTCTGCAATCTTCGTCGATGGTTCACTTCAACCAAATTGTAGTCGTTATGAACCCTTTTGCCCACAGGAACTATCGGATCGAACCAATCGCAATGAAACAATACGGTTCGTTTCATAGGCCAACTGGGATATTCAACTTCAACCACCTCTACTAACCAATCGCAAATTTGCGTCGCTAATCACTCACTATTTTTTAAAAAATTTATTATTGATTAGCGATGCAACAACGCGTCGCTAATCCATCACTAATTTGGCCTTTTTTATTATTTTATGCAAAACTTAGCAACGCAATTAGCAACTAATTGCGTTGCTAATGAGTCGCTAATTTGGCGCCAATGTCCGATGGGAAAATTATTTTATTTTCTGAAAAAATGCATCGCTAATGCATTGCAATATTTTTATCTGATAATTATATTTGATAAAAATTATATTTTCTGAAAATAATTGTGACGCATATATTGCATCGTAATTATTTTAATTTTTTAATTTTATTTATTTTTCTAAAAAACATTGCGACGCAATATAAGCGTCGCAATATTAAAACTTGTTTTCTCTAAGAAAATTATTTTTATTTTCTAGGAAATTACGTCGCTAATGCGTCGCAATATTTTTTAATAATTATAACTGATAAAAATTATATTTTCTGAAATAATTATGACACATATATTGCGTCACAATGTTTTTTTTAAATTTTTTTACAACATTTATTTCTCTAAAAATCATTGCAACGCAATATATGCATCACAATATTAAAACTTATTTTCTCTGAAAAAATTATTTTTATTTTCTAAAAAATTACGTCGCTAATGGGTCGCAATATTTTTTAATAATTATAACTAATAAAAATTATATTTTCTGAAAATAATTACGATGCATATATTGCATCGCAATGTTTTATTTTTATATTTTGTTACAACATTTATTTTTCTAAAAAATATTACGATGCAATATATGCATCGCAATATTAAAACTTGTTTTCTCTGGGATCGGTCTGATCTTCGATGATCCGACGGTTGTGATCTATCCAAGCCATGATCCCGATCGGCCACGACCGGTCTCGGACCGTTGCGATCGGTACGATCGCCGACGATCCGACGGTTGTGATTGATCCAAGCCCTGATCCCGATCGGCCACAACCGATCTCGGACCGTGGCTATCAGTCCGATCAGCGATGATACGACGGTTGCGATCGATCCAAGCCGTGATCCCGATCGGCCACGACCAATCTTGGACCATTGCGATCGGTCCGATCGCCGACGATTCGACGGTTGCGATCGATCAAAGCCCTGATCCCGATCGGCCACGACCGATCTCGGACCATGGCGATCGGTCCGATCGGCGATGATTCGATGGTTGTGATCGATCCAAGCCCTGATTCCGATTGGCCATAACCGATCTCGGACCATTGCGATCGGTCCGATTGCCGATGATCCGACGGTTGCGATCGATCCAAGGCCTGATCCCGATCGACCACGACCGATCTCGGACCATTGCGATCGGTCCGATCATCGATGATCCAACGGTTGCGATCGATCCAAGCCTTGATTCCGATCGGCCATGACCGATCTCGAATAGTGGTGATCGGTCCGATCGGCGATGATCCGATGGTTGCGATCGATCCAAGCCATCCCGATCGGCCATGACCGATCTTGAACCGTTGCGATCGGCCCGATCGCCGACGATCTGACGGTTGTGATCGATCCAAACCCTTATCCTGATCGGCCATGATCGATCTCGGATCGTTGCGATCGGTCCGATCGGCGACGATCCGACGGTTGCGATCGATCCAAGCCATGATCCCGATCGGCCACGATCGATCTCAGACCGTTGCGATCGGTCTGATCGCCGACGATCCGACGATTGCGATTGATCCAAGCCCTGATCCCGATCGGCCACGACCGATCTCGGACCGTTGCGATCGGTTCGATCGCTGATGATCCGATGGTTGCGATCGATCCAAGCCCTGATCCTGATCGACCACGACCCATCTCGGACCGTGGCGATCGGTCCGATCGTCGACGATCCGACGGTTGCGATCGATCCAAGCCCTGATCCCGATCGGCCATGACCGATCTTGGGCCGTTGCGATCGGTCCAATTGGCGATGATCTGACGGTTGCGATCGATCCAAGCCTTGATCCCGATCGGCCTCGATCGATCTCGGACCATTGCGATCGATATGATCGCTGACGATCCGACGGTTGCGATTGATCGAAGCTATGATCCGATCGGCCACGACCGATCTCGAACCGTTGCGATCGGTCCGATCACCGACGATCGGACGGTTGCGATTGATCGAAGCCCTAATTTCGATTGGCCACGACCGATCTTGGACCGTGGCGATCGGTCCGATCGGCGACGATCCGATGTTGCGATCGATCCAAGCCCTGATCCGATCGGCCACGACCGATCTCGGACCATTGCGATCGGTCCGATCGCCGACAATCCGATGATTGTGATTGATCCAAGCTCTGATCCCAATCAGCCACGACCGATCTCGGACCATTGCGATCGGTCCGATCGCCGATGATCCGATGGTTGTGATCGATCCAAGCCCGGATCCCGATCGGCCACGATCGATCTCGGACCGTGGCGATCGATCCGATCGCCGACGATCGACGGTTGCGATCGATCCAAGCCATGATCCCGATCGGCCACGACCGATCTCGGACCATTGCAATCGATCCGATCGTCGATGATCCGATGGTTGCGATCGATCCAAGCCCTGATCCCGATCGGCCACGACCGATCTCGGACCATTGCGATCGGTCCGATCGGCGACGATCGGACGGCTGCGATCGATCCAAGCCATGATCCCGATCGGCCACGACCGATCTCGGACCATTGCCATCGGTCTGATCGGCGACGATCCGACGGTTGCGATCGATCCAAGCCCTGATCCCGATCGGCCACGACCGATCTTGGATCATTGCGATCGATCCGATCGCCGATGATCCGACGGTTGCAATCGATCCAAGCCCTGATCCGATCAGCCACGATCGATCTCGGACCGTGGCGATCGGTCCAATGCCGATGATACGACGGTTGCGATCGATCCAAGCCATGATCCCGATCGGCCACGACCGATCTCGGACGTTGCGATCGGTCCGATTGCCGACGATCCAACGGTTGCGATCGATCCAAGCCCTGATCCCGATCGGCCACGACGATCTCGAACCGTTGCGATCGATCCGATCGGTGATGATCCGACGTTATGATCGATCCAAGCCCTGATCCCGATCGGCCACGACCGATCTCGGACCATTGCGATCGGTCCGATCGCCGACGATCCGACGGTTGCGATCGATCCAAGCCCTGATCCTGATCGGCCATGACCGATCTCGAACCATTGCGATGGGTCCGATCGCCGACGATCCGACGGTTGCGATCGATCGAAGCCATGATCGATCCCGATCGGCGATGAACGATCTCGGACCGTCGCGATCGATCCGATCGGCGACGATCCGACGGTTGCGATCGATCGAAGCCATGATCGATCTCGGTCGGCGATGACCGATCCGACGCATATACCAAAATTAATTTTTTTAAAATAATTGCGGCGCAGTTCGTTGCATCACAATGTTTTATTTTTAATTTTTTTTATCTTTTAATTATATTTTTATAAAATTTAATTTTTTAAAAAATATTACGACGCAATACTTGCATCGCTAAATTAAAAATTATTTTATTTTTACTATTTTATTGCATCGCTATTGCGTCGCTATTTAATTAATTTTTTTTAAAAACATTGCGACGCACTCAGTTGCATCGCAATATTTTTTTAATAATTCTTTTTATATTTTTATAAAATTTAATTTTTTAAAAAAATATTGCGATGCAATACTTGCGTTGCTAAATTAAAAATTATTTTTATTAATTTATAATTTTATTACGTCGTTATTGCGTCGCTATTTAACATAATTAATTTTTTTTAAAAACATTGTGACACATTGAGTTGCGTCGCAAATTTTTATTTTATAATTATATTTATAAATTAATTTTATTTAAAATTATTACGATGAAATTAGTGCGTCACTAAATAAAAATATTTTTTTTAATTTTCTAGTTTATTACGTCGCTAATGCATCGCTATTTAATATAATTAATTTTTTTAAAAACATTGCGATGCATTGAGTTGCGTCGCAATATTTTTATTTCATAATTCTATTTATAAAAACTAAATTTAAAAATATTGCGACGCATTACTTGCGTCGCTAAACTAAAAAATTAATTTTTTAATTTTCTGATTTATTGAGTCGCTAATGTCGCTAATTGCATCGCAATGTTTTGTTGTCGCAGAGGCGTCGCAATGTGGTCGCAATTTAGCGACGCAACGATGCGTCGCTAAATTTGCGTCGCTATTTTAGTATTTTCTTGTAGTGTTGAAAGGCAATCTACTCAAATGATCCAAATGATAATCGAGGACATGCACAACCCTATCTAGTTCCCTATTCTAAAATTCTTCATGTTACCTTAGCCGCTCCATTTAGATGAGTTGAGTTGAGTTGAGTTACCTTGTCGACCCATATAGTTGCTACATGGGAAAAGGCTTAAATGAGTTGAGTTACTTTGCCGCTCCATAATCACATCTGCCCCAAATGCATTACCATATTTACAGAAATAGTAGCATAACCAAACTAAATTTCAACAGATTGTCGTCTAACTACAATAGAACAGAATAGAAACATTTGATTTCACTCAAATGCACAACCATTCTTCATGATCAATAAGTTCATCAACACAGCTTGATTGTTATTCATGCAAATGCTCCACGTTTTTAATTTAAATAATTTCAGCAAAGGAAACTCTTTTTCTTAGTCTTCTTATTAAATTTTCATGCACGACTAGATAAGATGTTACAAAATATAGCGCTAATTTTGCATGATCATTCACAACATCACATAATAATCGAATTTAAGAACAAATACCTTTTTTTTCAAGAAAAAGCTTCCATTTTGATATGGCTGTCCATGACTCTGGCTCGCTCCAAAGAACCCAAAAAAATTGATCGCACAATGATCTTCATGCCAAACTTTGCCAGCTTTAAATTTAGACTAAACCACATAAATGCAACAACTTTGGCATTAATTCCCATAAAACCAAGAAAGTGAAAATCCTTACCAGAAGAAAGAAACCAAACAACAAGGAAAGGTTGGCTTCTCACCTCAGGGGTCACAGCAAGCGGAGCAAGCAACATAAGTACACATGGCTATGCTTATGCTCCAATTACTTTTCCATCATTGCTTCTTCAAAAGCAGGGGCCTTTCATTCAGTAGCTCATTGTTGCAATGCCCCAGAAGAGACAATTAATGGCTTCTGAACAAAACCCCTGAAACTTTATCAACAGAAAAATGAAAAAAAGGGGAGAGCAAGATAACACAAGTGCTGTGGGAGAAAGAGGGGAGCCCCCCTCAGCTTCTAGTCCTTCTTTGGAGACATGAGGAGGACACAGAGGCACATCCCAAGAAAAGCAACAGCAAGAGAAGTAGATATGGGAACAAAGGAGAGATAACAGGGTGTTAGGGTGGTTGAGGTAGTTTGGGCGAATAGGAGGGGCAGGAGAGTGGCGAACAGGGGGATGAAGATCTAGTAATTGCCAAAGTAAGCAGAACAAGAACAAGGCATGAGATTGGGGGGGGGGGGGGAGAGAGAAAGAGAGGAGGTGGGGTGGGCGAGATGGAGAATTAAATCATTAATTCTCTTCTGAGATGATGCGATGGATTCCTGACACTGAGATAGGCCTCAGCTTAATTTGTTCTCTGAGCTGACCAAAAGGGGAGAGCAAGAGAACAAAAGTGGTATAAAATCATGTTAGAGCTGACCAAAATAATACCTTTCTCTGGCTGATTTTTATTGTGTAATAAGAAAGAGGAGAGAAGTTGGGCATCCATGCCTAGCCTTCCCATGCCCCATTCCCCTACCCTGCCATTAGTTACAGGCAACGTATACCGAGCTATCCTAAATCGCTCTGTTTGGTGTGTACCAAACTAAATTGGTGAGGAACTAAAATCATTCACATTTCAAAACAGTACGGTCCCCATGCCACGCACATGTAGCTCCAAATTAGTAGTGGAACAGTATGGTATGCTCGATACCATACCCTATATGGCTGATACCAAAATGATGCCGATTTCTGGTGTGTGAGTCTGGCTACAAGAGTTGTCATACTGATAGTAAGAGACTAAGTTCATCCATTTTTTCATCTAAAATCCAATTATATTCCAAAATTGTCATCCTAGACTTATGCTCAATACCCTAACCTCTATTCCTTTTGTATCCCTTGCTGGCACCCATCCAAATTACCACTCCTCCTTTTCCCTTTTATAACTCATTTTCTTCTCCCTCTTCTTCCACTTTTTCAAATCTAACAGGACCGCTGGTTTACTAGACTCTCTCTTCTTCAAGCCAAGTGCATTTTCAGCCAGCCATTAGAATCCGAAAAGGAAGTGGTTTGCCAAAGTGGAGGGATAGGTCGAAACTTGGAAGGCAATCTACTCAAATGATCCAAATGAGACTCTAGGACATGCACAACCCTGTCTAGTTCCCTATTCTAAAATTCTTTATGTTGCCTTAGCCACTCCATTTAGATGAGTTGAGTTGAGTTAAGTTACCTTGCTGTTCCCATGTAGTTGCTACATGGGAAAAGGCTTAGATGAGTTGAGTTACCTTGCCACTCCATAATCACACATGCCCCAAATACATTACCGTATCAACAGAAACAGTAGCGTAACCAAACTAAAATTCAACAAAAAACCCTGAAACTTTATCAACAAAAAATGAAAAAAGGGGAGAGCAAGAGAACACAAGTGCTGTGGGAGAAAGAGGGGAGCCCCCCTCAGCTTCTAGTCCTTCTTTGGAGACATGAGGAGGACACAGAGGCACATCCCAAGAAAAGCGGCAGCAAGAGAAGTAGATATGGGAACAAAGGAGAGAAAACAGGATGGTAGGGTGGCTGAGGTGGTTTGGGCTAATGGGAGGGGCCAGAGAGTCGCAAACAGGGATGGAGATCTAGTAATTGCCAAAGTAAGCAGAACAAGAACAAGGCATGAGATTGGGGGAGAGAGAGAGAAAGAGAGGTGGTGGGGTGGGCAAGATGGAGAATTAAATCATTAATTCTCTTCTGAGATGATGCGATGAATTTCTGACACTGAGATGGGCCTCAGCTTAATTTGTTCTCTGAGCTGACCAAAAGGAGAGAGCAAGAGAACAAAAGTGGTATAAAATCATGTCAGAGCTGACCAAAATAATACCTGACTGATTTTTATTTTGTGTAATAAGAAAGAACTCTTGTTCTGTGTTCTCTAGTTATATATCTTTTATTTTTAAATTTAAATTTATTTTTTATTTTTTAAATTTTTAATTACTATAATTTAATATTTAATATTTTTAATATTTTATTATATAAAATTAATTAATATTGATAAAATAATTAATATATTATATTATTAATTAAATTATATATTTATATTAAAGTAATATGATAGTTATTATATTATTTTAACTAATTTTATATAAAAAAATATAAGGAATGTAATGTTTTTGAAATGCAAGAAATTAAACCATAGCCTTTAAAGTTTGAGGTCCGAATTTGTGCGAGCGTTTGGGGACTAAAATTATAATTTAGTCAAAACTTTCTTTTTATTTAAACATTCTCTTTTCTTTTCTTTTTCTTTCTCAATGAACAGAATGTGTTTGATGGGCAAATGGACGACTGATCCTCCAACAACATAAAAATTCAAACATGTGTAGATGTTTGAATTTTTCTTTCTCGCATCGTGAACCGGTCCATTAAATAGTCATAATTTATTTCCGATCGGCTTTCTGACATAGAGCCAGGGTCTTGCGATGCGGGAAGCCATGATATGGTAGAGCGAGAATGGACACCAAATCATGAAAAGCCAAGCTCCTTTTGCACTTTGATCTGCACTTCCTCTTGTTCCTTTAAAAGTCCCAATTTGGTTTGCGACAAAAATGGCTGCCCTCTGACTCTTACGTGTCCTTTCGTCTGTTTCCTAAAAAGTCCCAATATGTCTCCTTTCGCTTGTAATTCGGTCCGGTCCACAGCAAAAAGGGCCGCTATCTGACTTTTAGGTCTCCTTTCGAAGATGTTTTTAAACCGGTGTCAAAAGACACCGGTTTTAAAGTAAGAGGGTAGAAAACAAAGGTATTGCAGAAATGGTGTTAAAATAAAAAATATTATTTCAAATAATATTTTCATTTCCATCTCATTCTCTATACTTCATTTTATCAGCCATGTGAAAATCGCCACTTGAAGTGACGATTTTTCTCGCTATTCCTTCATTGCATTGCTGCAAAATATAAAAATTTATTCAAGAATCCATTTAAATCTTTCCAAAAGAGAGGCTCACGATCTAATCCGCAAATAAATCCCCTTTCAAAAATGAGCCCCCTCAAAGATCCATTTAAATCACATTAAATCCATTTAAACCATATTAAATCTTACAACTTCTTAAGTCTCGTAAGAGAAATCACTACTTAGAGTGGCGTGTTTGGTGATACTGATGGGGCGATTTCTGAAATCACCCCTTGAAGTGGTGATTTCCACATGGCCCTTCGCCCTGTCAGCTCTGACGGGATGGAGCAGGGAGGGGTAAGATAAAAGTGAAAAACACTATTTCACTTCAACACTATTTCTATAATATCTTTGTTTCTCACCCATTATTCTAAAACCAATGTCAAAAGACAACGGTTTAAAAAATGACTCTCCAAAGCTCAATGATAACTACAAAATGGCATCCTCACCCTATTTCTTTTAAGGAAGAAAGATAACTACAAATAGAAAGATAGCACAACTGCAACACTCCGTCCCATCCTGAGTTGCACTGGTCCTTAATTTTCCTCCTCGTACCGGTCATGCTAATATAATTCTTGTGTAGTTTTTTTTCCATAATCATCTTGGTTCCTCCTATTGAACCACCGCATAAGGAAAGTCTATAGAACCTATCTGATTCCAAACAATGTGGAGGTTTACAGCAAAATTTGTAATTTGTATGACAGCCAATATCTAAAGTTCCATTACTCATTCACATTAGCCTACCAATTCCAATACAATACTAACTCTGAGCAGCTTGATAAATTTCAAACAAAATTCAGCAATTTTTTCCTTATTAAACAAGGTGATAATTCATGCAAAAGCGTGGCAGGGGTAACAAAATTGCAGCCATTGTGCCACGAGTCTTCATGTTTTGTGAAAATGTGCCTCATTCATCGGCAAGTAAAAACGTACAGCTGATTCGTCACTGAAGGATCCATTAAACAGGAAAATAATGATATATATATATATATATATATATATATATATATATATATATATATATATATATATATATATATTTTTTTTTTTTTTTTTTCAAAGGGGCTGAACACAACCCCGTCCATGCAACTGAGTTGCCTATCATATGAAAGATATACTGACGGTATGAAAAGAAAAGAAAGCACAGGCAAATACAATGCGGGACGCAAAGCATTCATCCAGACTAGAACTTTCAGGTCCTTCATTTGTCCATTGCCGGCATCACCAATGCCCAAAGTCCTTAAAACTTGTCAAGAATTCTTACATTTAAAGCCCTTCGAAAAGAACCTGTTCATCATAAAAGTTGGCTGTCAATAGATTCACGATTCCTCCCCAACCTCCCTGAAGATTCTAGTATCACGATCTTTCCGAACAAACACAAAGTAGAGCTGAACAAACAAGCTCCAGATCAATGAGAGACAATTAGGAACTCAAATATGTAACAGAGGTTGTTATCCAAAAAAAAAAAAAAAAAATTTGCAACGGTGGTGCTCAAGATCCCAACCAACCATAAAAAAGTGCTTGAAATGGAGAAAGCAGTTAGATTCCATCAAAATATATCTAAGACTAATCTGCTCATAAAGGATCAAGAAAGAACAAGAGATGGATAATTAAATAATTGATCCTTATATGAAATCTGAGAATTACAACAAAATATTTGCAACACTTGGGCATATTCTTACATTTTCTTGTGATTCATTCATTGCAACAACCAAAAATCCCAACTAAATAAGCTAGCCAAGAAGATATTATTTGGGCTCCTTGATCCTACATAGACACCTAGGATCTCTTCAATACAAAATCAATATGAAACTAAACGCTCACCAATACGGGCTCTCATATACTCCCTCGTTCAAATACTAGCATCCTTGGAAGGCTAAGGGTCCACATCCAAATCCAACCAAAACCAATTATAAACATATGAAGTCCACGTGCAGAGTTTCCTAGTTCACATGGGCCATGTTCTAGGTTTGTTCTGATACCATTTGTTATAACTCATGATCTCACGTGAAAAAAAGCTAAACAAGAAGATATTGTTTGGGCTGTATCTAATATCTCTCAAATAAATAACCAAATGTAAGATCAAACACTTACTAATATGGGCTCTCACATTCATATTAATTGTTTAGGGGCATGTATGGAGGTTTTCTATTTAGCAAAGTAATTCTTTTACAATTTTTTTGGTTAGACATAACCCTAGTTAAAATTAATAAACAAGAACATAGATTAAAAAAGAATATTTTATTTTCAAAAGATTACGAGAAACATATGTCCAACTAAACGTAAGGCTAATTTGTTTTTATATAGACTCATGCATTGATAGAATTTACTGTTTTCTGGCACAAGATAATGCCTTAAGTGAAGGTCCTTGGTAACAAGAATCTTCTACAACCTACGCCTGCTCTCTAAGCACGTCCTAGGAAAAAAAAAATCCAGAAACATATTTTGATGGGAAATTGAAGTTTTTGTTGCTCTTTTGTCTAGAAAAGTGTAGCAGGAAAGTGAAAAGGTAACTTTCACATATTTTTTGCAATTCAATTTTTCAAAAAATAACTAATTTTCCATTTATATACCTAAGTCCTTTGTGGAAAAAAACAGTAATTAGTGCTGGCTGAGATAGCGTTGGTGGTAGTCTAGGAAGCTTTATGAAGATAGAAGGGCACCGAGAGAGCTTTAGGAAGATGGAAGAATGAAGACTCTTATTCATTATTACTACAAGAATATTTTTGTTATTATAAAATTTTGTCAGGAGTATAAATGTCATAAAATTACAGACAACTTTTTTGTTATTATGGAAAAGTAACTTTCTCACCTCTGACGTAGGAAAAAGTTTCCTATCATTCATGAAAAATATATTTTTACTGGTAAAATAACTTTCATCTTTTTTTAAAAAAATAAAAATAAAAATGTTGTTCTTTGAAAAATTTACAAACTTTCCCACAAAATAACAGGGTGCAAGTGTTTTGCTAAATATCTACTTCCAGCATCCACACCTGCTCCCCATTTCAGCAACCAAATGATGGTCTAATGCAAGAAACAAGCCACAAAACATCTTGTGGCAATTGATTTTCATTGCAGCATAACTACAGAGATTTATATCAACCCCTTTCTTTTCTGTTTATGCTCATTGATAGGCTCCCATTTCCATTAACTGATGGATGATATCAACTTTTAGCCAGCCATCTCATGGCACAGGTTGCTTCTTACTCAAAACTTCCTCTTGATTCATAATAAAGTATTTCATGTAGATTCCCAGGCTCTCAAATGAAGCCCGCCAATCCAATAATCTAAAACATATGCCTAAATATATTGAGAGCTTGTAATTACTTATCTTGTATCTAGAGCTCTATTTAGACTTAAATCGCTTAACAAAAGAAGGGACCTGTTAGCCTATATAAGGAGAGTACAGTCAATTCATTTCCAAGGAATGCTTTAAAACTGTTTTGAGTGCAGAAAGCTCCAGAAGAGCCTATTTTGGTCCTTCTCTTCCACACCACTTTTTATGGTCTTGTCTTCTTTCTCTCAATCTCTCTTTTCTACCTCGTATCTCGCAAGCTCTAATGAATGGAGGGAGTATCTATATTTTACTGTATCTTTCTGCTGCTATTAGCTTTTTTCTTTACTGTGTTACTACTGTCTTCTGTTGTGTTTTACGCAAAATCCAACACAAAAGTAGATCTGAATATAATTAGCTTTATTGGCCTACCAGTACAAGTATGCATACCTCACCTCCTCAGGGTCTTCCAAAGATGCAACCGGCTATAAAAAAAATACCAACTTCTTTTACAGGACTAGCAACAATTTGCGGCAGGAACATTTGGGCATAGACCTATTTCAATTCACCCAATAAACACATCCCCATTAAAAGAAGGAAGATGTATTCACATTTAGGTGACTTTTTTATTGTGTGTGTGTGTGTGTTTTTTTTTTTTTTGTGGGGGTTGGGGGGGGGGGGGGGGGGGGTGTCATCATGAGTTTGCTATCCAGTGTTTGTAGCTGGTAAATCATAAATGTTTGGACATTGGCAGCTAAGCAACTAAATGAGAAAATCCTAGGAAGACAAACTATTGGGTGGACTTATATATTAAGCCTTCCTTAGAAAAATGTATGAACGAAAGAATTTAAATGTAATACAGAATATATTCCATCTATGATGCCATTCAAATTTAACTCCGAATAATTGATATCCTTTATAATTCATGGGTGCAGGTAAAACTCAGGTTTGGATAGCTCATAAAGGCATTCTATCTTGCATTCTATCTTGGCATCAGATCTGCTGTCCATCTTGTCTGCAAGGGAAATTTCTATCTTCTTATGTATTTTGCATGATTGGGTGTTTGCATTAAAATTTCTATACTAGCCCAAGCAAAGCAATCTAGTTACCACTGCTTGCATCTTCATCTCCTTTATGGCTACTTAACTTGCCCAAGTTCCTTACCCTTCCAAGAAGTGAAGGGCTTGGAAGAATCTCCACAAGGAAGCTTGCCTCATTTCTAATAGAATTTTTTTTTTGTGGCGGTTAATATTTTATAGTTTATCACTGTCTGGACTGATGAAACTAAATTTAGAATAAATGCTAAGCTAGAGATTTGGAGAGAGACTTTAGAATTTAAAGGTTTCAAGATTAGTAGAACTAAAATTGAATATATGAAATATAATTTTAACGGAAGTAAAAATACAAATCAAGAGATAGTGAAGATTACAAGCCAAGAGGCACCAAAGAGTAAAAATTTTAGGTATTTGGGATCAATTATCCAGCAAGAAGGTGAAATAGGTGAAGATATGAATTATAGAATTAAAGCACGATGGATTAAGTGAAGGAATACTTTGAGAGTATTATATGATCGATGCATCCCATTAAAATTAAAAAAAAAATTTATAAAACCGCTATTAGGCCAGCTATGCTATATGAAACAAAATGTTGGATAATACTGAAACAACATATGAATAAATTAAGTGTAACAAAAATGAACATATTAAGATGGATATGTGATAAAACTTTTAAAGATAGAATTAGAAATAAATATATATGAAAAATGATAGGAGTAGCCCCACTTGAAGATAACATGCAAGAAAATCGATTATGGTGGTTTGGACATATACAATAAAGGCTTTAGATGCTCCAATTAGAAAGAATGATTTTTTAACGGTCCATGGTAATGATAAAGGTAAAGGTAGACCTAAACTAACATAGACAAAAATAATTAAAAGAGATATAACTATTTATAATTTGAGTATTAATTTAGTCCTGAATAGAGCAGAATGGAGGAGGCAGATTCATGTAGCCGACCCCATGTAGTTAGAAAAAGGCTTAGATGAGATGAGTTGAGTGCACTGTTTGGACAATAACACGAATATAAAGACAATATGGAAAATAGAGAACTGATTGAATTTTTTAATATGTATGATCCATTTTGAAGAATAAAACAAATAAAAAAGACATGATGTTACAAGAACAAATGCTTAGAGACATGTGGTATGCAAAAAGAAAAAGAAACGCAATTAAAAAAAACACTTGCTGTACCAATAGCATGTTTCATAATGAAAACTGAATCCCCTAAAAGAAAAAGGACTATTTTCAGTTCACTTGCTGCAAAGGCTTGGGCTTCAGGCTGAAGATATTCATGACAATTAATCTAAGCAGGCTCAAGAGACCTTGAATACTTTGCTTTATTGAAAGTCAAATTTGTGTTCTTCAATTAACCATGTTATAATTTGCCTTTTTTCCTGCATATATCATGGGTTTAGGCATTTTTCTGCATATACTCCATTTCACATCATGTATGACAAAAAAGCAACACATCTCAAGAAAATAAATTTTGGGCAGCAGAAATTATTTATAACTTGCATTCTATCACGGCCACTCACTTCAAGAACTTTAGTAACGATCATTATCAAAGACCCAGGGTTCATGGATGAAAAGTTCACGGCCATTCATCTGTACCATTCCTGCAGTTATATCCTCTTGACGTTTGCGAGCCACTTCAACTTTTCTTGCTGATGTTTCAGCATCCTGCATTTTAAGGAACAGTATGATTTGCATGAACTACTACAGGTGACTATTTTAAAATGCCAACCTACTGGTGACTACAAGGAGAGAAAATGTAGTTAAAAAAGAGCATTGTATACCATGTGATGCATGTAGACAACAATTCAGATTACTTGATGCCTTTCTATGATCAAAGTAAGTAGTACAAACACTTTTTTCCTCCTAAATGCTAGAGATTTTATTAGGCTAGAGGAAAGAAAGAGAGAGCACAAGAAGCTCAGGTCACTCAGGCCTTACAGGCCCAATAGATATCAGAGTAATTAAATCATGAGTCAAAAGAAATAGATCATTGGCTTCTCTGGCAGGGATTGAAATTCCAAGAATGATTTAAACACCTGTATGTATAAGAAAGCAACTTACCAAATTCCTAAAGTAGAGAAAATTTAAAGGAAAAGAGTATGCTCTTATTTATCCAAAATAATGTCAATGATAAAATATGTACTCAGTGAAATCTATCAATAGAACTTTACTTGAATAGAAATCAAAATGTACCAGGAAAGGGACCATGTCTCAGGATGGAGAATAGCAAGGCAAGATCAGCAGGTACAGAAATGATTTACACATTTGTGAACTTGTCTTAGTCCAAAACAGCAGCATACCACTCATGCCTGAAGTGAACTTTGCATTCTCAAGTGCCACTTAATCACAAATTTAGCCCACCAAGTAGCCCTAGCTAAATATAAATCCAATCATTGACTCAGCTGGGAATATGTAAATTGATTACTTAATTTCAAAGAATTGGATTAATCATACACAAATGTGATATAGAAACCTATAAGCCACAAGGCTGAAGGATATGGTCAGAGCTGAAATTTTTCCAGTGGACAAAAAAATAATATTGCCCAATATTTCAAGACATTAAACCTAATGATCTGATTTTCCATTCTTTAAATTCCTGTACAGAAGAACAACCTTGTGTACAATTTTAAGGTATTGCATCACAAAGAAGAGTGAAATGATAGTTAATACCACCTTTTTCCTATCATAACAAGAAACAAAATGGGCATAGGAGACTGACAAGCAATAAGTTTCCATTCCAATATTCAAAGAGCAGCTTTTGAGATGTGCCACATAGACATTCATGTCCAGCTCCTAGAATCCATGTCAAACATCTAGCTAAATTAGTAAGGCTTAGACATCTATATGCTTATCAATTTTTTTAATTGAAACTTTAAGAACTGGTAGAGACTTGAACTCCAACAATGAGCTCAACTCATTACAAAGATCTAAAAGCTAACTTTTGTTGTTTTTAGAGATTAATCAACAATATGGTATTAAAATAACTATGTAGAATGCCATTTCTCTAAAATCTTTCAGCTAAGTAGAAAGTTTCGATGAATAACATGCACATTGAAATACTTTAACAAATATATTTGTTTCTTTTTTATAATTCCTAATTACTTAAAATTATTCTTTCCTATGTATCCCTCTGTCTCCTTCTTTTTTACTTTTGCCAAGTCATGCACTTGGGCATATTTTCATATCCATGCAACACTGCTTTTCCAGTCTTTATTAGGTGGGACATTTTTACAAACAGGTGAGGAAGTATTCATATGGCTTATTTTTAAAATCTACTTGTTCTAGCTTGTTGGATGGAAATATACTCCGTGAAATCATATGTTTTCTGCAAATCTCAATTACGTACTACAACCAAAAATTTGATGACTATTTCCCTTTTCCCCTCAACTGCCTTCATCTCCCAACCCTATTACTGGCTCTTGCTTATTGCCAAATGCTTGCAACTTGATTCTTTTTATTCTCTTCTTAAGCGCTCCTCAACAAATTATAATATAATGCTATAAACCGGCCTTGAGGAAGAACTGTATCGTTCCATATTATGCATTATTTTGTTCAAAAAGTTTAGCACAAACACAGTGACTCCACACTGCTAAATGATCGTAATGGAATATGAAGACTACTAATTACCATAAAGCTACCATCCAGAACAACTATTAAAAAAAAAAAAAATCAAAGATCCACCAATTTCTTTTTTTAAAAAAAAACAAATTCAGGCCACAAGACATAGGATTTGCCTAACAAAGAAGAGATATAAGAGATCTCCTAAATTATTACAGAAAACATTAGCGAAACACTAAAAATCTTAGTTCTCTTCCATAGAACTCGAATTAACCCACAGATCACGTTAGAAAGAAATAAAGAATCCAACAATTGAAACCCTAGAATTGATGATATATTATAAGTCCAACCTTCTGGTGTTTCCACGCGAGAAACTGGGCTTCTGAGATCGGTCTGCGTGCCTGCCCCGCACCGATCTCGCCATTCCCTCTCTGCTGCTCCTCGTCCGCTCCCATCGGAAAGAACAGAACAGCGTTGGCTGGCCGAAGGCTTCAGGGGACCTGTGAGTCTCGTGCAAACTTAACAGGTCGTGCTGACCTCTTCTTTAATAAGTGAGTTTTATACTTTGAGTTTGGGCTCGCCAGATGGTCACATAGCGTGCGCAGAGCGAGACGTGGCACCAGAAATATAAAATAAAATAGGCGCATTCGAAAGCAGGAAAAACCAGATCCAAAGGAATTCAGGCAAAAACGGAAGAAAGAGAAATTGGTAGTTATTCTGAAGGGGCTTTCGACGGACCTAACTCATCCAATGATCCATCGTTTGATAGTTATTCTGAAGGTATGAGACATTGTATTCATTCGATTAATTGCATCCCATCCCAGCGAGGATCACATTGAACGTACAATTTCTTTGCAAAAGTATAATACCTTTCAATCAAATTTCAAGGCTATGGATTTTTCTAGATAGCCTGTAAATATGGGTGAGTTGAACTGAGTTAGTATACTTGATGGATGGCAACACGCAATGGCATGACCGACGGCATTGGAGGTCATGGAGGTTTTCTGGAGCAATAAAACGAAAGGGGAGGAGGGCATAGCGAGTGGGGTTCCTCGTGTAGAGGTTGGGAGGGTGGGGCCGGTACTGGGAGGAGCGGCGCATGGCATGGGGAGGGCCTTGTGGACCCTGTTAAATAGGCCTCGCAAAATGCTCATTAGCAAAATATTTTCTTTTTTCAGTTTTAATTTGTGACACTTTAATAGGATTTGATAATATTAACAGAGAAGCGAGCAAGAACAAAGTAATTGTAAAATCTTTCTCAATAACTACCTTATTGCAGACAATGATTGATGATTATTCAATCTATCATGATCAATAATTTATGGAATCTTGTTCTTGTTTTTACCAATAACTTTGGTGACCATTTCTTAGACCAATCCCTTTTTTTTAATAGTCTCAATTAATTTAAGATATTTGACCTACAGCATGGCAGCCAAGAAAATAAAATAAAGTTTAAATTATTTTTTTTAGTAATAAAATTCAAGTCTATACTACACTATTTATGAGAAAAAAAAGTGTTATTTCAGATTTTATTTATCAAATTTTATGACTAAAATACTCCAAGTTTCTTAAAAGTATTTAATAAGCAACATGATTAAAACTTGAATGTTTACCAAGAAAGATGATTAAAATATTAGATATTTTCTAATTTTTTTAAAAAATTACAGACCATCTGTTGTCAATATCCTCAATTAATTAAACTCTGTGTAACATTTAAAAACAAACAAAACGTGTATACCTTTTATATAATTCCAGTATTTTATCCTCTTCTCTTGACTTTAAATTTTTTATTAAAATTTAAACATCTTGCTTGCAGTTCAAATGTTTAATGGATGTAAAGAAAGAGAAAATTGTTACTAGTGTTATTTAGGTGGACCAAGAATAACAGGAGAAGAAGCTTCACAATGCCAATGAGATTGTGGCAATCCATTTTTATATTATACTTGCAAGATCATTACGAGGAATTGAAAATTTTCATATGCTGAAAATTTTCTTACGTTATTGTCATAAGTTTCTGATGTGGCTGATCAAACCCTGTTGAAAGCAGACTTAACGGGAGGTGAGCGTCATCTTCGACTGGGATTAGGCCTGAGGGGACCTGGCCAAGGGCCATCCATTGTTGGCCGGTGTGGCCACGGCTCCGGTCGGCCTAGGCCCTGATTGGTCTCGATCGGCCTCGGCCCCAGTCGGCCTCGGCCCTGGCCGGCCCGCTTTGGACCCAGTCGGGCTTATGGTGTGGGCACCAGGATCAAGCAGAGGATTCTTAACCGTCTGTGGATATCTGAGTAGTAATGATTCAAGTCTTGAGTTGGAAAATAAAGTTTAGTTTATTTTGAGTCCCGTCCAATTCATTTTATTCTAAATTGAGTCCTATCCAGTTCAATTTATTTTAATGTGAGTCATGTAGTAAGTTCATCAGCTTACAAGAGGAGACATCAGTATTGGAGCAAAAGACAAAGCCATCACAGTCAGACAGAGCAGCTGCTAAATTCAAGTTGGTGCCACACCTACTTCAAGCAGCCCACATGCCACCTAGCAGAGCAAGCAACCTTTCCGATCTGGATGATCATTTTCCTAATCTGGCCTATGCCGATTTCATGCCAAATCAAGCTGTCGCCAATTGTATCTGACCGCTTTCCAAGATCACCTTCCTCATCTAGACATTGCAGATTTCATGCCAAATTAAGCTATCGCTTATTGCATCTCAATCATATCTAGAAGATCACCAGCCTCTTCTGGATGCCACAGATTTCATGCCAAATCCAGCTGCCCCTGACTAAGATCACCTTCCTCATCTGGACGCTGCAGATTTCATGCCAAATTTGACTAGGGCACCTTTTTTTTCTCTCTTTCCATGTCTGTATTTTCTTGGACCCCAAGTCTCTTGCTCTATAAAAGAGACCCTCTTGTATGAATATATATTTTATTATTAATCAATCAATCCAAGTTTCGAGTTATTATGATTTTTGTTAGTTGGTTCTCTGGTGCTCTTGTTTCCCTCCTCCTGCGCATGCCAACATTCCAAGTTTCCAGGAGAAACCTTGGCCGTCCTCTCCTTTTCTCTACTCCTTCCTTGTCTCTTTGCCTCTATTCTAAATTTTTCTATAATTCTTTAACCCTTGTATGGTGATCTTGCAGATCCCTCAGTAGCCACGAATCCAGGATTCAAGGCGATCGTCATCCAGAATAGCAGATACTTGGCCACAGATCCGTGGGCTCAAGGCTTGATCATCTAGGGCACATCCGCTAGACAGAGCAACCCCTTCAACACTTTGATCTTCCCCCTCTTGCCAGGTACACCCCTCTAATCTACTAGTAACTTTATTGTAGGAGAGCAAGCCCTACCGGGGCTTCTTAGCCTCGGCGGTCCTTCTTCTTTATTTTTTTTAGGAACTATTTCGCGTGCAGATTTACTGTAAATTTTTCTGAATCTCTCTTAGGCTATTACTTTAGGAGAATAATCAACTGCAATCATTAATCATAAAAAAAAAAAAAAAATTACTTGCATGCAAATCGGTCCTGCATCAGTTTGGTATCAGAGCATAGTTAGGGCTTAATTTTAATTCACATTATTATCAGTATATTTTCTATTAATTGAATTGTTTCTGCCTATATACATATCAGAAAATTATAAACTTTATTTCTCTAGATTCCTTATAATTTAAAGTATCTTTTGTTATTTTCTGAGAATTTAATTCAATCTGTGAATTAATTGCATGCCTGATTACTCATTAAAAAACATGAAAATTCTTGATATTTTGTTAATTTTTGAGGATTTAATTCGATCTGTGAAAAAAAAATAAAAAAAATTCTAAGATTTATTGCTATTTATATATTTCTGGATTAGAGTTTGTATTTTACATGTCATTCATCTGCATTAAATTACTCTTAAGGGCTTTCATTGGTGTCAGATAAGGGAGGGATTGAGACCCCTTCCTTGGCCCAAAACAACCACCCGTGCATTCCGATCCCAATCCTCTAATCTAAAACTGAGTAGCAACTTAATTGATATTTGTCCTAGATGGCTAGGGACACCAACAGTCGGTTTAGTATACTGGAGGAGACTAGTACAAATCAATCTGGCGTGTGCTCTAAAATTGATGTTTAGAAGGGAGGTCAAATGTCAAACGACTTAAGCAGAGTGTTGGGGTTATTCTAATTAGGCACCTGCAATTTGCGGGACGAGCCTCCCTCTTCCATTTGTCCCAACTGGCCAATTGAAGAGTTACTGTTAGATTGGCTTGCATTAAGCCAAATCCTTTACTCTGGATGACTAGGTCTAGCATACCGTAGTCCGAATCCGTCTGAGTCTTGTATGCTTGATTGTGCTTGCATGTGCACTAGATCATGAGCATCTTTTTGCCCGTCACCACCTCCATTACAGGCTAAACCCATGGCTAATCAAAACATTGATGATCACTTAAGGATCATCATTGAACAACTAGCCCGAATGAACCAAGACATCAAGCAATCTGAGGCTAGATTAGGGTCCAGGTTCGATCAAGTCGAAACTAGGTTGGGCATTCTACAAGAAGCCCGTGAGCCCCACACTGAGTCTGATCATGAGACCCCACCTCATCCTAGGAGAGCCCAATAGCCTGACCTCTACATAAGGCCAAACCCTAGAAGACCACTTCGACCTGATCTAGTCCTAAATGTTCTCCCTAGGAGAACCAATCATGAAGCAGTAGACCAAGAAGAAAGAGCCCTTAGAAGTGTCAGACTTGAAACACCTACTTTTGATGGTTCTATGGACCCTAAGGACTACCTAGATTGGGAGGAAGGGATGGACCAGTACTTTGACTAGTACATGTCTGAAGAGCATAAGTTTAAGTTTATCAAGCTCAAGTTAGTACGACAGGCTAGGTTATACTGGGTCACCTTAGAGCGAAGGCAATTATTAGAGGGTAGAGACCCCATAGTCACCTGGCACGCCATGAAGGCTAGACTTAAGTCCAATTATGTCCCCACATCGTATGAACAGAGCCTATTGGACCAGTGGCAGGGATTAATTCAAGGTAGTAAAACTGTGAATGAATACATTGCGACATTCCAAGAGTATACCATGAGGTGTAATATCGTTCAGTCTGACGAAGTCACCCTATCCAAGTTTAGGTATGGCCTGAGAGCAGATATTCAAAGAGAACTCTACCTAAGAAGGGTACACGATTTAGAAGAAGCTTACCAAGTTGCTAGGGATTATGAACGTTTTTAGAGAGGGCCATCCTATCATAAATCAGAGGCTACCAAGAGCCCTAGCCCATATCCAGGATCTAGCCAGGCCTATCCTAGTCGTCCCAGACCTACCCAGTACTCAGACCCCCGCCAGACTTTTTCGAGTTGACCCAACACTAGCCGACCCAGTACAAGCCGAACTGAGTTGAGTCGACCCCAGAATAGTACCCCTATATCCTAGAGAGAGGATAAGGGCAAATCTGTAGAGGTCAAAGAAATTCCAACCCCTAGATCAAATGCTTTAGATGCAACAAACCGAGACATATGATCAGCCAGTGCCCAGTTAGATCCCTTCATATAGATGAGTTACCTGAGACTGAATCTGAGTCCCTAGTTGAGGCTGAGGGAGAGGTCTATGAGGCCGATACCCATCTGATAGATGAGTACGATGGAGAGGAGGAAACATTTGAGTCTGAAGACCTACTAGGAGTGGTTAGATGTATCTTGACCCAGACTCAAACTAAGGACCAGAAAGATTGGCGTAGAACTAACATCCTACAGACTTTTATTAAGATAGGGGATAAGGTGCTCAAGATCATAGTGGATAACGGGAGTTGTGTCAATGCCGTCTCTGCCAATACAGTTAAGTCATTAGGATTGACCACAATTCCCCATCCTAGTCCCTATAAGGTCTAGTGGGTAGATTCCACCTCTATCCCAATCAAGTCCAGATGCCAAATACTAATCAAATTGCAAAATTATGAGGAAAAGGTCTGGTACGATGTAATTCCTATCAGTGTTAGTAGTATTATATTAGGTCGACCTTGGCTTTACGATCACGATGCCACCTTGTTTGGTCGATCCAACATATGCTCTTTTAAATACAATGGAAACAAGTATGTGATACATCCAACTCCACCTAGGGACCCAATCAAGAAAGGATCTAGCAACCTTAAGGATAGCAAGCCAAGAGTTAATCTAATTAAAGCTAAGGAATTAAAAAAGGACATCACTGAGGGTAATCCTGTTTGAATTTTGACCACTAAAGAGATCCATGAATCAGTCCAAAAGGAACAACCCCCAGAAGTAATTGAGATCCTAGAGGAGTTTAAGGATGTCTTCCCTGAAGAATTGCCTGATCAGTTACCACCCCAGAGAAACATCCAACATGCCATTGACCTGATCCCAAGATCCATCCTCCCAAACCTTTTCCATTATAGGATGAACCCCACTGAGCATCAAGAACTACAAAAACAAGTGGAAGAATTACTTAGGAAAGGTTTCATTAGGGAGAGCTTAAGTCCTTGTGCAGTTCTTGCACTATTAACCCCTAAGAAGGATGGTACCTGAAGAATGTGCATGGACAGTAGGGCCATCAACAAAATCACTATCAAGTATAGGTTCCCTATCCCTAGACTAGATGACATGTTGGACATGATGGCGGGTGCCATAAGAGTGGCTACCATCAGGTTAGAATTAGATCATAGGATGAGTGGAAGACTGCATTTAAGACTAGAGATGGTCTGTTTGAGTGGGTCGTGATGCCTTGTGGGCTGTCAAACGCACCTAGCACATTCATGAGAATCATGACCCAGGTCCTGAAAGAGTACACGGAAAAATTCTTAGTGGTCTATTTTGATGATATATTAATTTATAGCAAGACCAAAGAGGACCATCTTAACCATCTCAGATTAATCTATCAGACCCTTAGAGAGAATAGCCTATATGCAAACCTCAAGAAGTGTGATTTCATGACGCATAGTATTATCTTTCTAGGTTTTATGGTAACTCCAGAAGGTGTTTCAGCGGATCCTAAAAAGGTTAGGTGGGTCGTAGAGTGGCCGATACCCATGAACGTCCACGATGTCCGTAGCTTCCATGGCCTAGCAACCTTTTACAGGAGATTCATTAGGGGATTTAGCACCATCGTCGCACCCATCACTGATTGTATTAGGAAGGATAATTTTGAGTGGACTAAGTCAGCTAATAAGGCCTTCCTAGAGCTTAAGGATAGGATGATTCATGCACCCATACTTAGACTTTTAGACTTTTCTAAGGTGTTTGAGGTTGCGTGCGATGTGTCGGGAGTAGGCATAGGTGGAGTGTTAAGCCAAGAAAATCACCCTATAGCTTTATTTAGTAAAAAACTAAATGAAGCTAAACTTAGATATTCCACCTATGATAAGGAATTCTATGCGGTAGTACAAGCCCTTAAGTATTGGAGACATTACTTACTACCGCAGGAGTTTGTATTATTTTCTGATCATGAGATACTCTGATTTTTGAACTCCCAAAAGAAGCTAAATTCTAGGCATGAAAAATGGGTTGAATATATTCAAGCATACACTTTTGTTCTGAAACACCGTGCTGGTATAGAAAATAAGGTAGCAAACGCCCTAAGCCATAAGTCTTTGTTATTGAGTACTGTTAGCACCGAAGTTATAGGGTTCGACCGGATAAAAGATGAGTATGAGACCTATCATGACTTTGATGAAATTTATAAGATCCTTCAGCTAGGGCCATCCAGTACCAGTGGAGAATATATCATCCAGGATGGTTACCTTTTTAGGGGCAATAGACTTCGTATCCCTAGGACGTCACTTAGAGAATTCCTAGTCTGGGAAACGCATGCTGGGGGATTAGCTAGTCATTTTGGAAGAGATAAGACTATTCTAGCGATACATAACCAATTTTACTGGACAGGATTAAAAAGGCTCGTTGCCCTGATAATAGCCCGATGTCGAACTTGTGCCGTAGCAAAACAGTAGAAGCAGAACACCGGTCTATATACTCCTTTGCCAGTGCTTGATCGTCCTTGGCAAGACCTCAGTATAGACTTCATTCTAGGATTACCTAAAACCCAGAAGAAGCACGACTCCATCTTTGTAGTGGTCGATAGGTTCTCTAAGATGGCTCATTTCATCCCTTATTCGTAAACCTTTGACACGTCTAGGGTAGCCCGACTTTTCTTAGACAGTGTGGTCAAGCTCCATGGCCTACCTAAGACCATTATTTCTGATAGGGATGTTAGGTTCACCAACTACTTTTAAAAAATGCTATGGCATCTGTTAGGGACCAAACTTAATTTTTTCACAGCCTTTCACCCCCAAACGGATGGACAAACTGAAGTGGTGAACCGTAGTCTAGGAAACCTTGTTAGGTGCCTTATAGGCAAACACCTAGGGACATGGGATTAATTACCACCAAAGGTAATTACCCACCAACTCAACATCAACCCGAAATACCGACCGGTCAGGCAGAAGAAGAGGATCTTTGCTCTTGAGCAGCAAAGGGCTATCGACGAGGAGGTCGGCAAGCTGATCGCCGCCAGTCACATCCGAGAGACCCGCTATCCGGACGGCTGGCGAACGTGGTGATGGTCCGCAAGGCCAACGGGAGCTGAAGGATGTGCGTGGACTTCACCGACCTAAACAAGGTATGCCCTAAAGACAGCTTCCCTCTGCCGAGGATCAACCAGCTGGTGGATACTACATCCGGCCATGAAACCCTGAGCTTCATGGATGCTTTCTCAGGTTACAATCAAATCAAGATGCACCCGGCGAATGAAGAGGATACTTCCTTTGTGACAGAGAAAGGCATCTATTGTTACAAGGTGATGCCCTTTGGGTTGAAGAATGCCAGAGCCACATATCAAAGGCTAATGAACAGAGTCTTTGAGGGACAGATCAGACGCAACATGGAGGTATACATGGATAACATGTTAACCAAGAGCGTCCATGCCGAGGACCATGTCAAAGACTTGGCGGAAACCTTTAACAACCTCCGTCGCTACCAGATAAGACTCAATCCATGCAAGTGTTCCTTCGACGTCGCAGCTGGTAAATTTTTGGGCTTCTTGGTGACCCAGCAAAGGATTGAGGCAAACCCAGACAAGATCCGCACCATCCTGGACATTAGGCCTTCGGCCAGCAAACAAGAGGTGCAGCATCTGATCGGGAGAGTGGTGGCCTTAAGCCATTTTCTGTTGAGGTCGGCCGAGCGATGTTTGCCTTTCTTCAGGGTGGTATGGAAGGTAAACGACTTTGAGTGGATGGAGGAGTGTCAGAAAGCCTTTGAGGGGTTGAAGGAGTTCTTGTTGACCCCGCCACTACTATCAAAGCCCACGGAAGGAGAAGACCTCTTCGTATATCTTGCCGCCTCCGATGAGGTGATCAGCTCGGTCCTTGTCCGAGTGGATCCTGACGGAACACAGAGACCGATTTACTACACCAGCAAAGTACTTCACAATGCGAAGACCAGGTACACCCATACCGAAAAGATTATCTTCGCACTAATAGTCTTCGCTCAGCGTCTTAGGCCATACTTCCAAGCCCATCCGATCGTGGTGCTCTCGAACGAGCCATTAAAGGCAATTCTATCCCGTCCTGATACCTCCGGTCGGCTGGCAAAATGGGCGCTCAAGCTAGCGGAGTTCAACCTGACGTTCCGACCAAGATCGGCCATGAAGTCACAAGTCTTGGCGGACTTCTTGATCGAGTGCACATGGGCCGAGGAGCAATCAGAAAACTTTGACGAACCGCCCTCTACCCTCGAGGTGGCGGCGGAGGAGTGGATCGTCCATGTGGACAGTGCGTCAAACTCCTAAGGGAGCGGAGCGGGCCTCCTGCATGCAAGTCCTAAGGGAACGATAGTGGAGTATGCACTTCGTTTTCTTTTCCCAGCCACTAACAACCAGGTCAAATACGAAGCCCTGCTGGCTGGGATGAGACTCACCCACGAGCTCAAGGTACAAAACCTCAGAGCCTTCACGGACTCTCAACTCATCTCCGGGCAGATCGCTGGAGAGTTCGAGGCCAGGGACACCACCATGTCCCGCTATTTGGGCAAGGTTCGAGCGGAAGCCTCGCACTTCGCCTACTTCAATGTCAGTTACATTCCAAGGGGTGAGAATGCTAGGGCTGATGCGCTCTCCTACCTGGCCACATCGGCCGACGAAGCCCTGGGGAGGATATATGTGGAGCATCTGGAGGTCCCAAGCATTGAGGCTGCGGAAGTCCTACTAGTCGACTCAAGGCCCGCATGGACTGAAGCTTACATCCGGTATCTCACCGAAGGCATCCTTCCGGATGACCCTATGGAGGCCAAACAGCTTAGGCGGTGAGCCCCCAGGTTCCTAGTGTTGGACGGACAACTGTTTTGCAAGTCCTACCGCTGCGATAGGGGAACCCGGTCCGCGATGGAGCCGGAGCAGAAATAGGAGGAAATGGAAGGAGTAGGAGAAGGCCGAAGTTGCGAGGAAGCAAAGATGGCAGAGGCCGGAGCGGAGGACCAGGAATCTACCGAGGAAGACATGGTCAGGGAGCAGAAGCACAGGGAGACTGACCTAGTAAGAAGGACTGAGGACGAGTGGAAGTAAGTGAAGCTTGAGCGAGAGGCAGACTTGGGGAGAAGAAGGCTCTAGCAATGTGAGGAGTCGTTCGCAAGGCGCTCTCCCCTCTTTGAACTATCCCGCCTAATGTGACCTGCCACGTGCACGCCCCCCGGTGGGGGGGTTGCCTCAATAGAGGCCTAGGGAGCGAGATACGAGGCATTCAGCCAATGGCAAGCCACTAGCCATTTCGAATCAATGATGGCGAGCACCTTTTTCGAGGCCCAATGGATTTTTCCCAAATCGAGGAGGATCCTCTTTAAAGCTCAGCGGTGGAGTGGGGCAAGACGGCGACATTACGATGCCCCACACCCGTTGTCGGGGAGCTGTCACCTCGGAGCCCACGTGTATCATCCAGCGGCCAGTGACTCATCAGGATCAACCCTAGGGTAATAATGCGCCCCTTTCGCCATGTGGAGGAGGTGCTCACATCGCCTCAGGGGCGGGGGGGCATCTGATGTGGCTAATCAAACCACGTTGGAAGTAGACTTAATAGGAGGTGAGCGCCATCTTTGACTAGGATCAGGCCCGAGGGGACCTAGCCAAGGACCGTCCATCGTTGGCTGGCGTGGCCCTGGCCCCGGTCGGCCTAGGCCCCGGTCGGCCTCGGTCCCAGTCGGCCTCGGCCCCCAGTCAACCTTACTCTCCAGTCGGCCTTGGCCCCAGTCGGCCTCGGTCTCCATACGGCCTCGGCCCCAGTCGGCCTCGGCCCCCAGTCGGCCTCGGTCTCTAGTCGGCCTCGGCCCCCAGTCGGCCTCGGTCTCCAGTCAGCCTTGGCCCCCAGTCGGCCCCCAGTCGGCCTCGGTCTCCAGTCAGCCTCGGCCCCCAGTCGGCCTCAGTCTCCAGTCGGTCTAAGCCCCGGTCGACCTCGGCCCCAGTCGATCTCGGCCCCCAGTTGGCCTCGGCTCCAATCGGCCTCAGCCTTGGCCGGCCCGCTTTGGACCTAGTCGGCCTCAGCTTTGGGTCGGCCTTAGTCTTAGCCCAAGCCTTAGACTTTGCTCCGCCTCGATCCAAGTTCGCCCTCGGAGACCCCACGTGGCCCACCAACCGTCTGTGGCGACCACGTGGTTCACTATCTCCTACAATAGCGCATGGCCGCAGCCTGTAATGGTACAAGCCTGACACAACTGCCCACCTGCCACCTGTAGCGCTGCGCTCCGCAGGTGGCCTATGGGGCAAGACACCTCTGATATGCTCAGTGTCGGTTATGACCTGTCGTCGTCAGCTTTGCCCTCTGCCCACTACCAGACAAGGGCACCTTAAAATCAACCACCTTCTAGAAGCAGGAAAAGGGGCCCTCGAACAGGTATAAAAGCCCACAATCACAACGATGAGAGGGATCTGAACTCAAGTTCTCTAGTTTTTGCTATCTCATCTTCATCTGTTCCCAAGTGACTTACTTGAACATCGGAGGGTTTCCACCGGAGCATCCGATCTCCAGGGACTTCTGTGCAGGGTTCTTGCTCGAGAAGGAGGGTTCTTAGACCACCCTCTCAACCCGTCAGACCATCACCGTTAGCCCAACGTTCGAGGTGAGTTGCTAGGCGACAACAGTTTCCTTCATTTTTTCTCTTTTAACTTTCATTGTCTAACAATATAAAAGCTGTAAGGTCTCCTGGATTTCATCAAGAGATGCATTCCAATAGACAAGTTCATGGCCAGACTCGGGCCTAGCTTTGCCCCAAGGTTGAGACAAAACTGAACCCAGCCCAGCCTCAGGCCTATCTTCCAGGCCCAATATTCTATTTTTTTTTATTTTTTAAAATAACATTAAAGGCTGTGTTTAGATGTCAAAAAGTTATTCCAGAAATAGGAATATGTATTCTAACGGAATAGCTTATTCCTCTTGTTATTCCAGATTTTTGTTTGGATGAAAATCTTGTATTCCATGTTATTCCAGTGCAATTAATGCAGTGTTATTCCAAATGTTGTTTGGATGACGTGGAAATAAGCAGGTATTCCATTTGGAATAGATGAAGTATTCTTTTGAAATTCCAAAAATACCCCTTGACCATTTGATGGGAAAAAATTGTTTATCATTTTATTTTTTCTTATGTTGACTTTATTAAATTATTTGTTATTAGTAAATAAAATCCTAAAAAATATCTACATAGCAAACTTAATTAATGATTGCATTATAAAAATTAATACAGCTTTAAATAAACATTATTTGGGGGAATAAGTTGGAATAAAGCCCTATTCCAGGCGGGAATAGGGCATCCAAACACAGCCTTAAAGATTTTAAAATATTTAAAAATTGAATACGAATAACCGAATACCGCCAATAATCTACCATATGCCTATTATTCCCCTCAATTTTCACATATATAATAATTATCAATTAAGTCTAACAACAATATGTTAAAAATATTCGAATTATTTTCCCAGGTTGAGTTCACCCAGCCACCATGCATTCCAGTGCTGAACCTACGTGCGGACGTCGGCAACATTCATTCACTTTTTTTTTTTTTTTTTTGCCAAGAAAAGAAAAAAATCAGTCACATGCGACGTGAACCCCATCCTATACCGGCCCGTACGTGAACGGGGACAGCTGAAAACTATCTGATAGTTTTTATTTTAGGTTCCCTGCCACAGAGATCTGCATTCAGATGTAATCTTCCCCTACCTTTCAATTAATCATCATCAAAGGGAAAAGAGTAGTCACAAACAGCAACAGATGCCATAACTAGTATTATCCATGGTACGTAGCTTGATAGATACAACTATCAAATACAACACCAGCAGCAGAGAATAAGAACCCTTAACAGAGGAATCACACCAGTACAGCATAGGAATCCTTAACAGAACAATCACACCAGCAGAGGATATATAGGAACCTCTGGATATTAATTATTAGCCTACATATATACAGTAGACGTCCATATTTTTCTTTCTTTTTTCCCCCAGAAAATTAAGCTTAGACTTCATTTTCGTATTGCTGATACGTCTTGAGCAGCTGATACATCTTGAGCAGCAGAGCACATGAGCCGGGCAAGGGGACGTCCTTTTGGAAGCCGAGGGGGTTGGCGAACCTTTTGTCTGATGCGATGCCGTTAACGTTGTTGTGGGTGAGGAGCACGGGAGCCCTCTCCCGGCCCTCCAGCATCTTGTCACAGCCCTTCACCGGGCTACTGACGAGCACAGCCTCGCAAGCCTCGTGCTCATGCTCCTCCACGACAGGGATGTTGTAGGTGCCGGTGTGGTCGGTCACGCCGTCGTAGCTGCATATCTCTACAGGTGTGGTTCGAGTTCGGCACTCCACTCTCACCTTTGCGCCTGCAAAGAACAAAAAAAAAAAAAAGAAAAAAAAAAGAGAACGTTTCTAATTAATCATGGCCCACAAAACCTTAAGATGTCGTATTGTTTCATTTTGCTGCATTTGAAAGCAAATTATCGATATCTCTACTTAAATATTCATCTCCATTATCTGATGATTAATGTAGTGATGTTCAACATTAATTTCCATGCTTGCCTAATAACATCAAATGGTTAATGGTAAAATTAAAATCGCGTCGGGATTTATTCGTTTCTGTCATGACATAATGACATATATATATATATATATATATATATATATATATATATATATAAGCGATCTAAATATGAATTAAGAACCATATATAGCCCCAACGGATAAAGTTATACATCAAACTGGATAAAGTTATTCCAAGAAGAAGATGAAAGGATATAGTTATGGCCATAGTTTAAAATAGTAGCAAGGCGGTGGGGCGGGGCAAGCTTACCAGCGATGTAGGTCGTCTTGGGCGTTTCGAAGCCGGCGCGGCAGGTGTCGCAGAAGACGCGGCCCTGGACGACGAACCCGGTGTTGGTCGCCGCCTTCACGTCGCGCGCGCCGCTCACCGCGGCCGGGAGGAAGAACGCCACCACGACGGCCCATGCAGCGAACGCCAGGATCTGATTCATCGCCATCGCTATAGCCGGAAATGGAAATCGGAGTAGAGAATGCTGACGTAGTGAAGAGACTAAGAAAGGCAAAGATGATGCTGGATTGCTGGCGCAAAGCAGCACCCAGCGGAGCCTACTTATTGACTGAAGTGCTGTTACAGTCACCGCAGGTGAGATAAATCTAGAAGATTAAGGAAGACGGGATTCATTGCTCTCTGTGCTCCGAACTCGAAGAAGCCGGGTGGGTGGTAAGCTGCCTTCAGCGAGAATCACGTGGGCGGCTGCAAGGACCCATTAAAAGAAAATAGTATAATTATGATAAATTTTTTTATCACTATATTGTCATATATTGAGTTTAGTAATGGATTAGTGATCAAATTTTTATCATTATTATACTATTTTTTTTATAGTGGGTCCTCACAATCGCCCACGTGTTCTCGAGATTACCACGCACCTGGCTTCTTCGAGTTCGGAGCCTAGAGAGCAATGAATCCTATCTTATCAAGCCTCCAGCGACGGCCTTCAGCTCCGGCCTCCCGCGACGGCCCTCGGCTTCGGCCTTCGGCTCCGGCCTTCCGCTCCGGCCTTTGGCTCCGGCCTCCAGCGACGGCCCTCGGTTCCGGCCTTTGGCTCCGGCCTTTGGCTCCGGCCTCCAGCGACGGCTCTCGGCTCTGGCCTTTGGCTCCGGCCTCCAACGACGGCCCTCGGCTCCGACCTCCAACGACGGCCTTCGGACCCGGCCTTTGGCTCCGACCTTTGGCTCCAGCCTCCAGCGATGGCCCTCGGCTCCGTCCTTCGGCTCCGGCCTCCAGCGACGGCCCTCGGCTCCGGCCTCCAGTGACGGCCTTTGGCCCCAGCCTTTGGCCCCGGCCTTTGGCTCCGGCCTCCAGCGACGGCCTTTGGCTCCGGCCTCCAGCGACGGCCTTCGGCTCCGGCCTGCCATGACGGCCCTCGGCTCCGGCCTTCGGCTCCAGCCTCCCGCGATGACCTTTGGCTTCGGCCTTTGGCTCCGGCCTCCCGCTACGACCTTTGGCTCCGGCCTCCAGCGACGGCCCTCGGCTCCAGCCTTTGTCTCCGACCTCCCGCGATGACCTTTGGCTCTGGCCTCCAGCGACGGCCCTCGGCTCCGGCCTCCAGCGACGGCCTTCGGCCCCGGCCTTTGGCTCTGGCCTCCAGCGACGGCCTTTGGCTCCAGCCTCCAGCGACGGCCCTCGGCTCCGGCCTTCGGCTCCGGTCTCCCGCGACGGCCCTCGGCTCCGGCCTCCCGCGACGGCCCTCGGCTCCGGCCTTCGGCTCCGGCCTTTGGCTCCGACCTCCCGCGACGGCCTTCGGCTTCGGCCTTTGGTGCCTTTTTCGCATACACAATGACCCGCCTCAGGTAATGGATCCCGAGATTCGAGGTCTATTGCCGTGTACCTCGCTCACCGAAATCACGAGCAAGTACTGCCACGATCGGCAGTTACCGCTACAGGCGGCCCTCATCCAGCAATGGCTTAATCACTCGCCGTTCAAAGAAACTTATCTCAACAAGGAAGATTCAATGTTTCAACAGAAAGACGTAAACAGGACCCCCCAAACAGGTATAAGAGGAGGACCCGAGCTCAATGCAAGGGGAGCTCTCTCTCTCTCTCCCGATCTATCGCTCTCTATCTCTCAACTCCTATCTCACTACTACAGAACTGAGCGACAAGTTTACTAACTTGAGCGTCGAAGGGTCCTCGCCGGGAGCACCGGCCGGGGACTTCTTGCAGGGTTTCGAAGAAGGGAGACGACCCCTCCATCCCACTTGAAAGCCCACGACAAACCTCAGCATGCCCGTCGCTCAATACGGTTGATTTGTCCGCATCAATTGGCATGACTATGGTGAAGATATCTTAAAGAACTTTGCAACATGAAAAAATGCTGCATCATTATTTTAGAACACACAAAATCCATGTACACTTGAAAATTAATAGAGTCGTGAAATTGTTAGCTGTGGAATCTAAGTTTACTAGGCAACAACTTGTATTTGAAAAACAAGCAATGTATATGGCTGCACCACCATGAACCTCATCCAAGAGCAAGCCCTCAGGAGAGAAGTGCCGACATGCTGAGCTAACAGTCGATGGTGATAATGTGAAGTGTTCAATGGTATTTTTTTTTATTAATCATCAATCGAAAATAACATTAAGTCCAATCAATTAGCTCAAGCATTTTAGGATATTTCATCTCTTATACATGCCAGCTTAAACTGAGGACAGTGAAGTGAGAATCAAACAACTAATAATCCTGCATTGGGTTATATTTTTCTCCTTAGATGGCATTGTCCATTTGTTTTAATTTGTTTCAATTAGTGGCAGTGCAGTTGTTTTCAAAGAGCTGGCCATCTCCATCCGTGTCACTTCCTGGCAGCTCTGCCACAGTTTTCTTGCCCAAAAAAGTTGGCCAGCTTAAATCTACATCCTTGAACAGCCCATCTTACATGAAAAGCGGAACCTATCTCAATGATCAATGCCCTGTTTACTAAATCACCTCAATAATAACGTGTTCCTTAAAAGTTTGTTGTATACCTTACGTGCTATGAGATGGTTGAACCAATTCCAAAATATAATCATCAAAGCAACATTAGATCTACTGTATTTTTTAATACAAAACCGAATAATTAGTTTTAAACACCAAAGAGATCGAGCGTTGAGGTGGAATAGGGCAGCGTCACGGATGTTCACGGAAAGCAGAACAGGGGAGAGTATGAGCCAGCCCAAGCGGAAAGATGAATAATCTGGAGGGAAAGCTCTTGTGCACCGCGTGGTGCAGGACATACTTCAAACATAGATTTTAATTACATGAAACTGTATTACGGAGGAAAGAGATAAATAGATTAAAATCTTCAAACATAGGAGAATACTTCTATAACTACTATCTGGATTAAGAAAAACCTCTAACAAATCGAGAATACTGAAAATACAAAAGAAATATCTTATACCCTAGCACTGGAATAGAGCAAGTTTGCAGGGAGACAGAGAAACGGAGGTAGAAGAACTCACCTCAATCAGCTATCAACCAGCAGAATGGTCGATGCGAATCCTTGCGAGAGAAGAAGAAAGGTGAGGACAGCCGGACGAGGGAGAAACATAGAAGGCGAGATCTATGCCCTCTTGCCCTCTCTGGTCCGACTCGAGATCGATGGCGAGATCGATGCCCTCTTGCTCTCTCTCTCCTCCAGCCCCTTCTCTCCGCCTCCTTCTCTGGCTCCGTCAAGATCGCAACCCAAGAGAGAAGCGTGGGCGCCGATTGGAAATCCAGCCCCTTCCTCCGCCTCCTCCGGCTCCGTCAAGATCACAACCCTAGAGAGAAGTGCGGGCACCGATTGGAAAAAAAAATGCTGATAAGAGGGTCATGTTAGTGACGGGATGTTAGCGACGGAATAGGATTTTTCATCACTAATTAGTGATGAAATTATAATTCCGTAACTATAATTCCGTAACTAAACTAAGAACAAAAAAAAATTTATCATGTTGATCATTAAATTTATATTTAAATTATTTTTAAAAAAATTGATGAAAAAATTAATTCATTTAATGATGGATGGGGCACTTCGTCACTAAATTAATGATTAATTAATTTTTTATCATATTTTTTTTTTAAATTAGAGTATAAATTTAGTGACGGAAGGGCAATCTGTTATTCAATTAGGGATGCGCGCACGCGCGTGCCAATGACCGGCGCAGGGCGCTGGGCACACGCAGACACAGCACAAGGGGTGCCGGACACAGGTGAGGTTGTGCAACCAAAGAGATAGGCTGATTGGTGCAAATGTGTGTGGGCCATGGCAGGCGTGCGTAGGCCGAGTAGCAGACACGCATGGCATGCGCCGAGAGACGGACACGTGGCTGGGATGCGCATGGGACGCGGTGCACATAACTGGTACATGCGGATGCGGCTTTTTTCATCACAATTTTTTTTTTAAAAAAATTCAAAGGATGAATTTAGATAGGTAATCTATCACTAATTTAGTAATGGATTACTATTCCATCATTAATTTATGACAGCTTAGTGACAGAAGGACAATCTGTCACTAATTTAGTGATGGACTGATATATCCATCACTAATTTGTGACGGATGGTGCAATCCGTCACTAATTTAGTGATGGATTGCACTTCCGTTACTAATCCATCACAAATTAGTGACTGAAGGCAATCCGTCACTAATTTAGTGACGAAAGGCAATCCGTCACTAATTTAGTGACGGATTGCACCATTCGTCACTAATTTGTGACGAATTAGTGATGAAAGGCCATCCGTCACTAATTTTGTGATGAATTAGTGACGGAAGCGTAATCCGTCACTAAATTAGGGATGCGCGCAGCCAAGTGCAGTCACGCACAAGCACATGCACGCGCAGACACGGCGCAAGGGGTGCCGGACAAAGGCAAGGTTGTGCGGCTGAAGAGATAGGCTGATTGGTGCAAACATGCACGGGCCATGGTAGGCCCGCACAGGCTGAGTAGCAGATTTGCATGGCATATGCTGGGAGGCAGACATGTGGCTGGGATGCGTATTAGAGGCGGCACACATAACTAGTACATGCGGACGCGACTTTTTTCATCATAATTTTTTTAAAAGAAATTAGAGTATAAATTTAGATAGGCAATCCGTCACTAATTCGTCACTAATTTAGTAACAGATTACTCTTTCGTCACTAATTTGTGATGGATTAGTGACCGATAGGATAATCCGTCACTAATTTAGTGATGGATTACCACATCCGTCACAAATTTATGACAGATTAGTTACGGAAGGTAATCCGTTGCTAATTTAGTGACGGATTTCCCTATCCATCACTAATTTGTGATGGATTAGTGATGGAAGATAATCCGTCACTAATTAGTGATGATTGCTTTTCCATCACTAATTTATGACATATTAGTGACAAAAGGGCAATCCGTCACTAATTTAGTGACGGATTGCCCCATCCATAGGGGTGCAACTCGGGCTCATGAAACTCGGGTTTCCTTGAACCCTAACCCTAACCCTATTTGTAAAATGTCAACCCTAACCCTAATCCTAACCCTATTTGTAAAACCTCAACCTTAACCCTATTTTTAAAAATTGGGTTCGGGTTGAGTTTTGGGTTGGAATTCGGGTTGATAGAATATATATATATATATATATATATATATATATATAAACAAACAAGCTTCACATTTTAAATTACAGGTCTAAAAATATACATCTTTTACATAAGACTAAACAAAAAAAGTACATTCTTAAACCAAAATATATCCAAAGTAATCCAAATGTTACATAACATTTCAATAGCCACTATATGCATTGATGAAGTCACCTTTATCCTTCGAAAGCAGAAAATATTGAGACGATATAAAGAGCCAGTTAGAAGACCACATAAGTCTAGTATGAGAAATCTTTTCCAAGTAGCGAGACTACATTCGCCATCCAAAGCTCTCTGATTTTTTACTCATCACCCCTTTACCAGATGTTTTAGTTTTCTGCTCATCACCTCTTCCCAGATACTTTCATAAAATTTTGGCAAACTTCATAAATGCAATGGTTAAAGGTATATTGCTCATTTTAAAAGGTAATGAAGGTTCTGATGGAATGTTCATACCAAGAATCATCACTTTCACAAAACTATTATCAGCTCTACATATTTTAAACCTAACAAACAAGGCTAAATCATCACTTCCACAACACCAGTGGGCATGCTGCTTGTGGCTTTGCGGGTTCGGGTTTTCTCGGGTTTGGATTGACTGCAATCCTAACCAGACCCAAGTTGCAAATCGGTCCGGGTTCAACCCGGATCCTTCCGGTTCGGGTTAAGCAAACTAGAGTTGAGTACTGCTACAAATCGGGTTTCGCGGGCCGGGTTCGGGTTGAACCCGGCCCAAGTTGCACCCCTACCCATCCGTCACTAATTAGTGACGATTGCTTTTTCATCACTAATTTGTGACGGATTAGTGACGAAAGGGCAATCCGTCACTAACTTAGTGATGGATTGCCCCATCCGTCACAAAATTAGTGACGGATTGCCTCATCCGTCACTAATTTGTGATGGATTAGTGACGGAAGAAAAATCCGTTACTAATCCGTCACTAATTTAGTGACAGATTGCTCTTTCGTCACTAATTTATGATGGATTAGTGACAGAAGGGCAATCTGTCACTAAATTAGTGGTGGATGTGATATTCCGTCACTAATTTAGTGACGATTTAGTGACGAAAAAACTAATCTGTCACTAATTTTAATTTTTTATCACTATTTTGTTACTAAACCGTCACAATTTAGTGACTAAAATTTTCATCACTAATTTTCGTCACTGTTTTGATATTTTCTTGTAGTGACCCCTCTCTATAGGGATGATTACCGCCCGACGTGCAGGCATATATGATTGCTTTCACACGATTTTTTCGACGTGCAGGTATATATTGATTCTGACAGCCCTGGCTTGTGGGTGCTTCTCTACTATCTTGGCAGCATGGTCTTCAGTCTTTTTAGAAGCTTTTAGGGTTTATTAAAATTAACTTTGATAAAAATATTTAAGATAGATTTATCGGATAAGATTTTATGATTCGTAGGTCTAATGGAGCTATATTAATGGCAAAGGAATTTGGCCTTCTTGACTCCTTTGTTTCTCTTGTCGAGCTTTATACTGTTTGAGCAGGTATTTTCTGTGCCACTCGTAGCCTTGGCGCCCACAGTTTTCTTATTGAGGGAAATTCTATTATTGTTATTTGCTAGCTCTGATAGGACTTCTGCGATCATCTGCCAATCAATCCCTTTATCCGTGACATTCAGTCTACTCTTCATGATGCTTACAATGCCCAAATTCGGCACATCTATCGAAAAGCCAACTCAGCGACAGACTGTATTGTTGCCCGTGTAGCTCATCACTCTGGATTTTAGAACTAGAAGCAGGAGGGCGGAGATCCTGGTGAGTTTCGTCTATTCAGGGCGACACACACCAGGAGGGACGGCTCCTGGGTCGATACGCGATCACGGGAGGTTGCGGTAAGAAATTAGATTTATGTAGTATCTGTTTAATTTTTAAAATTTTATTTCTAGAAATTTATTAACTCATTTATTATTGATTTCATAATTTCAAGGCACGAGTCGACGAGCTTCGATCCCAGGCATCACAGGTCGACTCTACTGATGGGGAGACGCCCGTCGAACTCTCAGCAGATGAGAGTCGATGTGTGTTTTTGGAGGCTGTTGGTGCCCAGCCACGAGACCGCAGGGTCTATGGTATGGGCACTAGAGCTTCTACATTTTTTCCCCATCAGGCCTCCAGCTCGCGAGTTCCTGTTGATCTTCCTCCCGAGCGTTTAGAGGAGCTTCGCAGATCTATTGCAGAGGAGCTTCGCCAGGATTACGAGCAGGATTTTGAGGATCGTATGCGAGGCCGGGATCAGGAGGTTGCTGACATGCGAGATGAGATGCAGTATTTGCGGGATATGGTTAGACGCTTGTCGCAGAGTCTTCAGCCTCCACAGCCTCCACAGCCTTCACGTGATCATTCAGATTCTTGATGTATTTTTCTTTTTTTTTTATGTTGTAAAAACTTTTAAATTTTAATATATAAATTATTTTTGAAATTTATTATTGTTTGGATTGAGTGAAAAATGTTTGTATCAATATTTAGATTTAGCGAAATTTTATTAACCGTTTTAATTTTTAATTATTTAAATATTTTTTTAAAAAAAATTTCGACGCTCTGACGCATAAAAATGCGTCGCTAAATTTAAAATTAAATTTTTAAAAAAATTAATTAATAAATAATGCGACGCAATTTATTGCGTCGTAATATTTAAAATTAATATATAAAAATTAAAAATTTATTAATAAATATTGCGACGCATAAAATTGCATCGCAATATTTAAAATTAATTTTTAAAAATTAAAAATTTATTAATAAATATTGCGACGCATCAAATTGCGTTGCAATAATAAAAAATAATTTTTAAAACAAATAAATTATTATTAAATCTTGCGACACATTAATTGGGTCGCAATATTTAATAATAAATTTTTTTGTTTTAAAATTTAATTTTAAATATTGCGACGCAATTATTTGCGTCGCAATATTTATTAATAAATTTTTAATTTTTAAATATTAATTTTAAATATTGCGACACAATTTTATGCATCGCAATATTTATTAATAAAATTTTTTAAAAATTTAATTTTAAATTTAGCGACGCATTTTTATGCGTCGCAGAGCGTCGCAGAGGGTCGCAATATTGCGACGCAATTGCGACAAAAGTGTATTGCGACGGGGAGTTGAGCGACGCCATCATTGCGTCGCAATTGAGTCGCTATACCATGTTTAGCGACGCAATTGCGACGCATTTTGGCGTCGCAATATTTTAAATTTCTTGTAGTGCCAGTGCCCTCTTATACTTACATAAATTTTATTTTCAGACATATTAGGTTTGACTCGCCTTAAAATAATTTGATCATCCATCTGTACCATATATATATATATATATATACCTAAGGCCTTTGGTAGAAAAGAGCAGACATTGATGGTGGCTGAGATAATATTTGGCGATGGTCTACCAAGCTTTATAAAGTTATATAGAAGGGCACCAAAAGAGTTTTATGAATTACGGTGATGTAAGAAAAAGAGTGAGGGTTGATAATTTTTTTAAAAAATGATTATTATAAAATTATGTTAAAAGTATATATGTTTTAAAATTATAAATAATTTTTCTCATAATAAAAAAATCATTTTCTCACTTTTGAAATAAAAAATTTGTTATTATTTATGAAAAAATATTTTTATCTATAAAATAACTTTTATGTTTTTTTTTTAAAAATAAGAAGGTTCATAAAAAAAAAAATTTACAAACCTTTTTGCAAAATAATAAGGTGCAAATGTTTTATTAAATATCTACGTACTTTCAGCATCCACAACTGCTTTCATTCCAGCAACCAAGCGATTAGTGATGGTCTAATGCAAGAAACAAGCCACAAAGCATCTTGTGGTGATTGCTTTCATTGCTGCATAACTACATAGATTTATATCAACCTCTTTTTTTTTTCTGGTTTATTCTCGTTGGTAGGCACCGCTTTCTTTTCTGTTTATAAGCCTTGTAGGCTCCCATCTCGATTAACTGATGAATGATATCAACTTTTAGCCCGCCATCTCATGGCACAAGCTGCTTCTTACACAAAACTTCGTCTTGATTCATAATAAAGTATTTCATGTAGATTCCCGTGCTATCAAATGGAGCCGGCCAATCCAGTCATCTAAAACATATGCCTAAATATGTCGAGAGCATAACTGTTTTGAGTGGAAAAAGTTCCAAAAGAGCCTATTTTGGTCCTTCTCTCTTCCACATCTCTTCTTTATGGTCTAGTCTTCTTTCACCCAATCTCTCTTTTCTACCTCATATCATATCTTGCAAACTGTAATGAATGGAGGGAGTATCTATATTTTACTGTATCTTTCTGCTGCTATTAGCCTTTTCCTTTACTGCGCTATTGTCTTCTGTTATGGTTTAGGCAAATTCCAACACAAAAGTAGATCCGAATATAATTAGCTTTATTGGCCTACCATTACATTAAGTATGCATACCTCACCTCCTCAGGGTCTTCTAAAGATGGAGCCGGATGTAAACAAATACCAACTTCTTTCACAGGACTTGCAACAATTTGCGGTAGGAATATTTGGGCATAGACCTATTTCAATTCACCCAATAATCACATCCCCATTAAAAAAAGGAAGATGTATTCACATTTAGGTGACTTTTTTATTGCTTTGGGGGGTGGTGTCATCATAAGTTTGCTGTCCAGTGCTTGTAGTTGATAAATCCTAAATGTGTGGACATTGGCAGCTAAGCAACTATAAATGAGAAAATCCTAGAGAGACAAACTATTGGATAAACGAAAGGATTTAATTGTAATGCATGCAGAATATGTTTCATCTATGATGCCATTCAAGTTTAACTCCGGATAATTGATATCATTTATAATTCATGGGTGCAGGTAAAACTCAGGTTTGGATAGCCCATAAAGACATTCTGCCTTGGCATCAGATCTGCTGTTTTTTGCCAAGTCATGCATGTGGACATATTTCCATATCCATGCAACAGTGTTTTCCTGTCTTTATTATTAGGTGGAACATTTTTGCAAGCAGATGAGGAAGCAATCATATGGCTTGGTTTTAAAATCTACCTGTTTTAATTTGTTGGATTCACATATACCTCATGAAATCATATGTTTTCTGCAAATCTCAATTAGTTACTACAACCAAAAATTTGATGACTATTGCGCTTTTCCCCTCAACTGCCTTCATTTCCCAATCCTATTGCTGGCTCTTGTTTATTGCCAAATGCTTGCTACTTGATTCTTTTTATTCTCTTCTTAAGCGCGGTCCTCAACAAATTATAATATAATGCTATAAACCGGCCTTGAGGAAAAACTTATCATTCCATATTATGCATTATTTTGTTCAAAAAGTTTAGCACAAACATAGTCATGGCTCCACATTGCTAAATGATCATAACGGAATATGAACAATCAGAAACTACCACTATTATCAAACAATTATTACCATGAGTTTTGTATAGTATATTTAATGTATGAAGACTACTAATTACTATAAAGCTTCCATCCAGAGAAATCATAAAAAAAATCAAAGATCCACCATTTAAAAAAAAAAGGAATTCAGGCCAAAAAACTGATGTAAAACAAACTCCAACTACTTCAAATGGTAGGACCGGGAGAGTGATTAATCCAAATTGGAATGAAGTAATTTACTACAAGAATTTTTCAAATTAGCGACGCCACTTTGGCATCGCTAAACCCTAAAAATTCATCGCTAATTCAATTAGCAACGCCAAAAATTTTGTCGCTAAAATGATCGTCGCAGCGAAAAGCAAAAATTAGCGATGTTGAAAATTTTCGTTGCCAAGTAGCAACTAATTAGCTGCGCCAGTAATGGCGTCGCTAATTAGCTGTGCCAGTAATGGCATCGCTAATTAGCTATGCCAGTAATGGCCTCTTTAATCTCTAAGTTTTTTTTAAAAAAATTATAAATTTTATTTTATTAATTTTAATTAACTTGCTTAAATAATATTCAATTTTAATAGGAGACACATTCATAAACAGAATATTTTATTAAAAATCATAATAAAATATTCTGTTTATGAATGTGTCTCCTATTATAAAATTTATTTTATTAATTTTAATTAACTTGCTTAAATAATATTCAATTTTAATAGGAGACACATTCATAAACATAATATTTTATTTAAAATCATAATAAAATAATAAAAATTAATATATTAATAATAGAAATCAGTATCATACAAATACAAAAAGAGGTTAATACATCATACATATAATATAATGTCAAAATATAAACATCAATCAACTGGAAGGAAGGTCATCGGGAGCTAGAGGTGAAGCGAAAAATTGCATCGACTATGACATATGTATGACCAATTGCCGCATCTTCTCTAACGGCTCCTCATAGTAAACGCGCTCCTCTCACTGTTCCCATCGGATGTCCGTGATCTTCGTCATTATCTCTGATCTAACATGTTCCATGATGAAATGCTCAATCTGCTCATAATCACCGGTGCCTTCCTGACTTGAAGAAGAGGAATCACAGTAGAGGATCTGAAAAATCATCGGATGTATGTATTAGTGTGCAAATATTCAGATGCCTATTTCAATTAATCATCATCACATAATAATCATTGGATGTCCCTTTATGTCTTTCATTGTGAGCAAATTAGGGAATAAGGATTTTTCATTTAGAGGAGTCTTAAAAGGCTCCTTACTGGGTGCCAAAGTAATTTTCTTCCCCAATAAACAAAAGAATAGGTATTACGGAAGCCATCATGGGTAGTTCTTCTGTCAAACTACCAAGGTTGGCCAAGGATAATATGAATAGCATCCATAGGTAGAACATCACATCATATCTTATCAAAATAGATATAACCAATGGAAAATTTGATAAGGCAACATTTGGAAACAGTTACTTCAATATCTTTCTTTAGCCAATACATTTTGTAGGGTGTAGGGTGCTCATTCCAGTATGGTTTGAAGCAGCAATGGTGCTTATGTTGAAGGGATGAGGATTGATCATGGCAAGGCACTAAGATAACTTAGCTGAGGTTCGGATATAGCTCAGCTCTTTCGAGGCACTGAGAAAGCTTGGCCAGATGGTTCGTCTCTGAAGTTCGGCTCTATAGCTCAGCCTTAATTCGGCTAGATAGTTTGGCTCAGTAGCTCGATCTTAGTCATCGGGCATGTTTATTGATGTGATGATAATTTTTTTCAACATCACATGCCCCCCACTCCCTAGTTTGAAGCATAGGTTCGGGCATAGGGAGTAGGGTCCATGAATGCTCAATCTCATTGGTGGGATTTGAGCCAACAGAGGCACGTCATGATGGCCCCACAAATGCTAAGCCAGCGTCTAGCTGGGCGAAACGTGGCCAAATCGAAGGTCAAGGCACACGGCTGATGAACCTTGATTCTGCAAAGTTTTTATTTGGCCCTGCCAAGATACAAAGAATGTTGCTCAGCCCTGCCGAAGTAAAAAGAAGAATTTGCTCGACCATGCCGAGGTTCGAAGAAATGTTGTTCGACCGTACCGAGGTATGGAGAAATTTTTACTTGGCCCAGCCAATGTACAAAAAATATTGCTCGGCCCTGTCAAGGTATAGAGAAATATTGCTCGGTCCTGTCGAGGTACGGAGAAATATTGCTCAGCCGTGCCGAGGTATGAAGAAATTTTTACTTGACCCTACCAAAGTACAGAGAATATTGCTCGATCCTGTCGAGATATGGAGAAAAATTTGCTCAGTCGTACCGAGGTATAAATTTTTTTTTATTTGGCCCTGCTAAGGTACGAAGAATGTTTCTCGGCTCTGCAAGGTATGGAGAAATAGACCCATAGGTCAATGATTGGGCGAGACCTGCCTTTCATCCATAACTCAAAAAAATTATTATTCAATAAGAAATATTTGAATCGAAGAGTAAAGTTTTATTACAATAAGCAAAATGGCTTGGTTCAGGCATACTTCACTAGTAATAACTCGGGGTTTAATCTGAAGAGATGAGCCCCTTACACTGAACCCTTTCAAATTAGTTCTCCTCTTCGCTTGGCCATACCTGGGGAGCGTTGCTAATCGTTTGCATAGCGTCAGTCGCCCGTAGGTTTGGCACATGTAGTTATCGTTGCAGCCCTTCATCCCGAGCAGTAGGAGAGATGGGACGAGAGGATCGCGGTTGTGGCATTGAATTATCACGAGAGAATATTAGAGGTAAGGAGCGAGCTCGATGGGATCTGGACAGGCTCCTATCTCTTTCCCTCCATGGTGCTGGTTCAAGTTCTCTATGACCGGGCTATCGCAGGAGGGACCACCGCTAGGACCGGGATGACTGTCCCACTAGAAAGCTGCTGAGAGGGTGCAACGAGAAGAAGACCCCCAAGAAGCCTCTGTACCAGTTGTAGCAGGGCTTGAACTAGTTGGACTAGCATGGCAAACTGGTCCTGTGTGACTGGGGCTGCTGGCCATGAAGGAATCTTGGTGGACGATGGCTGCGAAGGCGTCGTGTTTGTGGGATCAAGCCTTTGAGAGATAATCTAATCAGGAGCATCTGTGACTGCTCTCTTACGGTTGGCCATTGAGGAATCGTCCTTCTTGTATGGAACCTTGTCTCATTGGTTTCAAGTTTTCAGAGGGATTTGAGGCCTTTCCTCTAGCACCAATCTGTTGCTATGAAAATCTGTTCTCCGACTTGGAAGCGATGCACGTCGGGATCCGAATAGCGCTCTCCTATCCGGATGGACTTGCGAGGTGGTCCTCATGCAAGAATCATAGGGGATGATCCCCGCGGAAGACCCTCCGATGCCCAAGTCAGTGGAGATTCTGAGAAAATAGATGAGAGAAGAAGGCTCATGCAGAAGGATCTTCCTCGGCATGATTTTTCAGAAGCAATGACATTTGCTATAGTTATTTTTTTGGGCTTAGATTGCCTTCGATAGCATACCTGAGGGGGGATCCTAGGACTTGATATTTATACACTGCCAAGGAAGTGAGCCGTAACCTGATTTTTTGGGCATGTTTTAGGGAGTTGGCATCCGATAAGACCGGAATTTCAATAGTTACGGGATCAATAGTTGATGAAGCTGACAGACGCTTTATCGAAAATTTGGAATCCCGTTGATCATGGACGGAGTGCTGTATTTGGCTTCCGTTCCCATTTTGAAAGGTTTATTCCACGATTCTTGCAATTAGGATGGTTCATCCTTCGAGATATTTAGCGTGATTTGAAGCAGCAATGTTGCTTACGTTGAAAGGATGAGGATTGATCCTGGTGAGATACTAAGATAGCTTGGTCCTACTGAGGTTCGGATATAGCTCGACCCTTCCGAAGCACTGAAATAGCTCGGCCAAATGGTTCGGCTCTGAAGTTCGGTCAGATAGTTCGGCTCTATAGCTCGACCTTAATCGGCCAGATAGTTCGGCTCAGTAGCTCGGCCTTAATTATCGAGCATGGTTATTGATGCAGGAAAAACAAAATCCAACACAAAAGTATATCTGAATATAATTAGCGTTATTGGCCTACCATTACAAGTATGCATACCTCACCTCCTTATGGTCTTCTAAAGATTCAGCCGGATGTAAACAAATATCAACTTCTTTCACAGGACTTGCAACAATTTGCAACTAGTATTATTCAAGAGACCTTGAATACTTCGCTTTATTGAAAGTCAAATCTGTGTTCTACAATTAACCATGCTATAATTTGCATTTTTGCCTGCATATATCAAGGCATTAAGGCATTTTTCTGTATATACTTCGTTTCATATCATATATGACAAAAAGACCATATCTCAAGAAAATAAAATTTGGGCAGCAGAAATTATTTATAACTTGCATTCTATCACGGCCGCTCACTTCAAGAACTTTAGTAACGATCATTATCAAAGACCCAGGGTTCATGGATGAAAAGTTCACGACCATTCATCTGTATCATTCCTGCAGCTATATCCTCTTGATGTTTGTGAGACGCTTCAGCTTTTCTTGCTGATGTTTCAGCATCCTGCATTTTAAGGAACAGTAAGATTTGCATGAACTACTACAGGTGACTATTTTAAAATGCCAACCTACTGGTGACTACAAGGAGAAAAAAATGTAGTTAAAAAGAAGCATTGTATGCCATGTGATGCATGAAGACAACAATTCAGATTACTTGATGCCTTTCTATAATCAAAGTAAGTAGTACAAACACTTTTTTCCTCCTAAATGGTAGAGATTTTATTAGGCTAGATGAAAGAAAGACAGATAGCAAAAGAAGCTCAGGTCACTCAGGCCTTACAGGCCCAATAGATATCAGAGTAATTAAATCATGAGTCCAGAGAAATAGATCAATGGCTTCTCTGGCAGGGATTGAAATTCCAAGAATGATTTAAACACCTGTATGTATAAGAAAGCAACTTACCAAATTCCCAAAGTAGAGAAAATTTAAAGGAAAAGAGTATGCTCATATTTATCCAAAATAATGTCAATGATAAAATATGTACTCAATCTATCGATGGAACTTTACTTGAATAGAAATCAAAGTGTACCAGGAAAGGGACCACGTTTCAGGATGGAGAATAGCAAGGAAAGATCAGAAGCTACAGAAATGATTTACACATTGGTGCACTTGTCTTAGTCCAAAACAGCATCAGAATACCACTCATGCCTGAAGCGAACTTTGCATACTCAAGTGCCACTTAATCACAAATTTAGCCCACCAAGTAGCCCTAGCTAAATATAAATCCAATCACTGACTCAGCTGGGAATATGTAAATTGATTACTTAATTTCAAAGAATTGGATGAATCATACACAAATGTGATATAGAAACCTATAAGCCACAAGGCTGAAGGATATGGTCAGAGCTGAAATTTTTCCAGTGGACAAAAAAAATATTGCCCAATATTTCAAGACATGAATCCTAATGATCTGATTTTCCATTCTTTAAATTCCTGTACAGAAGAACAACCTTGTGTACAATTTTAAGGTAATGCATCACAAAGAAGAGTGAAATGATAGTTAATACCACCTTTTTCCTATCATAACAAGAAACAAAATGGGCATAGGAGACTGACAAGCAATAAGTTTCCATTCCAATATTCAAAGAGCAGCTTTTGAGATGTGCCACATAGACATTCATGTCCAGCTCCTAGAATCCATGTCAAACATCTAGCTAAATTAGTAAGGCTTAGACATCTATATGCTTATCAATTTTTTTAATTGAAACTTTAAGAACTGGTAGAGACTTGAACTCCAACAATGAGCTCAACTCATTACAAAGATCTAAAAGCTAACTTTTGTTGTTTTTAGAGATTAATCAACAATATGGTATTAAAATAACTATGTAGAATGCCATTTCTCTAAAATCTTTCAGCTAAGTAGAAAGTTTCGATGAATAACATGCACATTGAAATACTTTAACAAATATATTTGTTTCTTTTTTATAATACCTAATTACTTAAAATTATTCTTTCCTGTGTATCCCTCTGTCTCCTTCTTTTTTACTTTTGCCAAGTCACGCACTTGGACATATTTTCATATCCATGCAACACTGCTTTTCCAGTCTTTATTAGGTGGGACATTTTTACAAGCAGGTGAGGAAGTATTCCTATGGCTTATTTTTAAAATCTACCTGTTCTAGCTTGTTGGATGGAAATATACTCCATGAAATCATATGTTTTCTGAAAATCTCAATTACGTACAACAACCAAAAATTTGATGACCATTTCCCTATTCCCCTCAACTGCCTTCATCTCCCAATCCTATTACTGGCTCTTGCTTATTGCCAAATGCTTGCAACTTGATTCTTTTTATTCTCTTCTTAAGCGCTCCTCAACAAATTATAATATAATGCTATAAACCGGCCTTGAGGAAGAAGTGTATCGTTCCATATTATGCATTATTTTGTTCAAAAAGTTTAGCACAACACAGTGACTCCACACTGCTAAATGATCGTAATGGAATATGAAGACTACTAATTACCATAAAGCTACCATCCAGAACAACCATTAAAAAAAAAAATTCAAAGATCCACCAATTTCTTTTTTTAAAAAAAAATTCAGGCCACAAGACATAGGATTTGCCTAACAAAGAAGAGATATAAAAGATCTCCTAAATTATTACAGAAAACATTAGCGAAACACTAAAAATCTTAGTTCTCTTCCATAGAACTCGAATTAACCCACATATCACGTTAGAAAGAAATAAAGAATCCAACAATTGAAATCCTAGAATTGATGATATATTATAAGTCCAACCTTCTGGTGTTTCCACGCGAGAAACTGGGCTTCTGAGATCGGTCTGCGTGCCTGCCCCACACCGATCTCGCCATTCCCTCTCTGCTGCTCCTCGTCCGCTCCCATCGGAAAGAACAGAACAGCGTTGGCCGAAGGCTGCAGCGTTTAGTGGGGTTCCTCGTGTAGAGGTTGGGAGGAGCGGCGCTTGGCATGGGGAGGGCCTTGTGGACCCGGTTAACTAGGTACAATATAACGGAAGGAAGGGTAGGTGTGGAAGCCTAGCTCTAGGGTGGTGGTTGATGCTTGGATCTGTTTGAGCTAGTGAATGTTAATTAGTGCATTGGCCAACGAGGACAATGAATATATATTGGCTTCGAATATATATTACTGAAGTTGAGGATGAAGGGATCGATGTTGGGGTAGTACAGGCGGAGAAGGCCTTGATGAAGATTTCCTTGGCCTCGCAAAATGCTCATTTGCAAAATATTTACTTTTTTTCAGTTTTAATTTGTGACACTTTGATAGGATTTGATAATATTAACTGAGAAGCGAGCAAGAACAAAGTAATTGTAAAAATCTTTCTCAATAACTAGCTAGCTTATTGCAGACAATGATTGATGATTATTCAATCTATCATGATCAATAATTTATGGAATCTTGTTCTTATTTTTACCAATAACTTTGGTGACCATTTCTTAGACCAATCCCTTTTTTTTAATAGTCTCAATTAATTTAAGATATTTGACCTACAGCATGGCAGCCAAGAAAATAAAATAAAGTTTAAATTTTTTTTTAGTAATAAAATTCAAGTCTATACTACACTATTATATGAGAAAAAAAAGTGTTATTTTAGATTTTATTTACCAAATTTTATGACTAAAATACTCCAAGTTTCTTAAAAGTATCTAATAAGCAACATGATTAAGACTTGAATGTTTACCAAGAAAGATGATTAAAATATTAGATATTTTCTATTTTTTTAAAAAAATTACAGACCATCTGTTGTCAATATCCTCAATTAATTAAACTCTGTGTAACATTTAAAAACAAACAAAAACGTGTATACCTTTTATATAATTCCAGTATTTTATCCTCTTCTCTTGACTTTAAATTTTTATTAAAATTTAAACATCTTGCTTGCAGTTCAAATGTTTAATGGATATAAAGAAAGAGAAAATTGTTACTAGTGTTATTTAGGTGGACCAAGAATAACAGGAGAAGAAGCTTCACGATGCCAATGAGATTGTGGCAATCCATTTTTATGTTATACTTGTAAGATCATTACGAGGAATTGAAAATTTTCGTATGCTGAAAATGTTCTTACGTTGTTGTCATAAGTTTCCTTCATTTTTCTCTCTTTTAACTTTCATTGTAAAAGCTGTAAGGTATCCTGGATTTCATCGAGAGATGCATTCCAATAGACATGTTCATGGCCAGACTCGGGCCTAGCTTTGCCCCTAGGTTGAGACAGAACTGAACCCAGCCCGGCCTCAGGCCTATCTTCCAGGCCCAATAATGACTTTTTTTTTCTTTTTTCCTTTTTAAAATAACATTAAAAAGAACTTAAAATATTTAAAAATTGAATACGAATAACCGAATATCGCCAATAATCTATCATATGCCTATTATTCCCCTAAATTTTCACATATATAATAATTATCAATTAAGTCTAACAACAATATGTTAAAAATATTCGAATTATTTTCCCAGGTTGAGTCCACCCAGCCACCATGCATTCCAGTGCTGAACCTACGTGCGGACGTCGGCAACATTCGTTCACTTTTTTTTTTTTTTGCCAAGAAAAGAAAAAAAAATCATTCACATGCGACGTCAACCCCATCCTTATAGGCTATACCGGCCCGTACGTGAACGGGGACAGCTGAAAACTATCTGATAGTTTTTATTTTAGGTTCTCTGCCACAGAGATCTGCATTCAGATGTAATCTTCCCCTACCTTTCAATTAATCAGCATCAAAGGGAAAAGAGTAGTCACAAACAGCAACAGACGCCATAACTAGTATTATCCATGGTACGTAGCTTGATAGATAGATACAACTATCAAATACAACACCAGCAGCAGAGAATAAGAACACTTAACAGAGGAATCACACCAGTACAGCATAGGAATCCTTAACAGAACAATCACACCAGCAGAGGAAATATAGGAACCTCTGGATATTAATTATTAGCCTACATATATATATATATAGTAGACGTCCATATTTTTCTTTCTTTTTTCCCCAGAAAATTAAGCTTAGACTTCATTTTCGTATTGCTGATACGTCTTGAGCAGCAGAGCACATGAGCCGGGCAAGGGGACGTCCTTTTGGAAGCCGAGGGGGTTGGCGAACCTTTTGTCTGATGCGATGCCGTTAACGTTGTTGTGGGTGAGGAGCACGGGAGCCCTCTCCCGGCCCTCCAGCATCTTGTCACAGCCCTTCACCGGGCTACTGACGAGCACAGCCTCGCAAGCCTCGTGCTCATGCTCCTCCACGACAGGGATGTTGTAGGTGCCGGTGTGGTCGGTCACGCCGTCGTAGCTGCATACCTCTACAGGTATGGTTCGAGTTCGGCACTCCACTCTCACCTTTGCGCCTGCAATTAAAGAAACCAAAAAAAAATAGATAACGTTTCTAATCATGACCCACAAAATCTTAAGATGTCGCCGTATACTATTTCATTTTGCTGCATTTGAAAGCAAATTATCGATATCTCTCTACTTCAACATATCTATGCTTGCCTAATAATATCAAATGGCTAATGGTAAAATTAAAATCGCAACGGGATTTATATTTCTTCGTCTCAGGCGTGACACAATGACATATAATTAAGAGTTCTAAATCTGAAGAACTATAGCCCCCAACGGATGAAGCTATCCATCAAACTGGATAAAGTTATTCCAAGAAGATGGAAGGATATAGTTATGGCCATAGTTTAAAACAGTAGCAAGGCGGTGGGGCGGGGCAAGCTTACCAGCGATGTAGGTCGTCTTGGGCGTTTCGAAGCCGGCGCGGCAGGTGTCGCAGAAGACGCGGCCCTGGACGACGAACCCGGTGTTGGTCGCCGCCTTCACGTCGCGCGCGCCGCTCACCGCGGCCGGGAGGAAGAACGCCACCACGACGGCCCATGCAGCGAACGCCAGGATCTGATTCATCGCCATCGCTATAGCCGGAAATGGAAATCGTAGTAGAGAATGCTGACGTAGTGAAGAGACTAAGGCAGGCAAAGATGATGCTGGATTGCTGGCGCAAAGCAGCACCCAGCGGAGCCTACTTATTGACTGAAGTGCTGTTACAGTCACCGCAGGTGAGATAAATCTTGAAGATTAAGGAAGGTGGGATTCATTGCTCTCCGGGCTCCGAACTCGATGCTGGGAGGTGACGGCTGCCCTCAGCGAGAATCGCGTGGGAGGCTGCGAGGGACCCTCGCTGCAGGTATGATTGCTTTCCCACGTTTTTTTCGCAATTCAATATTTTAAAAAATATAATTATTTTTTTATTTATATACCTAAGGCCTTCGGTGGAGCAGTCGTTTATGGCGGCTGATATAACATTTGGGGATGGTCTACGAAGCTTTATGAAGTTAGAAGGGCACCAAAAGAGCTTTACGGTGATTGTTTGAAAAAAATATATTATTATAAAATTATATCAAAGTATATATGTTTTAAAATTATGAATATTTTTTTAAAAAAATAAAAAAGTCATTTTCTCACTTTTGAAATAAAAATTTTTCTTATTATTCATGAAAAAATATAAATTTACTGATAAAATAACTATTATTTTTTTAAAAAAAGAGAAGGTTGATCAAACAAAACGAAAATTTTATCAACTTTTTTGCAAAATAACAAGGTGCAAGTGTTTTATTAAATATCTACTTCCAGCATCCACACCTGCCTTCCATTTCAGGAACCAAAAGCGATTAGTGATGGTCTAATGCAAGAAACAAGCCACAAAACTTCTTGTGGTAATTGATTTTCATTGCAGCATAACTGCAGATTATATCAACCACTTTTATTTTTTCTGTTTATGCTCATTGATATGCGCCCCTTTCTTTTCTGTTTATGCTTGTTGATAGGCTCCCATTTCGATTATTAATTGATGAATGATGACAACATTTAGCCCGCCAACTCATGGCACAGGCTGCTTCTTACTCAAAACTTCGTCTTGATTCACAATAAAGTATTTCATGTAGATTCGCGTGCTATCAAATGGAGCCCGTCAATTCAGTCATCTAAAACATATGCCTAAATATGTCGAGAGCGTAATTGTTTTGAGTGCAAACAGCTCCAAAAGAGTATTTTGGTCCTTCTGTTCCATACCTCTTTTTCATGGTGTTGTCTTCTTTCTCTCAATCTCTCTTTTCTACCTCATATCATTTCCCGCAAGCATATCTATATTTTACTGTATCTTTCTGATGCTATTAGCTTTTTTCTTGACCGTGTTCACATTTTAGGCAAAATCCAACACAAAAGTAGATCTAAATGTTTGTTGAGAGTATTGGAATGTGATGACTAACTTAATTAAAAGAAGAAAAGATCGAGTCTAGAGTTAAACTTTATGTTCTTAAGATAAATTCGTCCAGCACTAATGTTTATGGATTTATGACGATTGTCTCAAAAGATACAACGGTCTTCTTCTGATAAAAGCATTACTACTATTCACTAGAACAGCGAACCAAGAATGCTATACTCTCTTTAATTCAGAGTATGCAAAGCCTAAGGAGGAAATGTTTTTACAATTGATACCTGGAATGAATGTGGTATGTCCTATTTATAGGTTTGATGTGCCTCTTCGAAGCACTCTTCAGGATAGACCGAAACCGATTTGACTCGATCGGTTATGATCAAGAGACATGAAGGAAAGGGCTTATCGGCTTTTGATATGCCGATTTATCATTTTGATATAAATATCACGCTATTTATACACGATTTCAGGCTGATCGATGCATATTTGTACACCATTTCAAGATTCGATCTGCCGATCAGCGATCGGGTGCATATCTATACGCCATTTCGATCTACTAATCAACGATCAAGTGCGTGATCATTTTGCTAAGCTATCTGGCTGAACTATAGGACCGAGCTATCTCGCCAAACCATCTCGTTGAACCATCTTGCTGAGCCATCTGGCCGAACTATCTTGCCGAGCTATCTGGCCAAGCCATCTGATCGAACCATCTTACCGAGCCATCTGGCCGAACCATCTCGCTGAGCTATCTGGCCGAACCATCTTGCAATGACTTACCATTAACCCTTCATCCGATTGATCTTTGCATTTGATCTTGTCCCCTTATCCGATCGATTAACCAATCCAACAATGATCTAAACCCCTCATCATACGATCTGGAGTCATTTTTAACCGTCAGATCCAATCGATCATGACAAAAATTTAAGATAATTCATAACAATGCACACATGAGAAGCGCAAAGTGCACCTACAAAGCGTTCATTGCGTCCTTCGCACACGCGCGAACGCATGCGTTGGGGTGATGCGTAGGCATCACCCTCAAGCTCTCTACTTAAAATGAGCCCAAATACATAAGCATGGAATAAGGTGCTTCTACTTTTTAATGCAAATGAATATGCAGACACTATAGAGAGTATAATGAAAAGAAGTTGTATTACTTAAAATGAGCTACCTTTCAATTAATCATCATCAAAAGGGAAAAGAGTAGTCACAAACAGCAACAGATGCCATAACTAGCTAGTATTATCCATGGTACGTAGCTCGATAGATACAACTATCAAATACAACACCAGCAGAGAATAAGAACCCCTTAACAGAGGATTCACACCAGTACAGCATAGGAATCCTTAACAGAGCAATCACACCAGCAGAGGATATATAGGAACCTCTGGATATTAATTATTAGCCTACATATATATATATAGTAGACGTCCATATTTTTCTTTCTTTTTTCCCCAGAAAATTAAGCTTAGGCTTCATTTTCGTATTGCTGATACGTCTTCATGAGCAGCTGATACATATTGAGCAGCTGAGCACAGCCGGGCAAGGGGACGTCCGTTTGGAAGCCGAGGGGGTTGGCGAACCTTTCGGCTGATGCGATGCCGTTAACGTTGTTGTGGGTGAGGAACACGGGAGTCCTCTCCCGGCCCTCCAGCATCTTGTCACAGCCCTTCACCGGGCTACTGACGAGCACAGCCTCGCAAGCCTCGTGCTCATGCTCCTCCACGACAGGGATGTTGTAGGTGCCGGTGTGGTCGGTCACGCCGTCGTAGCTGCATACCTCTACAGGTATGGTTCGAGTTCGGCACTCCACTCTCACCTTTGCGCCTGCAAAGAACCAAAAAGAAAAGAAAGAAAGAAAACGTTTCTAATTAATCATGGCCTGCAAAACCTTAAGATGTCGTACTGTTTCATTTTGCTGCATTTGAAAGCAAATTATCTATATTCGAAGTAGCAAGGCGGTGGGGCGGGGCAAGCTTACCAGCGATGTAGGTCGTCTTGGGCGTTTCGAAGTCGGCGCGGCAGATGTCGCAGAAGACGCGGCCCTGGACGACGAACCCGGTGTTGGTCGCCGCCTTCACGTCGCGCGCGCCGCTCACTGCGGCCGGGAGGAAGAACGCCACCACGACGGCCCATGCAGCGAACGCCAGGATATGATTCATCGCCATCGCCATCGCCGGAAATGGATATCGGAGTAGAGAATGCTGACGCAGTGAAGAGACTAATTAAGAAGGCAAAGATGCTGCTGCCGTAAAGTAGAGCCCCCAGCGGTGCCTACTTATTGATTGAAGTGCTGTTACAGTCACCGCAGGTGAGGTAAATCTTGAAGATTAAGGAAGATGGGATTCATTGCTCTCGGGATGCGGTGATAGCTGCCTTCTGCGAGAATCACGTGGGCGGCTGCGAGGAACCCTCGCTACAGGGATGATTACCGCCCGACGTGCAGGCATATATGATTGCTTTCGCACGATTTTTTCGACGTGTGCAGCTATATATTGTCTTGTGGGGGCTTCTTGGCAGCATGATCTTCATCTTTTTAGAAGTTTTTAGAATTTATTAAAATTAACTTTTATAAAAATATTTAAGGTAAATTTATCGGATCAGATTTTATGATTCGTAGATCCAATGGAGCTATATTAATGGCAAAGGAATTTGGCCTTTTTGACTCCTCTGTTTCTCTTGTTGAGCTTTATATTGCTTGAACAGGTATTTTCTATGCCACTCGTAGCCTTAGCGCCCGCAGTTTTCTTATTGAGGGGAATTCTATTATTGTTATTCGCTAGCTCGGATAGGATTTTTGCGATCATCTGCTAATCAATCCTTTTATCTGCGATATTCGGTCTATTCTTCGGGATGCTTACAGTGCCCAAATTCAGCACATCTATCGAAAAGCCAACTCAACAACAGACTGGATTGCTGTCCGTGTAGCTCATCACTCTGGATTTTAGAACTGGAAGCAGAAAAGTCAATGTCCTCTTATACTTAAATTTTATTTTCAGACATATTAGGTTTGACTCGCCTTAAAATGATGTGATCATCCGCCTATACCAAATATAAAATATATATATATATACTTAAGGTCTTTCGTAGAAAAGAGCAGACATTGATGGTGGCTAAGATAACATTTGGCCATGGTCTACCAAGCTTTATGAAGTTATATAGAAGGGCACCAAAAGAGTTTTACGAATTACGGTGATGAAAGAAAAAAGAGTGAAGGTTGATACTTTTTTTTAAAAAATGATTATTATAAAATTATATTAAAAGTATATATGTTTTAAAATTATAAATAATTTTTCACATAATATACACTACAAGAGAAATAAAATATTGCGACGCCCAAATGCATCGCAATTGCATCGTTAAACATGCTATTGCGACGCAATAGCGATGCAATGACGGCGTCGCTCAGATGTCCATCGCAATATCCATTTGTCGCAATTGCATCGCAATATTGCGACTCTCTGTGACGTAACATTGCGTTGCAATATTGCAACGCATCCAAATGCGTCGCTAAATTATAAATTAAATTATAATATTTAAAATTATTATTAAATATTGCGACGCACTCAATTGCGTCGCAATATTGCGATTCATTTAGTTGCGTCGCAATATTTAATAATAATATTTTTGATATAATAGCGACGCCATTTGCGTCGCTAAAGCATCGCAAATAAAAAATTTGATAAAATATTACGACGCAAGGTCATTGCGTCGCAATATTTATTAAAAATATTTTAGATATAATAGCGACTCAATTTGAGTCGCTAATGCATCGCTATTAAATTTTTTTTATATTATTGCGACGCCAGGTCATTGCGTCGCAATATTTAATAATAATATTTTAAAAATATTAGCGATGCAATTGCAGTCGCTAATGCGTCGCTAAATAAATATTTTTTTAAAAATAAAAATTTAAAAATTAAAACAGTTAATACAATTTCGTTACATTTAAATATTGATCGAAACATTCTTCACTCATATTGATCCAAACAATAATCATTCAATTTTCAAAATAATTCATATATTAAAATTTTGAAGTTTTCATGTACAACATAAAAAAAAAAAATACATCAAGAATCTGAGCGATCACGTGGAGGCTGTGATGGCTGGAGACTCTGCGACAAGCGGCTAACCATATCCCGTAAATAATGCATCTCATCTCGCATGTCTGCAATCTCCTGATCCCGGCCTCGCATACGATCCTCGAAATCCTGCTCGACCTCCTGCCGAACCTCCTCTGCAATAGATCTCCGAAGATCGTGTAAACGCTCGAGAGGAAGATCACCAGAAAGTCACGAGCTGGAGGCCTGATGGGGAAAATATGTAGAAGCTCTAGTGCCCAGACCATAGACCCTGCGGTCTCGCGGCTGGGCACCAACAGCCTCCAAAAATACATGCCGACTCTCCTCTGCTGAGAGTTCGACGGGCGTCTCTCCATTAGTAGAATCGACCTGCGATGCTTGGGAGCGAAGCTCCTCGACTCGTGTCTTTAAATTATGAAATCAACAATAAATGAGTTAATAAATTTCTTGAAATAAAATTTTAGAAATTAAACAGATACTATAAATCTAATTTCTTACCGCAACCTTCCATGATCGCGTGTCGACCCAGGAACCGTCCCTCCTAGTGTGTGTCGCCCTGAATAGACGAAACTCACTAGGATCTCCGCCCTCCCTCAGACTATAACATTAAAAAAAATGATATTAATACAAATATTTGTAAATAACTAAAATAGTAATTAAAATATTTATGTTTTCTTACCATACGCCGTCTGTGCTCCTGAATCGAAATGGAGCCCGAAGTATGGCGGGAGAGACCCATGCCAGGACCGCCCTTCTCAGATCGGCGGTTCGTGCTGGCTGATGCGGACCTCCTGCGCCAGCCATCGGACTGCCAGGCCTGTTGCTACTCGTGCCAAATACCCTCTGGCACGTGCGCAGGACGCTGACCCGATGACCTCCAATGATGAAGCATGTCGGAGTATCGGCGTCCCGTCAGAGCCTCCCATGCTGCCCTAATGACATCATGGCTGGCAGGATCCCACGTATATTTTTTCTGCATTAAAATAAATAGTTAGTTTCTGAATTTATTAAGATTAAAAAATTTTATATCAGTGATAAATTGTATTTAATAAGTTTACCTGAAACTCAGAAAAATAAAACTCCTCGTGGCTGGAGATACGTGGCGCCAATCGTAGCCACTGGGATCTACACGCCTCTGAAATACGGCGCTGATGTGGCTGGATACATGATGCTGCTCAATAAATCTGTTAAAAAAATGCATGTTTATAAGTAATTGACTTAAAAACATAAACATATATTTTTAATTAGTATATACTTACAGCCCCTGAGCATCAAGTCGAAGTACGGTGCGGCCGATGGTGGAAGAACTCTCGGAGGTATGTGCTGATCGGCTGGATGGTAATACTGCTGGAGAGATCGAAGGCTGTGCGACTGCTGGAGATCCGAACTCTCCATCTCCGACACTCATATGATCTGATGCAGCAGGGCTACGTCCCTGCTCACTCCGTCTATCATCGGTAGATCTACCTCTGCCCGTCATACTGAAAATACTAAAGATTCATATAATTAAATTACGATTAATGATTGACTATGTAAAAATTTAATACTTTTAAAAAAAGTTAAATTTTAAAAAACCTCTATGTTTAATTGGTGTCATTTGTTTCGTGAAATGTTGGTTCAACATCCGATGCCGTAGCGGATTGCGATTCAGTTTCATTATCATCGGAAGGAAACTAAACATTGGCATCCACAATTTCTTGGACATCACCATTTGGATCTCTAAGTGATGTTTCAGGAGCCCTTGTGTCGTCCTCAATTGCATGCATTTCCATCTCATCCTCTTGAAATGTAGGGCACTCGGCTGATTGACTTGATGAACTCTCCTCTAATACGATTGTTGAACGTGGGACGATTTTAGAAACAGCCCACCAATCTCGCTTGTCGTTGCGCAAACTTGGATATCCGCAGTAAAAGACTTGCTGAGCTTGGGATGCAAGGATGAATGGGTCATATTTCTGCAATCTTCGTCGATGGTTCACTTCAATCAAATTGTAGTCGTTATGAACCCTTTTGCCCACAGGAACTGTCGGATCGAACCAATCACAACGAAACAATACGGTTCATTTCATAGGCCAACTGGGATATTCAACTTCAACCACCTCTACTAACTTTCCATAATAATCCTGCATATTTGCTCCAACACTTTCTCCTTTAACACACACGCCCCAGTTTTGCGTGCCTCTTGAAGCTACTAATCGTTCAATCTAAAATTTGTACCCATTTACAAAATAGCAAGTAGAGGTTGTTACGGTCTTCAATGGCCATTGCGATAGACATTTAATGAAAATATTATCGGTTGTGGACCATGGACCGTTGACCTATAAATTAATAAGCTATTCACATCCAATTCAAAAAATAAAAGCCATTATCGAAATTAATTAAGTGATACTACTCACAAATTCATAAAACCAGTAAGCAACTCCGTTTCTAATTTCTGCCCAATTGCAACTTGACTGATGTCGGGATTCATCTGTCGTTGTCTATCACAAAACATCCTTATGGGATGAAAAGGATGAAAACTGATGTTAACAATTAAATATTATGGTATATTGTAATTTAAATTAAAATTTCCAATTTAGCATTGAAGTATACACTTACTCAATATATGGATCGACTTCTCTACAGTTTATTAGGATGTAATAATGTGCTGCATTATACTCCATATCGCTAAGTTTTCTTGACTTCTGCCCACCAAATGAACGGCCGATACCTTTAAAAATTGATATTCTACCGTCATTAGGTTCTCCTTCGTCCACACATACGTCATCGTTACGACCAAGATTTTGGCTCCTCGTGTGGATGTGACCCTCAAAGTAATGTAAGGTAAAAGCTGAAACTTCTTCGACCAAGTGTGCATTGCATATAGAACCTTCAACCTTGCCTTATTACGCACATTATTTTTTAACTTCTTAAGATACCTATATGTAAAGTTGAAACAAAAAATTAACTAATTTTCTTGCAATGAAATAATATTTGAAATGTCAACATATCTTAATGATGTATATATTTACCTCTCGAAAGGATACATCCAGCGATACTGCACGGGACCAGCTATGCTCGCTTCGTATGGCAAGTGAACCGGTAAATGCTCCATTGAGTCAAAAAAACTGGGAGGAAATATTCGCTCAAGCTTGCATAAAATAATTGGAATTTCCTCCTCAAGCCTTGCCATGGATGCAGAAGTAATGACTGCGGCAGATAACTCCTTGAAGAATAAGCTGAGCTCCGTAATTGCCTTCCAGACATGTTGCGGAAGCAACTCACGAAAAGCTATAGGTAATAACCGTTGCATGAAAACATGGCAGTCGTGACTCTTCATGCCGAACAACTTGAGCTTATGCATGTCCACACACCTACCGATATTTGAGGCATAACCATCTGGAAATTTTAACCCTCTAAGCCAGTTACATAAAACTTCTCGTGAATTTCTGTCAAGAGTGTAACAGGCTTTAGGATAGGTCCCGTCGGCACTCCTTCTCAAATCACCTCTTCTGCAGTACTGATTAAGTTCTTCTCTTGACTTTGCAGTATCTTTTGTTTTTCCCGGGATGTTTAGCACCGTGTTAAATATGTTATCAAAGAAATTTTTCTCGATATGCATAACATCCAAGTTGTGCCGGATGAGATTTGTGCTCCAATAAGGCAAATCCCAAAATATACTTCGCTTCTTCCAGTTATGTTCTTTACATATACGGCCATTTATTCTATCTGCATCCGGTTCCCATGCATACATCAACCCCAAATGCTCTATAGTATCAATATATCCGTGCCGGACCTAACCGGTTCGGCGAATTTTGTGACTGCTTTGTTCTTCCGGAAGGCGATCAAGTTACGCCTGTAAGGATGATTTGGGGGCAAGAACTTCCTATGGTTATCAAACCATGACTGCTTACCACTCTTCTGCAATGTAAATGCATCCGAATCATACATGCAATGAGGGCATGCCAGACGTCCAGCAGTGCTCCAACCAGACAACATTGCATATGCCGGGAAATCACTTATTGTCCACATCAAAGCAGCTCTCATGATGAAATTCTGTTTCATAGAAATGTCGTAGGCTACGACTCCTGTTTCCCACAACATTTTCAATTCGGCCACCAACGGTTGCAGAAAGACATCAATCTTTTCCTTTGGATTTGATGGTCCTGGAACCAAAACGGTTAAAAACATTGCAGTATCTTTCATGCACTTCCACGGAGGAAGGTTATATATAGTCAGTATCACAGGCCAACATGAATACTGTTGCCCCGCTTGACCAAATGGTTGGAAGCCATCGGTACAAAGACCTAATCTCACATTCCTTATATCTTCAGCGAAATCAGATGATTTTCATTGAAATGCTTCCAAGCCTTTGAATCTGATGGATGCCGCATTTCATCCTCTTTAGATTCATGTTCGGCATGCCATCTCATATCAGCAGCTGTTGCCTCAGATCTGTATAATCTCTGCAGGCGTGGGGTAAGAGGAAAGTAATGCATCCTCTTGTAAGGCACACTTTTCCTCCTACTTGTACTGGCTCCTCCTTCGCTGTTTTTGTACCTCGATTGCCCACAAATCTTACACCATCTCAGCTCTGAGTCTTCACCCCAAAATATCATACAATTGTTCAAGCAACAATCGATCTTATTACTGGGAGCCCAAGCCCACGCAACAACTTCTTTGTTGCGTAAAAACTGTCTGCTGCAACATTGTCATTTGGCAAAATTTCTTTGATTAACCCAGCTACAGAATTGAACGCCTTTTCTGATAATCGATGTTCTGCCTTAATATTCAACATTCGAGCAGCTGTAGACAACTGGGAATGACCCTCACAACCAGGATACAATTCTTGATTTGCAGCACGCAACATATCATAAAATTGCTGTGCATCTGGATTTGGTTCTTCCATAAATGTATTCTGATTGAATTCATTACCCGATGCATTCATCACCATTTGTTCATATGTGTTTAAATTCACAAATGGTTCATCTACGGGAATTGACTCTTGTTGGCCTATAACAGCTGCTGGAATATCCTCTGGTTCACCATGACAGTACCAAACATAGTAATCAGGAACAAACCCCTTCTTACACAAATGCACCTTAACAGTTTCCACATCTCTGTAGGCTTTATTCTGACACCTGTGGAAGTTGCATGGGCACCTAATCCTAGGGCCATCCATCCAGTCAGGTTGGCTACATGCAAATGCGATAAATTCTTCCAATCCATTCAGAAAATCTGGATTAAGCAAGCCATCTTTTATCCTTGCATACATCCACGAGCGAGCCCCGCTCATTTTTGACCGACTTATACAAAGTCTGGTAAACCATTAAAGGAAACCACAAAATAAAACTATATTAGTATTACTAAATATATAACTAAATTATTTCTTGGTCACAACTAAGGTTAATAACAACCATTTAAATCATTTATAACTAAACCAATTTTTTTAGGCAACTAAGGTCCCTACCATGCAAGGGCGAGCCACGGCTACGATCCTTGGCGTGCTAGCAAGGACCGAGGCACAGGTTCATGGCTAATGGTAGGGCTTGAGTTCGGGTCGGGCCGCAAGGCGGTCCGTTTAATCATGAGACTTCACAAGCAATCAAGTGTCTTAAATTAATTCTACCTTCACTCCATGTCTACAAGGTAAGGCCCTATCCCATTCAAGAATATTTTTTGTGATATGTTATTCTGCTATTAATTATCATCGATCGGTTACATTGAAATTTCGGCAGCATTTCCCATATGTTCTCCTAAATGTGTGGTATATAAGCCACACTAGGAGAACGTATGAGCAAATACAAACCGAAATCTCACCCAACGATGATTAATAGCAGACTAACATATCGCAAGAAATATTCCCAAACTGTCCACCAGGACAATTTGAGAATTTGCAAGACTAAGGCTTACAAATTCTCAAACGGGTCTAAAGGTTATAGTGCTGTGATTAATAGTATGGAAGTCCGAAGATAATCGAACTTATGCTTGTTATTCTTAACTTCTTGTGAATTATACATATATAGGAATAGTGTTCTATATATAGTCACTGACTTTTAAGATTATTGTGTCGAATACAAATGTTTGTGAAGACTAAAATAAATCATTGAAACTACTAATTTGTTGCTGGAAATTAAATAATATTACAACAAGACTTTCTATTAGCATTACATAATTTAATGCATCATTCAGTTTGCAGCAGAATGTAAATAATCAAGACATAACAATTGTAAATAAGTACAAATGCACAAATATTATTGCATAAACATTCTGCTTAAATTAATTATTGCATAAACATTATGCAAATTAAATAATAATACAATAAGACTTTCTATCTAGCATTACAAATATTATTGCATAATCAAGCCCCCTACTGTTACATTTTTATTTTTTTTTGTCTAATCACCGTGCCCCCCCCTAACTTTTTTTTTTTTTTTTGGACTGCGGCCAGAGAAGACAAAATGTTTTTTTTTTGACTGCGGCCACGGCCCCTGTTACCATTTTTTTTTTGACAGTGGCCTGGCCACCGTGGCCAAGCCACTGCCGGCCACGGCAGCGGCCGTGGCCGGAGAAGACAAAAGGGGGGGGGGGGGGTTTCCCCACCCCCCTGTTACCGAATTTTTTTTTTTTGACAGTGGCCTGGCCACCGTGGCCAGGCCACTGCCGGCCACGGCNCAAACGGGTCTAAAGGTTATAGTGTTGTGATTAATAATATGGAAATCCGAAGACAATCGAACTTATGCTTGTATTCTTAACTTCTTGTCAATTATACATATATAGGAATAGTGTTCTATATATATAGTCACTGACTTCTTAAGATTATTGTGTCGAATACAAATGTTTGTGAAGACTAAAATAAATCATTAAAACTACTAATTTGTTGCTAGAATTAAATAATATTACAACAAGACTTTCTATCTAGCATTACATAATTTAATGCATCATTCAGTTGCAGCAGAATGTAAATAATCTAGACATAACAATTGTAAATAACTACAAATACACAATATTATTGCATAAACATTCTGCTTAGATTAATTATTGCATAAACATTATGCAAATTAAATAATAATACAATAAGACTTTCTATCTAGCATTACAAATATTATTGCATAATCAAGCCCCCTAGCTGTTACTTTTTTATTTTTATTTTTTTTTTGTCTAATCACCGTGCCCCCCCCCTAACTTTTTTTCCCTAACTTTTTTTTTTGGACTGCGGCCAGAGAAGACAAAATGTGTTTTTTTTTGACTGCGGCCACGGCCCCTGTTACCATTTTTTTTTGACAGTGGCCTGGCCACCGTGGCCAAGCCACTGCCGGCCACGGTAGTAGCCGTGGCCGGAGAAGACAAAAGGGGGGGGGGGGGTTTCCCCACCCCCCCTGTTACCGAATTTTTTTTTTTTTGATAGTGGCCTGGCCACCGTGGCCAGGCCACTGCCGGCCACGGCAGCGGCCGTGGCCGGAGAAGACAAAATGGGGGGGGGGGGTTTCCCCACCCCCCTGTTACCAAATTTTTTTTTTTTTGACAGTGGCCTGGCCACCGTGGCCAGGCCACTACGGCCACGGCAGCGGCCGTGGCCGCCTTGTCCGACCGCGGCCTCGGCCGTGGCCGGAGAAGAAAAAAGGGGGGAGGGGGGGGGTTTCCCCACCCCCCCTGTTACCGAATTTTTTTTTTTTGACAGTGGCCTGGCCACCGTGGCCAGGCCACTGCCGGCCACGGCAGCGGCCGTGGCCGGAGAAGACAAAATGGGGGGGGGGGTTTCCCCACCCCCACTGTTACCAAATTTTTTTTTTTTTTTTGACAGTGGCCTGGCCATCGTGGCCAGGCCACTGCCGGCCACGGCAGCGGCCGTGGCCAGAGATGACAAAATGGGAGGGGGGAGGGAACCCCCCCTGTTACCATTTTTTTTTTTGATAGTGGCCTGGCCACCGTGGCCAGGCCACTGCTGGCCACGGCAGCGGCCATGGCCGGAGAAGACGGCCACGACAGCGGCCGTGGCCGCCTTGTCCGGCCGCGGCCTCGGCCGTGGCCGGAGAAGACAAAATGGGGGGGAGGGGGTTTCCCCACCCCCCTGTTACCAAAATATTTTTTTTTTGACAGTGGCCTGGCCACCGTGGCCAGGCCACTGCCGGCCACGGCAGCGGCCGTGGCCGGAGAAGACGGCCATGGTCTTGGCCGTGGCCGGAGGAAAATTATTACAAATTTTTTTTTAATAGGGTGGGGGTGCTTACCTCGGTCGAGAGAAGATGCCGGAGTTGGAGGAAAACGCTGGGGAGCCGGAGCACCAAAGGGGGGGAGCCGGAGCAGCGAATGGGGGGGAGCCGGAGTAGTGAACGAGGAGCCGGATTTTTTTTGGGAGGGCGGCGGCTAGGTCAAGACGAGGAAGAAGAAGAGAAGGCCGGCCGACTGTATATATATGAGTAATTAGCGACGCAATTAATTGCGTCGCTAATTGGTCGCAATTTTTTTTTAAATTTATTATGTATTAGCGATGCATCAATGCGTCGCTAATCCATCGTTAATTTGGTTTTATTATAATTTTATGAAAAAATAGCGACGCAAATAATTGTGTCGCTAACTTGGCGCCAAGGTCCAGCGGAAAAATTATTTTTATTTTCTAGGAATTGCGTCGCTAAGGCATCGCAATATTTTTTTAATATTTTTAATTGATTAAAATAATAATTTATGACAATAATTGCGACGCATACAGTGCGTCACAATAATTTTTTAATATTTATAAATGATAATATTTATAATTTATGATAATAATTGCGATGCAATTTTGCATCACAATATTTTTTTAATATTTTTAATTAGATATATTTATTTAAAAAACATTGCGACGTAAATTATGCATCGCAATATTATATTTCTTTTATTTATTAATACTAAAAAATCATATTTACTAAAATAATTGAGACGCATACATTGCGTCGCTATATTTGTTTTTTTTTTTTTCTAAAATGCATCGCTACGGCATCGTAATAATTTTTTAATATTTATAAATGATAATATTTATAATTAATGATAATAATTGCGATGCATACATTGCGTCACAATATTTGTTTTTTTTTTCTAAAATGCATCGCTACGGCGTCGCAATAATTTTTTAATATTTATAAATAATAATATTATAATTAATGATAATAATTGCGATGCAAAATTGCATCGCAATATTTTTTTAAAACTTTTTGATTACATATATTTATTTAAAAAACATTGCGACGCAACTTATGCGTCGCAATATTATATTTTTTTATTTATTAATACTGATAAAAATCATATTACTAAAAATAATTGCGACGCATACATTGCGTCGCAATATTTGTTTATTTTTTTTTTCTATATTGCGTCGCTACAGCGTTGCAATAATTTTTTAATATTATAAATAATAATATTTAAAATTTATGATAATAATTGCGATGCAAAATTGCGTCGTAATATTTTTTTTTAAACTTTTTAATTACATATATTTATTTAAAAAACATTGCGATGTAACTTATGCGTTGCAATATTATATTCTTTTATTTATTAATTCTGATAAAAATTTTATTTAATATTTTATTTAAACTTTTTCATAACTTTTTTTAATAATTATAAATGATCCGACGGTTGCGATCGATCCAAGCCATGATCGATCCCGATCGGCGATGATCCGACGGTTGCGATCGATCCAAGCCATGATCGATCCCGGTCGGCGTCGACCTATCTCGGATCGTCGCGATCGATCGGATCGGCGACGATCCGATGGTACTTGCGATCGACCCAAGCCATGATCGATCCCGGTCGGCGTCGACCTATCTCGAACCGTCACGATCGATCGGATCGGCGACGATCCGACGGTTGCGATCAATCAAAGCCATGATCGATCCCGGTCGGCGATGATCCGACGGATGCGATCGATCCAAGCCATGATCGATCATGGTCGGCGATGATCCGACGGTTGCGATTGACCCAAGCCATGATCGATCCCGGTCGGCGTCGACCTATCTCGTACCGTGGCGATCGATCGGATCAGCAACGATCCGACGGTACTTGCGATCGATCGAAGCCATGATCGATCCCGGTCGGCGATGATCCGACGGTTGCGATCGATCCAAGCCATGATCGATCCCGGTCGGCGATGATCAGTCGGTTGCGATCGACCCAAGTCATGATCGATCCCGATCGGCATCGACCTATCTCGGACCGTCGTGATCGATTGGATCGGCGACGATCCAACGGTACTTGCGATCGACCCAAGCCATGATCGATCCCGGTCGGCGTCGACCTATCTCGGACCGTCGCGATCGATCGGATCGGCAACGATCCGACGGTTGCTATCGATCGAAGCCATGATCGATCCCGGTCGGCGATGATCCGACGGTTGCGATCAATCCAAGCCATGATCGATCCCCGTCGGTGATGATCCGACGGTTGCGATCGACCCAAGCCTTGATCAATCCCGGTCGGCATCGACCTATCTCGTACTGTCGCGATCGATCGGATCGGCGACGATCCGACGGTACCTGCGATCGATCGAAGCCATGATCGATCCTGGTCGGCGATGATCCGATGGTTGCGATCGATCCAAGCCATGATCGATCCCGATCGGCGATGATCCGACGGTTGCGATCGACCCAAGCCATGATCGATCCCTATCGGCGATGACCTATCTTGGACCGCCGCGATCGATCGGATCGCGACGATCCGATGGTACTTGCGATTGACCCAAGCCATGATTGATCCCGGTCGGCATCGACCTATCTCGGACCGTCATGATCGATTGGATCGGCGACGATCCGACGATTGCTATCGATCGAAGCCATGATCGATCCCGGTCGGCGATGATCCGACGGTTGCGATCGATCCAATCCATGATCGATCCCGGTCGGCGATGATCCGATGGTTGCGATCGACCCAAGCCATAATCGATCCCGGTCGGCGTCGACCTATCTCGTACCATCACGATCGATCGGATCGGCACGATCCGACAGTACTTGCGATCGATCGAAGCCATTATCGATCCCGATTGGCGATAATCCGACAGTTGCGATCGATCCAAGCCATGATCAATCCCGATCGGCGACGATCCGACGGTTGCGATCGACCCAAGCCATGATTGATCCCGGTCGGCGATGACCTATCATGGACCATCGCGATCGATCGGGTCGGCGACGATTGACGGTTGCGATCGATCCAAGCCATGATCGATCCCGATCGGCGATGATCCGACGGTTGCGATCGACCCAAGCCATTATCGATCCCGGTCGGCATCGACCTTTCTCGTACCATCATGATCGATTGGATCGGCGATGATCTGACGGTACTTGCGATCGATCGAAGCCATGATCGATCCCGGTCGGCGATGATCCGATGGTTGCGATCGATCCAAGCCATGATCGATCCCGGTCGGCGATGATCCGATGGTTGAGATCGATCCAAGCCATGATCGATCCCGGTCGGCGATGATCCGACGGTTGCGATCGATCCAAGCCATGATCGATCCCGATCGGCGATGATCCGACTGTTGCGATCGATCCAAGCCATGATCGATCCCGGTCGGCGACGACCTCTCTCAAACTGTGGCGATTGATCGGATCGGTGACGATCCGACGGTTGCGATCGATCAAAGCCATGATCGATCCTGGTCGATGATGATCCGACGGTTGCGATCGACCAAAGCCATGATCGATCCCGGTCGGCATCGACCTATCTTGGACCATCGCGATCGATCAGATCGGCGACGATCCGACGGTACTTGCAATCAATCGAAGCCATAATCGATTCCGGTCGACGACTACCGATCTCGGACTATCGCGATCGATCGGATCGGTGACGATCCGATGGTTGCGATCGATCGAAGCCATGATCGATCTTGATCGGCGATGATCCGACGGTTGCCATCGATCCAAGCCATGATCAATCCTGGTCGGCGACGAGCGTTCTCGGACCGTCGTGATCGATCCGATCGGCGAAAACCCGACGGTTGCGATCGATCGAAGCCATGATCGATCACGTACGGTCGACGACGACCGATCTCGGACATTATTAATTTTTAATTATATTTTCTAATTTATTACATCGCTAATGCCTCGCTAATTTGGCATTATGAATTTCTTTTAAAATATTGTGATGCATTAATTTACGTCGTTAAATAAATTTTTTTATTACTTTACTGTTTTATTGCATCGCTATTACGTCACTAATTAACATATTTATTTTTAACAAAACATTGCGATGCACTGGATTGCGTTGCAATATTTTTATTTCATAATACTATTTTCTTAACATAAATTTTATTTAAATTAATTACGACGCAATTATTGCGTCGCTAAATTTAAAAATAATTTTTATATTTTTCTGGTTTATTGCGTCGCTAATGCGTCGCTATTTAAAAAAATTAAGTTTTTTAAAAAAATTGCGACGCACTATTTTGCGTCGCAATATTTTTTTTTAATATTTATACAAATTAATTTCATTTAAAATAATTGCAACACAATTAGTGCGTCGCTAAATTAAAATTAATTTTTACAATTTTCTGGTCTATTGCGTCGCTAATGCGTCGCTATATAAAATTATTATGTTTTCAAATATATTGCGACGCACTGAGTGGTGTCGCAATATTTTTATTTCATAATTATATTTTATAAAAATCAATTTTTTTATTAATATTTGCGATGCAATTTTTGCGTCACTATATTAAATATATTTTTTCTTATTTTATGTTTATTGCGTCGCTAATGCGTCGCTATTTAACATAATTAATTTTTTTAAAAACATTGCGACGCACTTATCTGCGTCGCAATATTTTATTCCTTTAATAATATTTTAAAAAATATATTTTATAAATATTGCGACGCATTTTTGCGTCGCTAAATTTAAATTTTTTTTAATTTTAAGATTTATTCAGTCGCTAACACGTCTCTATTTGCGTCGCAATATTTTTTTGATGCGGAGGCGTCGCAATGTTGTCGCAATTTTAGCGACGCATAATTGCATCGCTAAAATTGCGTCGCTATTTCATTATTTTCTTGTAGTGATAAAAAATCATTTTCTTACTTTTTGAAATAAAAAAATTATTATTAGTTATGAAAAAAATATATTTTTATCGATAAAATAACTTTTATGTCCTTTTTTGTAAAAAATAAGAAGGTTGATAAAAATAAAAAATTTACAAACTTTTTTGCAAAATAATAAGGTGCAAATGTTTTAGTAAATATCTACGTACTTTCAGCATCCACAACTGCTTTCATTCCAGCAACCAGGCGATTAGTGATGGTCTAATGCAAGAAACAAGCCACAAAGCATCTTGTGGTAATTGATTTTCATTACTGCATAACTACATAGATTTATATCAACCTCTTTTTTTTTTTTTCTGGTTTATTCTCGTTGATAGGCACCCCTTTCTTTTCTGTTTATAAGCGTTGTAGGCTCCCATTTCGATTAACTGATGAATGATATCAACTTTTAGCCCGCCATCTCATGGCACAGGCTGCTTCTTACACAAAACTTCGTCTTGATTCACAATAAAGTATTTCATGTAGATTCCCGTGCTATCAAATGGAGCCCGCCAATCCAGTCATCTAAAACATATGCCTAAATATGTCGAGAGCGTAACTGTTTTGAGTGGAAAAAGCCCCAGAAGAGCCTATTTTGGTCCTTCTCTCTCTTCCACACCTCTTCTTTATGGTCTAGTCTCCTTTCACCCAATCTCTCTTTTCTACCTCATATCATATCTTGCAAACTGTTATGAATGGAGGGAGTATCTATATTTTACTGTATTTTTCTGCTGCTATTAGCCTTTTCGTTTACTGCGCTATTGTCTTCTGTTATGTTTTAGGCAAAATCCAACACAAAAGTATATCTGAATATAATTAGCTTTATTGGCCTACCATTACATTAAGTATGCATACCTCACCTCCTCAGGGTCTTCTAAAGATGGAGCCGGATGTAAACAAATACCAACTTCTTTCACAGGACTTGCAACAATTTGCGGCAGGAATATTTGGGCATAGACCTATTTCAATTCACCCAATAATCACATCCCCATTAAAAGAAGGAAGATGTATTCACATTTAGGTGACTTTTTTATTGCTTTGCGGGGTGGTGTCATCATAAGTTTGCTGTCCAGTGCTTGTAGTTGATAAATCCTAAATGTTTGGACATTGGCAGCTAAGCAACTATAAATGAGAAAATCCTAGAAAGACAAACTATTGGGCGGACTTAAATATTAAGATTTCTTTGAAACAATGCATAAACGAAAGGATTTAATTGTAATGCATGTAGAATATGTTTCATCTATGATGCCATTCAAGTTTAACTCCAGATAATTGACATCATTTATAATTCAGGGGTGCAGGTAAAACTCAGGTTTGGACACTACAAGAAAATGTTAAAATAGTGATAAAAATTAGTGACGAAAATTTTTGTCACTAAATTGTGACGGTTTAGTAACAAAATAGTAATGAAAATTAAAATTAGTGATGGATTAGTCTATCCGTCACTAAACCATCACTAAATTAGTGACGGACTGTCACATCCGTCACTAAATTAGTGACGAATGGGGCAATCCGTCACTAAATTAGTGACGAATTGCCCTTTCGTCACTAATCCGTCACAAATTAGTGACGGATTTTCCTTCCGTCACTAATCCATCATAAATTAGGAACAGATAGGGCAATCCATCACTAAATTAGTGACAGATTGTTCTTCCGTCACTAATCCGTCACAAATTAGTGATGGAAGGTAATCTATCACTAAATTAGTGACGAATTAGTGACGGATTGCCTATCTAAATTTATACTCTAATTTTTTTCAAAAAAATTGTGACGAAAAAAAGCTGTGTCCGCATGTGTCAGTTACATGCGCCGCCTCCCATACGCATCCCAGCCACATGTCCACCTCTCGGCACGCGCTATGCGCATCTGCTACTCGGCCTGCACGTGCACCTGCCATGGCCTGCGCACGCCTGCTATGGCCCGCACGTATTTGCACCAATCGGCCTGTCTCTTTGGCCGCACAATCTCGCCTGTGTCCGGCGCCCCTTGCGTCGTGTCTGCGCATGCCCAGCGCCGTGTCTGTGCTTGCACGAGCCTATGCGTGACTGCACTTGGCTACGCGCGCATCCCTAATTTACTGATGGATTGTCCTTCCATCACTAATCCATCACAAAATTAGTGACAGAAGAGCAATCCATCACTAATTTAGTGACGGATGGGATAGTCCGTCACTAATTTAGTGATGGACAAGGTCATCCATCACTAATTTAGTGACGGATTGCCCTTCCGTCACTAATCCATCATAAAATTAGTGATGGAAGAACACTCCGTCACTAAATTAGTGACAGACTGCACCATCCGTCACTAAATTAGTGATGAACCGCTCCAATTCGTCACTAATTTAGTGATGAATTTTTTATTTTTTACTAAATTTATATTTTAATTTTTTTAAAAAATTTATAATGAAATTATTATTCCATACTAGTGTGCCTAATTCAGTGACGGAGGGATAATTCCGTCACTAATTAGTGACGAAATTATTATTCCGTCACTAATTAGTGACAGAATTATTATTCCGTCACTAACCCTTCCTTCTTCTATCCGCATCTTTTTTTTTTTTTTTATCCAATAGGCCGTTCCTTCCATTCGCCCGCGCCTAGGGTTTCTTAGGCAATCTTGATGGAGCCAGAGAAGGAGGCGGAGATTTCCCCCAATGTTCCTACTCTTTCGACGGTAATGGCATCTTCCTTTCTCTCCCATCGCCTCTTCTTCTTCTTATCTTACATCTCTCCGTTCCCTCTCTCTGATTCTCTTCAATAAGTGGAACCCTACAAAAGTTTCGTCGCCTTGAAGCTTGGCCACGTTCTCGGCCGGAGAAGAGTTGGGAGAGAGGTTTGGTTTCGGACTATAAATTGAGGCCGAACCTCTTTTACAAACCAATTTCATTCTCTTCCTCTTCCTCCTCGTAGCTCTCCCTCTTCCTCTCTTTAGTTCTTCGTCGGTAGGCTAAATGGATCCTAAGTTGCACAATAAGGTATTTACACTATCTAGGTGATCTTTCAGTGTAGTAGGAGAAAGCTGGTGGGATTTATAATTAATAGAGGTAGGTACTTACATCCCTTTCCGTGTCATTTTTGGCTTCATTTCTAACCTAGTGTAGGTTGTTTTTCTTTTTGAAATTATTTTAAGCAGGAGAATTGCTGCCCTACTCTGGTTTAATTGGAATTGACAAGTTATAAGATCCTTATTACAAGGTGTTCTTGGGTGTTTCCATTTAGTGTTCCATGTGGAATCCTAATTTTTGAAAGTATTTTGTTAGGAAAAAAATTTCTATCTGCCAAAGGTAAGACTTGGATTGAGCGTGTGTGTATATATTAAAAAAATATTCCTAACTTGCTGAAATCTTCATTGTTATCCTTGCCTTTATCATTTAAGACTGTCCTGCATTAATCAGCATGTCCTGTGAGGGAGTCCGAGTCTTTGTATTGCCTTCTTTGCAGAAAGACCCTTGTATACCATATCGGAGAAGTGCCATCAGAAAAAGAGCTTTTCAGCTATCCTTGGATAACTGACCAAGAAGTCACATAATTATGTTCTAGTACGTTTCAGAACATGGAATCCCTCAAATACAACCTTCCAGTCACAATGGCAAGATAATTTTCACTCTAAATCTGCTCCAGCTAATTTATGTTATTCACATCTATGTATTCCTACTGATAAGTATTTTGTTGGTATGCTTATGTTATGCAAGATCTGCCAATGCCCAACTTCAGGCTTTGTTCATTGCCTGAGGCAAGTTAGATATGAGAAGTAGTCATTAGTGTTGGTTGGATAGTTTTCCCATAATTTAACATTTTGAACTTCAGATCTTCAGGAAATTTTGTGAATCAATTAATTTTGTGATGAAACAGCTGCATGGGTATGTGTTTGATAACATGTTCTAAGAAACTTGTTTTAGTAGGTTTAACCATAGTTAGCTACTATTGTGAAAATATGGCATTTATGCGGTGATTTCAACATGGTTGATATGAAGTGGAAAGAAGAGTTCTCCTTTGTTGGTTCACAATGTCTTTTTTATTAATAAAAAGGAAATTAAGCCATCATTTATGACTGTTGTTTGTTGTTATCAACTTCTACTTCAAATGTCATGAAAGAGCTCTTTGTAGAGAGCTTTTTAATATGTGTTAATATCTTTGCTTATTCCTTGTATCCATGAAATGGAAAATATGTGACTACTTACTGGTTATCATCTTCCAAATGTCATGGTTTTGGAAAAAAATACTTTGAACTAATTATGGAACTCTGCTTAGTGGTTTCCTATTCTCCACAAAAGTAAATCTTGGCGATATGAATCCAAGGGGCTTTGAATTGATGTTTAACTTGTTCATCAGATTAACCTCATCTTTATATTATGTTGAGAACAGTGTGGCAATGGATTGTGAAGCATTCTAATTAAAGTATGAGATCACATTGCCCTCAAAACATTCCTTTTGAAACCTGATTTATATTATCCTTGCATGCTCTGGTGGTGATAACTCTTCTCACCCAAATGCTACATTTCTCACCTTAATCTGCACAGCTCTTAATTTTTTCAAGGTCCACTTTGAGTTTGCCTTGGTTCTTCTAGTAATTTCATTAGGCTTGCTTTTCTTCTGCAGCCATATGTTCATAAAATTTTGGTTCTCTTATTATATTTGTGAGACTAGCTACTTGTGGTGAGTGGGCTTTTTGGAAGTGTTTGTTCTTCATGCTCTTTTATAGCGGAATGCCTTCTGAATGTTGGATTGATTTAACTAATGCATGGTTCTGCATCTGGATGACAGGATCACTTGGCTATGATGATGGAGCTACTTGGGAAAATGCCGCGAAAGGTTAGATTTTTTTTCTCTCGCAACTCTCTTGCAGTCATTAAGCGAATAACTGTTTTTCCCTCCTGAGTCCAGGTTGCTATTTCAGGATCTCGGTCAAAGGATTTCTTTGACAGGCATGGAGACCTGAAGAGGATCCGAAGGCTGAAATTCAGGCCGTTGGATCGTCTTCTAGTTGAGAAATACAAATTTGTTGACTCTGAAGCCCAAGAATTTGCTAGCTTTCTTTGTCCTCTACTTGATTTTGCTCTAGAGAAGCGGCCCACAGCTGCAGACGGCCTGCAGCACCCTTGGCTTAAGAGCACAAAAAAGCTCACTGATGAAAATATTGAAGCAAGCATAGAAAGGCTGGAGATTGGCATGAGCAGCAAGCTCAAAGTTTAGGTGCACAAATGAGAAGATTTTAAACATGCCTAATGTGAAGACTATCCCACTCTGTCTTGGTAATATTAATTCGTTTATCCACAGAAAAGCTTCAATAATTTTGATTTCATTTATCTAAATGGGTTTCAGATTGAGGTCTGCTTTTGGAGGAAGCAGATTCAAAAGCAATGGTAACCCAAGCTTATTTTTTGATTTATTTGTTGATTTCTTAACTTAACTACCCAAGCTTTTGCAGATGCAGTGGTCCAGATATATCTGGATAGTGCTGGTGATCTGGTAAATCTTCCTGTCTTTGAATTATTTTTTGATTTCTAACTATTGATAATATAGCACAAATAAGATGCAGACTTATTTGCAGATTTTCTTAGCTTCAATTCTTTATTATATAATTGTGAGGCAGCTAAATATTAATGAATGCTTTGCATGTCTTATAGATGGTTAGATATTGAGTAAAAAAGCCTACATAGGAGGTCATTACTTTCTACAAGCTCATGATTATAAGCTATGGGGAGTCAAAAGAGAGGTTTGAACAATGTCACAGGGAAGGGGAAACAAGTACTAGAAACTTACTGGTAGAATTAATAAGGTTTCATTGGATAAGTGATGCACATGACTTTGAATTTGCCACTTTAGTTTCTCTTTATAAATATTCTACATAACTGTTTACAACAGCTACAAGGATCCATCTATTAAACCAAAATCACGTTTCCGGGAGAATCTATTCGAAAGGTGTAATTTTACTTCAATTGATAGAAAGGAGACATATAAGTTTGCTGAAGTTGATAATAAGGGGGGAAAAATCAGATGGAAAATGAATCATTTATCACATGGTAAAGATAACTCTGGAATATGACACAATTTGAGAAGACAATGAGGCATCACATTATAAACGGGAGGGAAAGAAATGATTAAATAGGTTGACAAAAGAACACGTCGGAAGTAGATTAAAGCAGAGCACAACAATACCAACTTCTTCCACATGGTCCACCTTTTTCTCTTTCTCTTTTCTTTCTTTCTTTCTTTTTTTTTTTTTTTTTTTGAGAACAAGATTGTGTGGATGCCCAGCTGAACTTTAGAAGAATTTACACCAAGAGACTTTACCAACCCAGCCACCAGCACCCTTGACCTAACAAAATTATTGATGAAACTTTTTTTAAATAAATCCATAAAACATGTATTTAATTCCATTAAGCAAATAAATTTAAAGTATAACATTGCAATACATCACAAACTGTTAATCCGAGAGTATCTCTCAAACCTTATTGATATTCAAGTTCACTGCCGGTTACTATTTCCTTATAAGACTTTCCCTTGATTTCAACCTTGCTGACGAGAAACTTTTAGTCCTTATTCAAGAAGGCAAAAGGAAACGTCAATGTAGCAGTTGATATGTATTACAGTGGTTCTAAGCTTGTATCTGGTAGTGAGGAAAGTTTATTTTCTTGCAGTGCACATGTTGACAAGGATGAGAGCTTTGCTGATAGTTGTACTTTAAAGGCTGACATTTCTTTTGAGGCAACAAGTAACTTGCCTAAGTTGTTTGTACAAGATTCATCAACAGAGGACTCAAATATGACTAATGTATCGTTACCAATTGAAAAGTATTCTCCTGTTGATCATGGTTTGTATTGCCTTTTTAAACTAAGTTAGGAAAGGATCTGGTATTTGATTTATTAGTATCGCAAGCTACATTACACATATAACCATTCTGCAGCTTGCTGGAAGGCTGGACAGCCAGCTCCCTACTTGCACCTGGCATGTACTTTTGATTTGGTGGAGCGAGAAAAAGGCAAAATAAAAACCACTGCTATGCTCTGCAACATGTTCAGAAGGTTTGTTGAAATGTTGTTTTTTTGGTTCTTATTTGTTTATTCTTTTCTTTTCAAGATTGATGTATTCTGAGGCTTAGTATCTATTGGCACTACCTTCTTCTCATGCAGCCTGCTTGCTTTGTCCCCTGATGATGTGCTACCTGCTGTATACCTATGCACAAACAGAATTGCTGTCGACCATGAAAACATGGTTAGTCTACATTCCAACACTGAGTGAGCCAGTTGGACTAAATGGTCTACTTCCAATTTATTTTCTTCAATGGTGTTGGTGTTGCATGAGTGCGTCCTGTTCCATGAATCTTTACAATTAAAGCAATCAGGTAGTTTCCTTGACAGATTTTAAGCTAGCGAACCCTGACAAATCTCAGTAAAACATGAAAGGTTGATTTTTCTTGCTTATATCCTATGTCATATCCACTTTTCTACGGGGCTTGGTGAGTGTCTAAAAATTAAAACATGGTTAGTCTACATTCCAACACTGAGTGAGCCAGTTGGACTAAATGATCTACTTCCAATTTGTTTTCTTCAATGGTGTTGGTGTTGCATGAGTGCGTCCTGTTCTATGAATCTTTACAATTAAAGCAATAAGGTAGTTTCCCTGACAGATTTTAAGCTAGCGAACCCTGACAAATCTCAATAAAACATGGAAGGTTGATTTTTCTTGCTTATATCCTATGTCATATCCACTTTTCTACAGGGCTTGGTGAGTGTCTAAAAATTAAAACTAAGTTTGCTTATATCCTATGTCATATCCACTTTGCTATTATTTGGTAATCATATATTTTCTCTTAATAATCTTTGTTAACCCCTGGATATTCTTCAAAGGTGATGTTGCACAAGAATGCCGGCGGACTCAATCATTGCTTGCTCCTCCCCACCCTCTTTCTATTTATAATCTATTTTGTGAGCTTCGGAAGATAAGTTAACAATCTACAGAATCTAAGCTCATTCAACTAACTTGGTCTAAAGTATTTAATTGAATAGATTGTTGCTCATCTTATGTCAATACTAATTAAAGAACTTCTATCGTATCAATTTTAGTTTCAATTTTAACTTTAATTTTTAGTTAAAAGATAACTTTTTCAAGCTATAACTTTTGCATGTTAAGTTTTACATGCGTATCTTTTGGTTTTAGGGAAGGGATGAATGATGCATCTTGGGAAGGCTTTAGAATGTTGTGACCTTGATGGAAAAGAAGGCATAAGAGCTTACGCTGCACTTATGGATACTATGATGGTGTAGCCAATGGCAACTCCAAATAAGTTGACATATGGACAGAGTCCGCAAAACCTAAACTGTGCTCCACCTGCATGCAAAAACAACATACTTTAAAATTTATGTTTCAAGGGAGCTGCATTGCAACAGCAAAAATAAGGAGACTGGAGGTGTAGAAGGTGATGAAGGAGAAGAGAATCCATCCAAGGTGTGACATGGCCCATGCCAGCGTTAATAGTTTGATCATTACAAGTTGTCTCTTTTACTTATCTTAAACTTAATAATTTGATGTCAATTGTATCAAACATTAGTATTGTTGATGTATACAAATATATTTATTTTATTTTATGAAATGATTTTTTATTCTTAAATTTAAATTTTTATCTATAAATTTCATTAGAATGCATTAAATATATTGTAATTTAAAAATAATTTTAAATTTATAAGAAAAAAAATTTGATGAAATTTTATTAGGTTAATGATGGATTAGTGATGGAATTTTGATAGAAATAATAGTGACGGATTAGTGACAAAATATTAGTGATTGATTAGTGATGGAACATGTTGGCCCAGATGGCAACCCAAGAGGGGGATGAATTGGATTCTTAAAAAAATTTAACTATTTTTAAAATTAAATCGATTGATATCAAAGTATGCAAGCGGATGGAGTTAATCGAAGCTAAGCACAAGCAATTAAAGAAGAGAGAGAGAGATCAAAACACTACAAACACAAAGATTTTATAGTGGTTCGGTGTAACCAACACCTACATCCACTTCCAAGCTTCACTTGGGTCCACACTATAATCCTCTTGATTACAGTCGAGTTGTTTTACAAGCTCACAACTCAAACTTATTATTTTACCTGGGATCACAACGAACCCAGCCGATTTTTCGGGCTTACCAGCACAAAACCCAACCTCAAGCTATATCTAGCTTGACCCGAGGTATACCACCTCCACTAATTCAATCCTCCGATTGAATTAGCAAACAAATGAAATCAATTAATGTTTACAATGACAAACTGCTCCTCTAATGAGCGAATATGCAATATAAATAGACAGGAATAGAAAAGCCTGTTTGAAGCAATTTGAATGTAGGCTTGGCTTTTTTTCTTCTTTTCCTCTTCTCCTTTTAAAGGTTGAATCAAGCTCCAGCTCAGATTTCACCCAGGAATATGTTGTTGAGAAGATGGGAAAAAATAAGTTTTGGCTTCTTTTCCTTCTTTGAAATCCTCTAAAATTGAACTTTATATGCCTTGGATTTCTTTTAAATCTTTCTTTAGAAGATGGGCGAGCTCACAGAGATTTCTCTTTTTGAAATGGCTCTCTTGAATATCTCGATTCTTTTGATCTTTCTCTCTTTTTTTTTTCTGTTCTTCCCCCCCCTTTTTTTTAAACGGTCTGTTCTCCCCTTTTATAGATTTTCTTTAATCCGTGATTAGGTGAAAAACTAGCCATTATTTTTGTCTTGGATTGCTTCTACACACAAAAAAAATAGCCGTTAGAAATTAGGTGAGAAAATGTTACCGTTGGAGGCCGTTCTGACACTTTGAAAATCCGTTCCTGTTAGGTTGGAGTTGGCTCCAACATTTCATGTGTCGGCTCCACTTCGTGTATCCGAAAATGGTAATAAAAGTTTTCGTTGAGGGGTTGGCTCTCGATAAGTTATGTGTCGGCTCCCCGCTTCCAGGTGTTGGCTCTCGAAACAGAGGGTGTCGACTCTAAATATGACTCAAAATACTCTTTGTGCTCAGGTTAGAGTCGGCTCCACTCATTCTAGGTGTCGGCTCCCGAATCTTAGGTGTCGGCTCCCGAATTCCATGTGTCAGCTCCAGAAACTGACGCAGAAAAGCATACTTTTGTCTCTCAGGTTGAAGTCGGCTCCCGACATCCATGTGTCGACTCCAGACCGTGCCGAATTTTGAGAACTATTCTGATACGCCCATGTGTCGACTCCTGACTTATAGGTGTCGACTCCAAGGTCTGAACTTTTGAAAATTACAATTTAAAACTCATTTTAAAATCAATTTTGAGTGATATTTAAATTGTTAAACTTTCTTAATACCTGAAACACTCCATAAATTTGTCAGAAACAATGTGAATATACTCATGGCTTTTGTTAATCATCAAAATCAATAATTGGGTCAACAATCTCCTCCTTTTTGATGAAGACAAAAACATTGAGTATATGCATGATTAAGTTATCATAGTTAAGCTTCCCCTAAATGAGGTAGCTCCCCCTATGAAACTCAAAATAAAATTTTCTCTCCTTATATACCGTTTCATTTTGAAATTTCATTTCTCTCCCCCTTAATTTCATTTCTCTCCCTTTGAAAATCAAAAACTCATGCAATAATCAACTTAATCAAGTTACTTAAGTGTTTTTAATGCATATACAATATCTTCTCTCCCCTTTTTTGTTGTCAACAAAAAGGTTAACATTCAACCACAAGTGAACTCATTGAATAAGACAATATTAATTCAAAGAAATTTATTGCATCAAAAGATTTCAATACATAAGCTCCATTACATCAAAACATTCCATTACATCAAAACATTCTATTACCTCAAAACATTACATCAAAACATTCTATCAAAACATTACATCAAAACATTCCATTACATCAAAACATTCTATTACATCAAAGTGTAAAGCAAACTAAAACTTTAAAATACAAAACTGAAGCGTTTCTTCAGTCCTTCTAAGATCTTTTCCATTCCTTCCTTTTGAATCTTTATAAAATCATTTAAGCTGTTTTGAACCATGTCAGCTGCATCTCTTATATTCTCTTGTAGCTCTATATTGCTTCTAGAATATGTGTCAGAATCACCAGCAAAGTCCTTGATCTTATCAAAAATATTCATTAAATCATATTTTAGGGCTTCAGAAGAAGTTCCAAAAGAGGATCCTATTTTGTTCACTTTGTCTTCTAAGGAGTAAAATGAATCTTTTAAACTCAAAAGTCTATTTTCAAAACTATTATTCATCTTCTCTTCATGTTCAGCCAACAAAGTCTTCAATTGCTCTAATTGTAACTTAGAAAAACCAAAGCACTCAGAACTGAAGCAGGCATAGGTGTCGGTGAAGGCTCTGGTCTGCTAGGCTCCGGTGAAGGATGTCTCATGGATGGTCCAGCTTCTGATGGTGCTGAAGCTCCAATCTTAGCTGCCCTATCCTCTGAATGACCTTTCCTTTCTCAGTTCCCATTGACCTTAATGAACCCCATGCGCTGAACAGTAGTGATGCTGTAGTAATCTGTGTGCCTTAGGTTCTTTTTAGGTTCATTTTCTAAGATAACTACACCTAACTTCGGAATGCTAAGGTTAGGATCATGCCATAGGGTAAGGAATATCTTTTCTTGCCACCAGCTTCTGCCATGTACCAAATCATCATGCCAGGTAGATTAATAGGCTGTCCAGTCAAAACACTATCCAGGATCATAATATCTCACTCCGAGACATACTCGAACCTACCAGTCTTAGGGAATAAAATCCGGCTACAAATATTATGTAACAATCTAAGCTCAAGAGGCAACTGATTTGCCCTGATTTCCTCAAAATCAACAACATCTCTTCCTAACATCCTTGACAAAGCTCCTGACCTATCACTGTGAGAGTTTGCAATAGGTCCAAGAGTAGGAATCTCAAGAAGGTTTCCAAGAATCTCGGAAGTAAGATGTATCCTTTTTCCTCTTACAACAGTTACTATGCCACCGTCTCCTCTTGACAAATCTTGATAAAATTCTTTAACTAAAGCAGGATATGTAGGAATGTCTAAAGAACACACCTTTTTCCAACCAATTTCCTTTAGTTGTCGTCCAATAGCGAATCACTCATCTTCAAAAAATCCAAAATTGACATTTCTTCCCATTGTAATCATCCGTCCGGCTAGAGTGTCAATGTGTGGTGAAGGAGGTGAGGAAGGATCTGAAATCGCACTAGGAGTAGAGGATGAGGATGAAGAATCCGAAGATGGCGACGGTTGACGAATTGGGCGTCTCGCCGTCCGCTTCCTCATTGTCACCGGACCACCATAGATCGTTCCCCTTCTCTTAGGTGCCATGGAATCCTAGGGAATGATTAATTGAAGGAATTCTCAAGTTTTGATAGGGTTTAGAGAGGATTTGGAGACGATTTGAGTAAGATTAGGTCGAAGAGGTGTCGACTCGGCCCTAAATAGTCCAAAAGGGTCCACTAGGTGTCGACTCCCGCAAAGTCGGGTGTTGACTCCAACTCGCTAAAATGGTTAGCGCCCGAACTGGAGTCGGCTCCACTAAAGCGAGTGTTGGCTCCAAGGTCCCTGACCGAGAGCGACACAGAAATAAGGTGTCGACTCCAAAGATTGAGGTGTCGACTTCAAGACAGATTCAAAAACAGATAAGAGTTTCAGAAATCCGATAAAAATCCTTGGAATATGAGAATCAATTGGTTCAACAATCTAGATAAATTTTCCTTAAAATCATGAAGAAATTTTAAGATATTAAATGAAATCTAGATAATTGAACTTAAGGGTTTCAAGTATTCTAACAGATCACAAATCCCTAACTCTCCTCTAAGATAACAAAATCTCTCTTCATTCAAAGGTTTTGTAAATATATCGGCTAATTGTTCCTCAGTATTAACATATTCTAGACAAATGTCATTATTAGCTATATGTTCTCTAATGAAATGATATCTAATTTCAATGTGCTTAGTTCTTGAATGTTGAATTGGATTTTTAGTTAGGTTTATTGCACTAGTATTATCACATCTAATAGGAGTTCTATCAAGTGTTATGCCATAATCTTCAAGTTGTCGCTTAATCCAAAGGATTTGAGCACAACAACTTCAGCTGCAACATATTCTGCTTTAGCAGTTGATAATGCAACCGAATTTTGCTTTTTGCTAAACCAAGAGATTAAGTTACTTCCTAAAAATTGACATGCTCCAGTTGTACTCTTTCTATCTAGTTTACAACCAGCATAATCAGAATCAGAATAAGCAATCAAATTTAGTGTTGAGTCTCTAGAATACCATAAACCTACATATTTGGTTCCACTCAAGTATCTTAGTATTCTTTTTACAGCAATTAAATGTGATTCTTTAGGTTCAGATTGATATCTAGCACATAAGCAAACAACAAACATGATATCAGGTCTACTTGCCGTTAATAAAGTAGTGATCCGATCATACCTCTATAATATTTTTAATCAACTGGCTTACCGTTTTTATCTTTGTCTAGTTTGCATGAAGGACTCATTGGTGTTCCGAGGGGTTTGATTGATTCCATCACAAACTTTTTGAGGATTTCTTTGTGTACTTTGCTTGGTTGATGAAGATTCCCTCTCTTTCTTGTTTGATTTGGAAACCCAGAAAGAAATTGAGTTCTCCCATCATGCTCATCTCGAATTCATCCTGCATTAACTTAGCAAATTCTTGACACAAGAGATTGTTAGTAGCACCGAATATAATATCATCAATATATATTTGTACTACTAATAAATCCTTATCTTTTCTTTTCAAAAATAGTGTTTTATCAATATTTCCTCTAGAAAAATCATTTTCGATTAGAAATTTTCTTAACCTATCATACCAAGCTTTAGGTGCTTGTTTTAAACCATAAAGTGCTTTGTGCATTTTAAAAACATGATTTGAAAATTTATGATCTTCAAAACTAGGTGGTTGTTCAACAAAAACTTCTTCATTTATAAATCCATTTAAAAATACACTTTTAACATCCATTTGAAATAAATTGATATTCATATGACGTGCAAATGCAAGTAATAATCTAATTGCTTCTAATCTAGCTACAGGTGCAAAAGTTTTATCAAAATCAATTCCTTCTTCTTGATTATATCCTTTTGCAACTAATCTAGCTTTGTTTCTAATTACTATGCCATTTTTATCTAATTTATTTTTAAATACCCATTTTGATCCTATAACTGAATGATCTTTAGGTCTATCTACAAGGGTCCATATATTGTTCCTAGTAAATTGATTTAATTCTTCTTGCATAGCTAACACCCAATTATTATCTTTTTCAGCTTCTTCAATAGTTTTAGGTTCAATTTGAGATACAAATGCATATGATTATTGATGTTTCTCATTGATGATCTAGTTCTTACTCCTTAAGATGGATCACCTATAATTAATTTCTTTGGATGACCATAAGCATATCTCCAATCTCTAGGAAGATCTACATCATTATGATTAGTATCAACAACATCAACACTAGGAGATTCATCATCTTTAGCTTCTTGTTCATGATCTGAAGATACTTATTCAATTTTTCAATATCTTTCTCAAGTAAATTTGTATCTTCCTCATCATCAATCTTTTCCAAACTCGATGCTAAAGATTCATCAAAAACTACATGAATAGATTCTTCTACAATTAAGTTTCTCTTGTTAAACACTCTATAGGCTTTACTAGATGTTGAATATCCTAAGAATATGCCTTCATCTGATTTTGCATCAATTTTTTCAAGATTATCTTTACCATTATTATGAATGAAACATTTACAACCAAATGCATGAAAGTAACTAATGTTTGGTTTTCTATTGTTCCATAGTTCATAAGGAGTTTTCTTAAGGATTGGCCTAATTAAAGCTCTATTAAGAATGTAACATACCGTGTTTATAGCTTCCGCCCAGAAGTACTTTGGGAGTTGGCTTTCACATAGCATGGTACGGGCCATGTCTTCTAAGGTTCTATTCTTTCTTTCTACAACTCCATTTTGCTGAGGTGTTCTAGGTGCAGAGAAATTATGATGGATGCCATTTTCAATGCAAAAGTTTTCAAATAAATGATTTTCAAATTCTGTGCCATGATTACTTCTAAGAGACACTATGGTGTTGTTTTTCTCATTTGTGACCTTCTTGAAAAATTTCAGAAATATTGGGAAGGTCTCATCCTTATGAGCTAAAAATAATACCCAAGTGAACTAGAATAATCATCTACTATCACAAGACCATATTTCTTTCCTCGTAGACTAGTGGTTCTAGTAGGTCCAAAGAGATCCATGTGAAGTAGTTCAAGTGGCCTAAAAGTGGAAATAATATTTTTAGTTTTGAAAGAGTTTCTAGTTTGTTTTCCAAATTGACATGCATCACAAACTTTGTTATTTTCAAAATCTAGTTGTGGAAAGCCTTTTACTAAATCCATTCTAATTAATTTTGAAATTAGGTGTGTGCTTGCATGACCTAATCTACGATGCCACAACCATCCAATCTCATTCATACTAGCATTATCAGCAACTAAGCAATGATTACTAGTAGACAAATTGTCTAAATCAATCAAGTATACATTGCCATTTCTATTTCCAAAAAAATAAATGCTATTATCAATGGGATTAGAAACAGTACAAATAGAAGCTTCAAATGATATTTTGAAACCTTTATCACACAATTGGCTAATACTAATTAGATTATTCTTTAAACCATTAACATATAAGACATTTTCAATAAATGTGGAGGGAGTTATTTGAATTTTACCAAACCCCATGATTTGGCCTTTGCCATTATCACCAAACGTAACAACTCCTCCTCTTTTGCTTTCAAGGGTGATGAATTGATCCTTGTCACCTGTCATGTGTCTTGAGCAGCCACTATCGAGATACCACTTTTGCTTTGATCTTTTGGCCGCAAGACACTCCTGCAAAATGATCAAGTCTTATATTTAGGTACCCAAGCCTTCTTGGGTCTTCATGATTAGTAGCAAAAAGGATTGTTCCTTTTGGAATCCATATTTTCTTTCCTTCAACATTTAATTTCTTGTTACTTTTTCTTGCATTACATTCATAAGATTTATGACCTTTGTTGTTGCAATTGTAACATATAACATCATTTATTTTCTTAACAAAGAAATTGTTTACAAATTTTTGTTTTATGTTTGGTCTATATCCTAATCCAGCTCTATCAAAAATAGCCCGTTGATTACTTAAAAGTAAATTTAGTTTTTCAAAGCTATATGTAAATTTATCGACTATGTTCTTATATCTTTCAACTTCTTTCTTTAAGTTAAGGTTTTCATTCATGATCAATTCTTTTTCTTTTAGAAATCTCTCCTTTTCATCTTTTAAGTCCTTAACTTCAAGTGTTAATTCATTTTTCTCTTTACATAGATTTAAGTTTTTATTTTTCAAAAACTTGTTTTTTTTTTAGAATTTTAAAATCATTGACTAATTCATTGAAAGCTTCATATAATTCATCAAATGTAAAATCATCATTGAGGGTTTCGGTACTTACCTCATCGTCGTCGTTTGCCATGAAGCAAATGTTTGTAACTTCTTTTTGTTCCTCCTCGGAAGAGGATTCTTCGCTATCGCTCCATGTTGCAACATAAGCCTTCTTCTTCTTCTTATAGGCTTTCTTCAATTGAGGACATTCATATCTGAAATGCACCGGTTTCTTGCACTCATAACATATTAAGGGCTCTTTTTCCTTTTCTTTATCCTTTTCTTTCTTTTTCTCTCCTTCCATTTTTGTTCCATACTTTTTCTTGTGGAAGGGTCTCCTTCTTTGCATGAATCTTTTGAATTTCTTTGCAAGGAGTGCAGTCTCCTCATCATCATCATTATCACTGCAGCTTTCCTCACTTTCTGCAACTTTAAGAGCAATAGTTTTCTTCTTCTTGACTTCTTCCTCTTGATGTTGTTTCATAGTCAGCTCATGGGTCATTAAGGATCCAAGTAGCTCCTCCAAAGGTAAAACATTTAAATCCTTGGCTTCTTGTATTGCAGTCACCTTCGCTTTCCATGATCTTGGAAGAGACCTAAAAATTTTACGCACAAGTTCAGAATTAGTATAAGTCTTACCAAGACTTTTCAAGCCATTTACAATATCAGTGAATCTTGTGTACATGCATGTAATTATTTTAGTTTGATCCATGCTAAATAGTTCATATTTATGTACCAAAATATTAATTTTTGATTCTTTTACTTGATTAGTACCCTCATGGGTAACTTCTAATCTATCCAAATTTCTTTTGCGAAAATATATGTAGAAATTCGATTAAATTCATTTGCATCTAATGAACAATACAAAACATTCATGGCTTTAGCATTGAGCTGAGCCAACTTCTTATCATGTTCATCCCATTCCATTTTCGGTTTAGGAATTACCATGTTGTCTACTCTAATTGTGGGTGTGTGTCGACCATTAACTATGATTCCCCATAAGTCATAGTCAAGTGCTTGAATAAAAATCTTCATCCTAGCTTTCCAATAACCATAATTAGTTCCATTGAATAAAGGAGGTTGATTAGTGGATTGACCTTCTAAATAAGATGAACTAGCTTGAGCTGCCATTTGGATCTTTTGCTCTTGATCGTTAGACCAAATTCAAATGAGCACTTGCTCTGATACCAATTGTTGGCCCAGATGGCAACCCAAGAGGGGGGGGGGGGTGAATTGGGTTCTTAAAAAAAATTAACTCTTTTTAAAATTAAATCGATTGATATCAAAGTATGCAAGCGGATGGAGTTAATCAAAGCTAAGCACAAGTAATTAAAGAAGAGAGAGAGAGAGAGATCAAAACACTACAAACACAAAGATTTTATAGTGGTTTGGTGTAACCAACACCTACGTCCACTCCCAAGCTTCACTTGGGTCCACACTATAATCCTCTTGATTACAGTCGAGTTGTTTTACAAGCTCACAACTCAAACTTATTGTTTTACCCGGGATCACAACGAACCAGCCGGTTTTCTGGGCTTACCAGCACAAAACCCAACCTCAAGCTATATCTAGCTTGACCCGAGGTATACCACCTCCACTAATTCAATCCACCAATTGAATTAGCAAACAAATGAAATCAATTAATGTTTACAATGACAAACTGCCCTCAAATGAGCGAATATGCAATATAGACAGGGAATAGAAAAGCTTGTTTGAAGCGATTTGAATGTAGGCTTGGCTTCTTTTCTTCTTTTCCTCTTCTCCTTTTAAAGGTTGAATCAAGCTCCAGCTCAGATTTTACCCAGGAATATGTTGTTGAGAAGATGAGGAAAAAATAGGTTTTGGCTTCTTCTTTTCCTTCTTTGAAATCCTCTGAAATTAAACTTTGTACGCCTTGGATTTCTTTTGAATCTTTTTTTAGAAGATGGGCGAGCTCACAGAGATTTCTCTTTTTGAAATGACTCTCTTGAATATCTCGATTCTTTTGATCTTTCTCCCATTTTTTTTTCTTCTTTCCCCCTTTTTTTTGTAAATGGTTCGTTCTCTCCTTTTTATAGATTTTCTTTAATCCATGATTAGGTGAAAAACTAGCCATTATTTCTGTCCTTGGATTGCTCCTACACACAAGAAAAATAGCCGTTAGAAATTAGGTGAGAAAATGTTACTGTTGGAGGCCGTTCTGATACTTTGAAAATCCATTCCTGCCAGGTTGGAGTTGGCTCCAACTTTTCATGTGTCGGCTCCACTTCGTGTATCCAAAAATGGTAATAAAAGTTTTCGTTGAGGGGTCGGCTCCCAATAAGTTGTGTCGGCTCTCCGCATCCAGGTGTCAGCTCTCGAAATAGAGGGTGTCGACTCTAAATATGGCTCAAAATACGCTCTTTGTGCTCAGGTTAGAGTCGGCTCCACTCATTCTAGGTGTCGGCTCCCGAATCTTAGGTGTCAGCTCCCGAATTCCATCTGTCGGCTCCAGAAACTGACGTAGAAAAGCATACTTTTGTCTCTTAGGTTGGAGTTGGCTCCCGACATCCATGTGTCGACTCCAGACCGTGCCAAATTTTGAGAACTATTCTGATACGCCCATGTGTCGACTCCTGACTTATAGGTGTCGACTCCAAGGTTTGAACTTTTGAAAATTACAATTTGAAACTTATCTTAAGATCAATTTTGAGTGATATTTGAATTGTTAAACTTTCTTAATACCTGAACACTCCATAAATTTGTCAGAAACAATGTGAATATACTCATGGCTTTTGTTAATCATCAAAATCAATAATTGGGTCAACAGAACAATAACGAATGACTGATGGATTCTTTCTTCACTAATCCGTCATGAGCTATTAGTGATGGACTAGTGACGAAAGTTTTAGTGACTATATTTTCATCAACAATCCGTCACTAAATTATGGTGGAATAGTGATGAAAATATTTGTAATGGAATAGTGATGGAATAATGCGTGACGGATAGTTCGTCACTAATCCGTCACAATTTAGTGACAAAAAATATGTTTCGTCACAATTTTTTTATGGAATATTTCGTCACAAATTCGTCGCAATTTAATGACGAAAAATATGTTCCGTCACAAATTTTTGATGGAATATTCCATCACAAATCCGTTGCTATTATTTTGTGACGGACCACTTTCCATCACTAAATTTAATGACGGAAAAAATTATGACGATAAGATTTTCTTCACTAATCCTCACTAAATCCAATTTGTGATGGAATAGTGATAGAAATTTTTGTCACTATTATACTATTTTCTTGTAGTGGGATAGCCCATAAAGACATTCTACCTTAGCATCAGATCTGTTGTTTTTTGCCAAGTCATGCATGTGGACATATTTCCATATCCATGCAATAGTGTTTTCCAGTCTTTATTATTAGGTAGAACATTTTTGCAAGCAGGTGAGGAAGCAATATTGATTAGTTTTAAAATCTACCTGTTTTAATTTGTTGGATTCACATATACCTCATGAAATCATATGTTTTCTGCAAATCTCAGTTAGTTACTACAACCAAAAATTTGATGACTATTGTGCTTTTCCCCTCAACTGCCTTCATTTCCCAATCCTATTGCTGGCTCTTGTTTATTGCCAAATGCTTGCAACTTGATTCTTTTTATTCTCTTCTTAAGCGCGCTCCTCAACAAATTATAATATAATGCTATAAACCGGCCTTGAGGAAAAACTGTATCATTCCATATTATGCATTATTTTGTTCAAAAAGTTTAGCACAAACATAGTCATGACTCCACATTGCTAAATGATCATAACGGAATATGAACAATCAGAAACTACCACTATTATCAAACGCTTATTACCACGAGTTTTGCATAGTATATTTAATGTATGAAGACTACTAATTATTACCATAAAGCTACCATCCAGAGCAACCATGAAAAAAAAAAATGATCATAACGGAATATGAACAATCAGAAACTACCACTATTATCAAACACTTATTACCACGAGTTTTGCATAGTATATTTAATGTATGAAGACTACTAATTATTACCATAAAGCTACCATCCAGAGCAACCATGAAAAAAAATCAAAGATCCACCATTAAAAAAAAAAAGAAATTTAGGTCAAAAAACTGATGTAAAACGAACTCCAACTACTTCAAACGGTAGGATTAGGAGAGTGATTAATACAAATTGTAATGAAGTAATTCCAAAGCCAAAGTTCAAGACCCTTTGATCTACAACTTTACTATTTTGAGATTTTTTTTGATGGGCACTTCAAGAGGATCGAAATTGGGAATGAATAGAACTTCGATGGTTGCTCTTCTAGGCCTCCAAGGAAGAAGAAATGATACCAATTCTTCTAGATTGATGGCTGTAACTCTTCAAGAATACAGACTTTGGAAATGCTCCAACTCTTCAAGGAAAGAGTGAAAACTCTTCTAGATTTTCAAAAGGTATGAACTCTTCAAGGTTCAAGGTAATTGCTCTTAGACAAATTTCGTTCATTTTTTCTGCCCTTTTACAGAGACTTGATGGTTTTTTATAGACAAAGAAAAAAAGGAAACCAAAAGACTTAAGTCAAATTTAGAAACTAGAAGCTTAATAAAAGCACAATATTTTCAACGCTTGTGACTATTCCAAGAATATGCATGGGAAAGGTGTAGTGCCTAGGAAATGACAAAGTCAGAGATGAGAGACTTGGGATGGCTCTTGGTCTTGAATGCTAGCTGCATCATTCCCCCCTTCTTTAGAAGAATTCATCCTTAAATTCGAATCACCATTATTGGAAGAATTGCCAATATAAGGTGTTAAATGCCGGACATTGAACACATCATGTGGGAAGGAAGCTTTAACCAATATGCATTAGGATTGATGCGCTCAAGTACTTCAAGGGGTCCAAGCTTTCGATTACTAAGTTTGTTGTAGGTTCCAATGGGATGGCGTTCCGGTGGTAAATAAGGCCAAACAAAATCTCCAGGCTCAAAAATGACTTCTCATTGCCGCTTATCAACATTCTTTTTATAGGATTGAGCTTTGCTCTCCAGTCGTTGGTGCACATCTTCATGAACTACTTTCATTTGAGAAACAATACTATCCACCTTATCAATTGACTTTTCAGCAAAGGGGATAGGTGCTAGATCAAGAGCAGTCTTTGCACTACAATAGATTTTAAATATTGCGACGCCCAAATGCGTCGCAATTACGTCGCTAAACATGATATTACGACGCAATAGCGACACAACGAGGGCGTCGCTCAACTGTCCGTCGCAATACCCTTTGGTCGCAATTGCATCGCAGTTTTGCGAGTCTCTGCGACGCTCTTGCGACGCCACATTGCGTCGCAATATTGTGACGCATAAAAATGCGTCGCTAAATTTAAAAATAAATTTAGTTAGAAAAAAAATTATTATTAAATATTGCGATGCACAAATTTGCGTCGCAATATTTAAAATTAATTTTTTTAAAAAATTATTATTAAATATTACGATGCACTAATTTGCATCGCAATATTTAAAATTAATTTATAAAAAAAATTATTATTAAATATTACGATGCACTAATTTGCATTGCAATATTTATAATAATAATTTTTTAAAAAATTTATTATTAAATATTGCGACGCTCTAATGCGTCGCAAATAAAAATTATTTTAAAATATTGCGACACAAGGTGATTGCGTCGCAATATTTTAAAATAATTTTTAAGATAAAATAGCGACTCAATTTTAGTCGCTAATGCGTCGCTATTAAATTTATTTTTAAATTATTGCGATGCCAGGTCATTGCATCGTAATATTTAATAATAATATCTTAAAAATATTAGCGATCCAATATCAGTCGCTAATGCGTCACAAATTTTATTTTTAAAAATATTTAAATGATTAAAAATTAAAACGATTAATTCAATTTTGCTAAATCTAAATATTGATACAAACATTTTTCACTCAATCCAAACAATAATATATTTCAAAAAATAATTTATATATTAAAATTTTGAAGTTTTTACAACATAAAAAAAGAAAAAAAAATACATCAAGAATCTGAACGATCACGTGGAGGCTGTGGAGGCTGAAGACTCTGCGACAAGCGTCTAACCATATCCCGCAAATAATGCATCTCATCTCGCATGTCTGCAACCTCCTGATCCCGGCCTCGCATACGATCCTCAAAATCCTGCTCGACCTCCTGCCGAACCTCCTCTGCAATAGATCTGCGAAGCTCCTGTAAACGCTCGGGAGGAAGATCAGCAGGAACTCGCGAGCTGGAGGCCTGATGGGAAAAAAATGTAGAAGCTCTAGTGCCCATACCATAGACCCTGCGGTCTCGTGCCTGGGCACCAACAGCCTCCAAAAACACACGTCGACTCTCCTCTGCTGAGAGTTCGACGGGCGTCTCCCCATCAGTAGAGTCGACCTGCGATGCCTAGGAGCGAAGCTCCTCGACTCGTGTCTTGAAATATGAAATCAACAATAAATGAGTTAATAAATTTCTCGAAATAAAATTTTAGAAATTAAACAGATACTACATAAATCTAATTTCTTACCGCAACCTCCCGTGATCGCGTGTCGACCCAGGAGCCGTCCCTCCTGGTGTGTGTCGCCCTGAATAGACGAAACTCACCAGGATCTCCGCCCTCCTGCTCAGTCTATAACAATAAAAAAAATGATATTAATACAAATATTTATAAATACTAAAATAGTAATTAAAATATTTATGTTTTCTTACCATACGCCGTCTGTGCTCCTGAATCGAAATGGAGCCCGAAGTATGATGGGAGAGACCCGTGCCAGGACCGCCCTTCTCAGATCGGCGGTTCGTGCTGGCTGATGCGGACCTCCTGCGCCAGCCATCGGACTCCCAGGCCTGCTGCCACTCATGCCAAATACCCTCTGGCACGTGCGCAGGACGCTGACCCGACGACCTCCAATGATGAAGCATGTCGGAGTATCGGCGTCGCATCAGAGCCTCCCATGCTGCCCTAATGGCATCATGGGTGGCAGGATCCCACGTAAACTTTTTCTGCATTAAAATAAACAGTTAGTTTCTGAATTTATTAACTTTAAAGAATTATATATCACTGATAAATTGTATTTAATAAGTTTACCTGAAACTCAAAAAAATAAAACTCCCTCGTGGCTGGCGATACGTGGCGCCAATCGTAGCCACTGGGATCTGCACGCCTCTGAAAAACGGCGCTGATGTGGCTGGAGACATGATGCTGCTCAATGAATCTGTTAAAAAAATGCAAGTTTATAAGTAATGACTTAAAAACATAAATAAAATATTTTTAATTAGTATATACTTACATCCCCTGAGCATCAAGTCGAAGTACAGTGCGGCCGCCGATCGCGGAAGAACTCTCGGAGGTCTGTGCCGATCGGTGGATGGTAATACTGGTACAGAGATCGAAGGCTGCGCCTCTGCTGGAGATCCAAACTCTCCATCTCTGACGCTCATGTGATCTGATCTCGCAGGATCCAAACTACGTCTCTGCTCACCCAAACTATCGTCGGTAGATCTACCTCTGCCCCTCATACTGAAAATACTAAAGATTCACACAATTAAATTACGATTAATGATTGACTATGTAAGAATTTAACACTTATAAAAAAAAGTTAAATTTTAAAAAACCTTTATGTTTAATCGTGTCATTTGTTTCGTGAAATGTTGGTTCAACATCCGATGCCGTATCGGATTGCGAATCAGTTTCATTATCATCGGAAGGAAACCGAACATTTGCATCCGCAATTTCTTGGACATCACCACTTGGATCTCTAAGTGATGTTTCAGGAGCCCTTGTGTCATCCTCAATTGCATGCATTTCCATCTCATCCTCTTGAAATGCAGGGCACTCGGTTGATTGACTTGATGAACTCTCCTCTAATACGATTGTTGAACGTGGGACGATTTTAGAAACGGCCCACCAATCTCGCTTGTCGTTGCGCAAACTTGGATATCCGCAGTAAAATACTTGCTGAGCTTGGGATGCAAGGATGAATGGGTCATATTTCTGCAATCTTCGTCGATGGTTCACTTCAACCAAATTATAGTCGTTATGAACCCTTTTGCCCACAGGAACTATCGGATCGAACCAATCACAACGAAACAATACGGTTCGTTTCATAGGCCAACCGGGATATTCAACTTCAACCACCTCTACTAACTTTCCATAATAATCCTGCATATTTGCTCCAACACTTTCTCCTTTTACACACACGCCCCAGTTCTGCGTGCCTCTTGAAGCTGCTAATCGTTCAATCTGAAATTTGTACCCATTTACAAAATAGCCAGTAGAGGTTGTTACGGTCTTCAATGGCCATTGCGATAGACATTTAATGAAAATATTGTCGGTTGTCGACCATGGACCGTTGACCTATAAATTAATAAGCTATTGACATCCAATTCAAAAAATAATAAGCCATTATCGAAATTGATTGAGTGATACTACTCACAAATTCATAAAACCAGTAAGCAAACTCCGTTTCTAATTTCTGCCCAATTGCAACTTGACTGATGTCGGGATTCATCTGTCGTTGTCTATCACAAACATCCTTATGGGATGAAAAGGATGAAAACTACTGTTAGAAATTAAATATTATGGTATATTATTATATAAATTTAAATTTTTAATTTAGCATTGAAGTATACACTTACTCAATATATGGATCGACTTCTCGACAGTTCATTAGGATGTAATAATGTGCTGCATTATACTCCATATCGCTAAGATTTCTTGACTTCTGCCCACCAAATGAATGGCCGATAGCTTTAAAAATTGATATTCTACCGTCATTAGCTTCTGCTTCGTCCACATATACGTCATCGTTACGACCATGATTTCGGCTCCTCGTGTGGACGTGACCCTCAAAGTAATGTGAGGCAAAAGCTGAAACTTCTTCGACCAAGTGTGCATTGCATATAGAACCTTCAACCCTTGCCTTATTACGCACATTATTTTTTAACTTCTTAAGATACCTATATGTAAAGTTGCAACAAAAAAATTAACGAATTTTTCAAGCAATGAAATAATATTTGAAATGTCAACATATCTTAATGATGTATATATTTACCTCTCGAAAGGATACATCCAGCGATACTGCACGGGACCAGCTATGCTCGCTTCGTATGGCAAGTGAACCGGTAAATGCTCCATTGAGTCAAAAAAACTGGGAGGAAATATTCGCTCAAGCTTGCATAAAATAATTGAAATTTCCTCCTCAAGCCTTGCCATGGATGCAGAAGTAATACTGCGGCAGATAACTCCTTGAAGAATAAGCTGAGCTCCGTAATTGCCTTCCAGACATGTTGCGGAAGCAACTCACGAAAAGCTATAGGTAATAATCGTTGCATGAAAACATGGCAGTCGTGGCTCTTCATGCCGAACAACTTGAGCTTATGCATGTCCACACACCTACCGATATTTGAGGCATAACCATCTGGAAATTTTAACCCTCTAGCCAGTTACATAAAACTTCTCGTGAATTTCTGTCAAGAGTGTAACATGCTTTAGGATAGGTCCCATCGGCACTCCTTCTCAAATCACCTCTTCTGCAGTACTGATTAAGTTCTTCTCTTGACTTTGCAGTATCTTTTGTTTTTCCCGGGATGTTTAGCACCGTGTTAAATATGTTATCAAAGAAATTTTTCTCGATATGCATAACATCCAAGTTGTGCCGGATGAGATTTGTGCTCCAATAAGGCAAATCCCAAAATATACTTCGCTTTTTCCAGTTATGTTCTTTACATATACGGCTATTTATTCTATCTGCATCCGGTTCCCATGCATACATCAACCCCAAATGCTCTATAGAATCAAATAGATCCGTGCCGGACCTAACCGGTTCGGCAAATTTTGTGACTGCTTTGTTCTTCCGGAAGGCGATCAAGTTACGCCTGTAAGGATGATTTGGGGGCAAGAACTTCCTATGGTTATCAAACCATGACTGCTTACCACTCTTCTGCAATGTAAATGCATCCGAATCATACATGCAATGAGGGCATGCCAGACGTCCAGCAGTGCTCCAACCAGACAACATTGCATATGCCGAAAATCACTTATTGTCCACATCAAAGCAGCTCTCATTAAGAAATTTTGTTTCATAGAAATGTCGTAGGCTACCACTCCTGTTTCCCACAACATTTTCAATTCGGCCACCAACGGTTGCAGAAAGACATCAATCTTTTCCTTTGGATTTGATGGTCCTGGAACCAAAACGGTTAAAAACATTGCAGGATCTTTCATGCACTTCCACGGAGGAAGGTTATATACAGTCAGTATCACAGGCCAACATGAATACTGTTGCCCCGCTTGACCAAATGGTTGGAAGCCATCGGTACAAAGACCTAATCTCACATTCCTTATATCTTCAGCGAAATCAGGATGATTTTCATTGAAATGCTTCCAAGCCTTTGAATCTGATGGATGCCGCATTTCATCCTCTTTAGATTCATGTTCGGCATGCCATCTCATATCAGCAGCTGTTGCCTCAGATCTGTATAATCTCTGCAGGCGTGGGGTAAGAGGAAAGTAATGCATCCTCTTGTAAGGCACACTTTTCCTCCTACTTGTACCGGCTCCTCCTTCGTGTTTTTGTACCTCGATTGCCCACAAATCTTACACCATCTCAGCTCTGAGTCTTCACCCCAAAATATCATACAATTGTTCAAGCAACAATCGATCTTATTAACTGGGAGCCCAAGCCCACGCAACAACTTCTTTGTTGCGTAAAAACTGTCTGCGGCAACATTATCATTTGGCAGAATTTCTTTGATTAACTCAGCTACAGAATTGAACGCCTTTTCTGATAATCGATGTTCTGCCTTAATATTCAACATTCGAGCAGCTGTAGAGAACTGGGAATGACCCTCACACCCAGGATACAATTCTTGATTGGCAGCACGCAACATATCGTAAAATTGTTGTGCTTCTGGATTTGGTTCTTCCATAAATGTATTCTGATTGAAGTCATTACCCGATGCATTCATAACCATTTGTTCATATGTGTTTAAATTCACAAATGGTTCATCTACGGGAATTGACTCTTGTTGGCCTATAACAGCTGCTGGAATATCCTCTGGTTCACCATGACAGTACCAAACATAGTAATCAGGAACAAAACCCTTCTTACACAAATGCACCTTAACAGTTTCCACATCTCTGTAGGCTTTATTCTGACACCTGTGGAAGTTGCATGGGCACCTAATCCTAGGCCCATCCATCCATTCAGGTTGGCTACATGCAAATGCGATAAATTCTTCCAATCCATTCAGAAAATCTGGATTCAGCAAGCCATCTTTTATCCTTGCATACATCCATGAGCGAGTCCCGCTCATTTTTGACCGACTTATACAAAGTCTGGTAAATCATTAAATGAAACCAAAAAATAAAACTATATTAGTATTAATAAATATATAACTAAATTATTTCTTGGGCACAACTAAGGTTAATTACAACCAATTAAATCATTTATAAGTACCCAAATTTTTTTTTAGGTAAATAAGGACCCTACCATGCAAGGGCGAGCCACGGCTACGATCCTTGGGGTGCTAGCAAGGACCGATGCATAGGTTAATGGCTAAAGAGAGGGCTTGAGTTTGTGTCGGGCCATAAGGCGGTGCGTTTAGTCATTAGACTTCACAAGAATTCAAGTGTCTTAAATAATTCTACCTTCACTCCATGTCTACAAGGTAAGGCCCTATCCCATTCAAGAATATTTTTTGTGATATGTTATTCTGCTATTAATTATCATCGATCGGCAACATTGAAATTTCGGCAGCATTTCCCCATATGTTCTCCTACATGTGTGGTATATAAGCCACACTAGGAGAACGTATGAGCAAATGCAAACCGAAATCTCACCCCACGATGATTACTAGCAGACTAACATGTCACAAGAAATATTCCCAAACTGTCCACCAGGACAATTTGAGAATTTGCAAGACTAAGGCTTACAAATTCTCAAACGGGTCTAAAGGTTAATTAAAGTGCTGTGATTATGGAAGTCCGAAGACAATCGAACTTATGCTTGTTATTCTTAACTTCTTGTGAATTATACATGTAATCACTAACTTTTCTAAGATTATTGTGTCAAATACAAATGTTTGCGAATACTAAAATGTAAATCATTGAAACTAGTAATTTGTTGCTGGAAATTAAATAATATTACAACAAAACATTTTAGCATTTCAAAATGTAATGCATCATTAAGTTTGCAGCAGAATATAAATAATCAAGACATAACAAATGTAAATGAGTATAAATGCACAAATACTATTGTCATAAACATTCTGCTTAAATTAATTATTGCATAAATATTATGTAAATTAAATAATCTAGCATTACAAATATTATTGAATAATCAAGACATAAAAAACAGTCAATCAAACAGCTTTATTAAAAAAAGAGGGGGAAGGGGGGTTTCCTCCCTCCGTGTTAAAACAAAATATTTTTTTTTTTTTTGATGACAGTGGCCTGGCCACCGTGGCCAGGCCGTGGCCGGACAAGAAACGAAAGGGGGGGGGGGGGGGGGGCCCCTCCCCCTGTTACACAGTGGCCTGGCCATGCCGTGGCCGGACAAGAAAAGAAAGGGGGGGGGGGGGGGGTTCCCCCTCCCCCCTGTTAAGGAAAAATTTTTTTTTTTTTTTGTCACAGTGGCCTGGCCACCGTGGCCAGGCCACTGCCGGCCACGGCAGCGGCCGTGGCCGGACAAGAAAAGAAAGGGGGGGGGGGGGGGGTTTCCCCCCTCCCCCCTGTTAAGGAAATTTTTTTTTTTTTTGTCACAGTGGCCTGGCCACCGTGGCCAGGCCACTGCCGGCCACGGCAGCGGCCGTGGCCGGACAAGAAAAGAAAGGGGGGGGGGGGGGTTTCCTCCCCTCCCCCCTGTTAAATTTTTTTTTTTTTTGATTACAGTGGCCTGGCCACCGTGGCCAGGCCACTGCCGGCCACGGCAGCGGCCGTGGCCGGACATGAAAAGAAAGGGGGGGCGGGGGGGTTTCCTCCCCTCCCCCCTGTTTAAAATTTTTTTTTTTTTTATTACAGTGGCCTGGCCACCGTGGCCAGGCCACTGCCGGCCACGGCAGCGGCCGTGGCCGGAGAAGACGGCCACGGCAGCGGCCGTGGCCGCCTTGTCCGGCCGCGGCCACGGCCGTGGCCGGACAAGAAAAGAAAGGGGGGGCGGGGGGGTTTCCTCCCCTCCCCCCTGTTTAAAAAAAAATTTTTTTTTTGATTACAGTGGCCTGGCCACCGTGGCCAGGCCACTGCCGGCCACGGCAGCGGCCGTGGCCGGAGAAGACGGCCACGGCAGCGGCCGTGGCCGCCTTGTCCGGCCGCGGCCACGGCCGTGGCCGGACAAGAAAAGAAAGGGGGGGCGGGGGGGTTTCCTCCCCTCCCCCCTGTTAAAAAAAAAATTTTTTTTTTATTACAGTGGCCTGGCCACCGTGGCCAGGCCACTGCCACGGCCACGGCACGGCAGCGGCCGTGGCCGCCTTGTCCGGCCGCGGCCACGGCCGTGGCCGGACAAGAAAAGAAAGGGGGGGCGGGGGGTTTCCTCCCCTCCCCCCTGTTAAAAAAAAATTTTTTTTTTGATTACAGTGGCCTGGCCACCGTGGCCAGGCCACTGCCGGCCACGGCAGCGGCCGTGGCCGTAGGAAAATAAATAAAAAAAAATCATTTTTTTTAGATTATCGGAGCTAACCTTGGTTGAGATGAGATCGCCGGGTTGCCGGAGTCGGATGCGATCGTCGGGTAGCCGGAGGACGGGGATGCGCCGGAGATTGGAGCTTTAGCTTCACGGCGGCGCTAGGTCAAGACGGGAAGGAGGAAAGGAGAAGGGGCCGGCTTAAATATAGGGAATTAGCGACGCCAAAATTGCGTCGCAATTTTCGTCGCAATTTTTTTTTTTTTTCTTAGCGACGCACTAGGGCGTCGCTAATCCATCGTTAATACATGTTTTTAATAATTTTCTGAAAACATAGCGACGCCAATAAATGCGTCGCTAAGCGTCGCTAAATTGGCGCCATCATCTGGCGGGAAAAATATTTTTATTTTCTAATAATTGCGTCGCTAAGGCGTCGCAATATTTTTTAATAATTTAAATTGATTAAAATAAAAATTTATTACAAATATTGCGACGCAAGCAATTGCGTCGCAATTATTTTTTAAATATTTTTAAATGAAAATATTTAAATTTATTATAATAATTGCGACGACAAATGGCATCGCAATTTATTTAATAATATTTATAAATGATTATATTTATAATTAATGTTAATAATTGCGACGATAAATGGCGTCGCAATTTATTTTATAAAATTTTTAATTACATAAACTTATTTAAAAAAGATTGCGACGATCGGCGACGATCCAACGGTTGCGATCGATCCAAGCCCTGATCCCGATCGGCGACGACCGATCGCGGACCGCGGCAATCGGTCCGATCGGCAAAGATCCGACGGTTGCGATCGATCCAAGCCGTGATCCCGATCGGCCACGACCTATCTCGGACAGTTGCAATCCGTCCGAGATCGGCGACGATCCGACGGTTGCGATCGATCCAAGCCCTGATCCCGATCGGCCACGACCGATCTCGGACCGTGGCGATCCGTCCGATCGGCGACGATCCAACGGTTGCGATCGATCCAAGCCCTGATCCCGATCGGCCACGACCTATCTCGGACAATCCGTCCGAGATCGGACGATCCGACGGTTGCGATCGATCCAAGCCGTGATCCCGATCGGCCACGACCGATCTCGGACAGTTGCAATCCGTCCGAGATCGGCGACGATCCGACGGTTGCGATCGATCCAAGCCCTGATCCGATCGGCGACGACCGATCGCGGACCGCGGCAATCGGTCCGATCGGCAAAGATCCGACGGTTGCGATCGATCCAAGCCCTGATCCCGATCGGCCACGACCTATCTCGGACAGTTGCAATCCGTCCGAGATCGGCGACGATCCGACGGTTGCGATCGATCCAAGCCCTGATCCCGATCGGCCACGACCGATCTCGGACCGTTGCAATCCGTCCGAGATCGGCGACGATCCGACGGTTGCGATCGATCCAAGCCCTGATCCCGATCGGCGACGACCGATCGCGGACCGCGGCAATCGGTCCGATCGGCAAAGATCCGACGGTTGCGATCGATCCAAGCCGTGATCCCGATCGGCCACGACCTATCTCGGACAGTTGCAATCCGTCCGAGATCGGCGACGATCCGACGGTTGCGATCGATCCAAGCCCTGATCCCGATCGGCCACGACCGATCTCGGACCGTGGCGATCCGTCCGAGATCGGCGACGATCCAACGGTTGCGATCGATCCAAGCCCTGATCCCGATCGGCCACGACCTATCTCGGACAGTTGCAATCCGTCCGAGATCGGCGACGATCCGACGGTTGCGATCGATCCAAGCCCTGATCCCGATCGGCCACGACCGATCGGACCGTGGCAATCCGTCCGAGATCGGCGATCCAACGGTTGCGATCGATCCAAGCCCTGATCCCGATCGGCGACGACCGATCGCGGACCGCGGCAATCGGTCCGATCGGCAAAGATCCGACGGTTGCGATCGATCCAAGCCGTGATCCCGATCGGCCACGACCTATCTCGGACAGTTGCAATCCGTCCGAGATCGGCGACGATCCGACGGTTGCGATCGATCCAAGCCCTGATCCCGATCGGCGACGACCGATCGGACCGCGGCAATCGGTCCGATCGGCAAAGATCCGACGGTTGCGATCGATCCAAGCCCTGATCCCGATCGGCCACGACCTATCTCGGACAGTTGCAATCCGTCCGAGATCGGCGACGATCCGACGGTTGCGATCGATCCAAGCCCTGATCCCGATCGGCCACGACCGATCTCGGACCGTTGCAATCCGTCCGAGATCGGCGACGATCCGACGGTTGCGATCGATCCAAGCCCTGATCCGATCGGCCACGACCTATCTCGGACCAATCCGTCCGAGATCGGCGACGATCCGACGGTTGCGATCGATCCAAGCCCTGATCCCGATCGGCCACGACCGATCTCGGACCGTGGCGATCCGTCCGAGATCGGCGACGATCCGACGGTTGCGATCGATCCAAGCCCTGATCCCGATCGGCGACGACCGATCGCGGACCGCGGCAATCGGTCCGATCGGCGACGATCCGAGGGTTGCGATCGATCCAAGCCCTTATTCTGATCGGTCACGATCGATTTTGGACCGATCGCTATTTAACATAATTAATTTTTTTAAATATATAACGACGCAAAGGGTTGCATCGTATTTTTTTAATATGATAATTATAATATATAAAAAATTAACTTTAATTCTAATAATTACGATGCAACAAGTACGTCGCTATATTAAAACATAATTTTCCAAATTAATATTTTGCTTATTACATCGCTAATGCGTTGCTATTTAACATAATTAATTTTTTAAAAACATTGCAACTCACTGTGTTACGTCGTAATTATTTTTTCTCATATTTATAATTTATAAAATTTAATTTTATTTAAAATTATTGCGACGCATTTATTGCGTCGCTAAATTAAAAATAATTTTAATTTATTTTCTGGTTTATTGCGTCGCTAATGCGTCGCTATTTAAAATATTTAATTTTTTCCAAAATATTGCGACGCACTGGGTGGCGTCGCAATATTTTTTAAAATATTAGTACTGTAAAAAATATAATTCCATTTAAATTATTTGCGACGCAATTGTTGCGTCGCTAAATTAAAAATAATTTTTCTATTTTTTTTATTGCGTCGCTAAGGCGTCGCTATTTAAAATATTTAATTCTTTTCAAAATATTGCGACGCACTGGTTGGCGTCGCAATATTTTTTAAAATATTACTACTGTAAAAAATATAATTCCATTTAAATTATTTGCGACGCAATTGTTGCGTCGCTAATTAAAAATAATTTTTCTATTTTCTAATTTTATTGCGTCGCTAAGGCGTCGCTATTTAAAATATTTAATTCTTTTCAAAACATTGCGACGCACTGTTATGCGTCGCAATATTTTGTAAACTATTTACTTTAAACAATATAATTTCATTTAAATTATTTGCGATGCATTTGTTGCGTCGCTAAATTAAAAATATTTTTCTTATTTTCTAATTTATTGCGTCGCTAATGCGTCGCTATTTAATATATTTAATTCTTTTAAAAACATTGCGACGCACTGTGATGCGTCGCAATATTTTTTTCGATAATTAGATTTTATAAAATTTAATTTCATTTCAATTATTTGCGACGCAATTGGTGCGTCGCTAAATTAAAAATAATTTTTCTAATTATCTATTTTATTGCGTCGCTAATGCGTCGCTATTTAAAATATTTAATTCTGTTAAAAAAATTGCGACGCAATATTTGCGTCGCAATATTTTTATTGATATTTATATTTCATAAAAAATTAATTTAAAAATATTGCGACGCAATATTGCGTCGCAATATTAAAAATTTAATTTTTTTTGATTTTTTGGTTAATTGAGTCGCTAATGAGTCGCTAATGCGTCGCAATATTTTGTTGTCACAAAGGCGTCGCAAAGAGGTCGCAATTTAGCGACGCAAATTTGCGTCGCTAAATTTGCGTCGCTATTTCGGTATTTTCTTGTAGTGTTGGTTGACGTTAGAGATGGGCACTGGGCCATGCCTGGTATGGTACGACCCAGGCCCATCGGGCCACATCTTCAGATGGGCCATGCCTGGCATGGCCTGTTAGAAAAAAAAAATTGGCCCAGCACGGCAGGTGGCCCACATGCCGTATCGAGCCAGGCACGGTCCATTAGGGCCATGCTAGAGGCCCAGCCCAACCCAATCCCCAATCCCTTTTTTTTTTCTTTCCCGTTCCCTTGGTTCACACGAACCAGGGGCATTTGTGCTGGAAGCCAGGATCACCATCGGCCTCTCCTCGACCGTCGACGACTGGCCTAGAGCCGACCGCTGCCCCGGCCTTCCTCTCCCTCTCTCTCTTTCTCTCTCTTATCTTTCATTCTTTCGCGAGGGCCACGATGCCATTATTGTGCCGGTGGCACGACCGGTCACCACCGACCGGCTGAACCATCATCGGATGCTTGTCCGACGCTAATGGGGGTCATCGGCCACCTCCTAGGTCCGGCGAGGTGGTAGGCACACCGTTGGGCTTGGACCAATGCGGGAGCCAGTTCGGCTTTTGCCCAGGAGAAGGGCTGCATTGGCCCTCTTCTCCTCTCTCTTACGTTCGGTCCCCCACCGGATGCTCGCCCGGTGCTGGTGGGGGTCATCGGCCACCTGCTAGGCCCAACGAGGCGGCAGGCATGCCACCAGGCCTGGACCAATGCGGGAGCCAAACCGGCTCTCGTCCAGGAGAAGGTCACCTTGGCCCTAGCCCCTCTCCTCCTCTCTCTCTCTCTCTCCTTGGCCTCTCTGCCTGGTGTGCCATGTTATGCCGAGCCGATGAGCCAGATTTTTTGATCCCGGCGTAGCACGGCTATAATATCGTGCCATGCCAAGCACGGTTCGGTGCCCATCTATTTGACGTCCATATATAATCTAAAAAGGGTTCTATCCAGTGGTACGATTCACTAAGCAGTTGTATGCAAATTCTCCAAGTGACAGTCATGACATCCAAGAGCGGGTCCCAAGGACTTATTGACAACTTTAATTTGTTCATCTGTTTGAGGGTGAACACTGTACTATATTATAATTTGGTAACAACACTCTTCCATAATTGTTGCCAGAAGTGGCTGAGAAACTTGGTGTCCCAATCAGAAGTAATGGTCTTAGGGAGGCCATGCAACTTGTATACTTCTTTGAAGAATAATTCAGCAATGCATGAGGCATCCATATTCTTTCGACAAGGAATAAAATGTGTCATTTTTTGAAAACCTATCAACAACCACAAAGATTGAATTCATACCTCTCAATGTGCATGGAACCCCAATGATAAAGTCCATAGAATTATTTTCCCATGGGGCTTGTGGTATAGGAAAAATGGCAAATAAAGACCATCATTGGTAGCTTGTCCCTTTCCTACTTGGCAATTTCAACAACTCATCACACGATGGTGTACATCATGTTTCAGATGGGGCCAAAAATATTTTGCCAAAACAAGTTGCATAGTCTTGTCACACCCAAAATGTCCATTGTGGTGAATATCACCAATCACCCTTTGTCGAAGAGAGCAATTTGGCACACATAGATGATTTCCTTTAAAAAGGAAGCCATCACATAAAGTAAAATCAGCAAGCTTTTTGTCTTGTGCATCTGAAATGATCATTAAGAAGTAAGGATCTTCTTGATACACTACAAGAAAATAGTAAAATAGTAATAAAATTAGTGACAAAAAATTTTATCACTAAATTATGATGGTTTAGTAACGAAATAGTGACTAAAATTAAAATTAGTGACAGATTACTCTATTCGTCACTAAACCGTCACTAAATTAGTGACGGACAAACCAATCGGTCACTAATTTAGTGACGGATTATCCTTCAATCACTAATTTAGTGACGAACAAGGTCATCCATCAGTAATTTAGTAACGGATTGGTTTGTTCATCACTAAATTAGTGGCGAATTGCCCTTTCGTCACTAATTTAGTGACGGATGACCTATATTTGTCACTAATTTAATGATGGATTGCTCTTCAATCACTAATTTAGTGATAGATAAGATCATTCATCACTAATTTAGTAATAGATTGCTCTTTTGTCACTAATTTATCACTAATTTAGTGACAAACAAGGTCATTCATCACTAATTTAGTGACGGATTACTCTATTCATCACTAAACCGTTACTAAATTAGTGATGAACAAACCAATCCGTCACTAGTGATGGATTACCCTTTCATCGCTAATCCATCACTAATTTAGTGACGGACAAGGTCATCCGTCATTAAAGTAGTGATGAATTACTCTATTAGTCACTAAACCATCACTAAATTAGTGATGAACAAACCAATCCATTACTAATTTAGTGATGGATTGCCCTTTCATCACTAATTTAGTGACAAACAAGGTCATCCATCACTAATTTAGTGATGGATTGCCCTTCTATCATTAATCTATCACTAATTTAGTGATGGACAAGACCATTAGTCACTAATTTAGTGACGGATTATTCTATTCGTCACTAAACCATCACTAAATTAGTAAAGGATAAACCAATCCATCACTAATTTAGTGATGGATTGCCCTTTCATCACTAATTTAGTGACGAACAAGGTCATCCATCACTTATTTAATGACAAATTGCCCTTTCATAACTAACTATCACTACTTTAGTGATGGGCAAGATCATCCGTCATTAAATTAGTGACGGATTACTCTATTCGTCGCTAAACCATCACTAAATTAGTGACAGACAAACCAATCCGTCACTAATTTAGTGCGGATTGATTCTTTGGTCATAATTTTTTTTAAAAATATATAGTATAAATTTAGTATTGGAATGCCAATCCGTTACTATTCTGCCACTAAATTAGTGATGAATAACTTTGTTCGTCACTAATTTAGTGATTGATTCGTTATTTCATCATAATTTTTTTTTAAAAAAACAATTCTTCACCACTTATTACGTTGCGGGTTTTGAGTATGGGTTAAATTTAGTCCTATATCGACTCTCATTCCAAAAAATGGGCAACCGGAAAGATAGCGGTCAGAAACCGAACCAATTGGATGGAGGGTGGCGCAGCTAAAAATCCATTCCATTCCTCTTGCTGGTTCCTCGGAAAACACGAAGACGCGATGATGCATGGTGGATAAAACTGTTCGAGGGCAAGGCTCTCACATGAACAGCAGCTTTGCAGGTGTTTGAAGCTAGAAAGCATGACAGCAGCCTAGCATGGGGCATCCTAGGTAGAGCAATTTGTTCAGTAGCGTGTGGGGTATTAAACTATTAATTATTAGGAGTGGTGTGGCCTGGGCTCTCACATGCCCTTTGTAAACACACAACCGGACAAGCTAAGCAAATAACTCCCAAAACGCAAAGGAAAAGGCTTAGGCCTGTGGGACCTCCGGTGCAACAAATTCTTACGAGGAAGTGACGAAACATATTGAGGCCTCCATGGATTAGGATATGTATAAAACATTAGTGTTGTTGATGCAAACATATATATTTATTTTATGAAATATATTTTTTATTCTTAAATTTAATTTTTCATCTATAAATTTTATTAGAATGCATTAAATATATTGTAATTTAAAAATAATTTTTAATTTATAAGAATAAAAATTTGATAAAATTTTATTAGGTTAATGATGGATTAGTGATGGATTTCACTACAAGAAAATCTTGAAATAACAACGCAAAATTAGCGACGCATCATTGCGTCGCTAAGTTGCGACCATATTGTGACACCTCCGTGACAACAAAAAATTACGATGCAATTAGCGATGCATTTGCGACTCAATAAACTAGATAATCAAAAAAATTAAAATTTTAATTTAGCGACGCAAGTAATGTGTCGCAATATTTTTAAATTTAATTTTTATAAAAATATAATTATGAAATAAAAATATTGCGATGCAACACAGTGCGTCGCAATGTTTTAAAAAAAAATTAATTATGTTAAATAGCGACGCAATAGCGATGCAATAAACTAGAAAATTAAAAAAAATAATTTTTAATTTAGCGATGCAGGTATTGCGTTGCAATTATTTTAAATAAAATTAATTTTTAAAAAATTTAATTATGAAATAAAATATTACGACGCAATATAGTGCGTCGCAATGTTTTTTAAAAAAATTAAATATGTTAAATAGCAACGTAATAGCGACGCAATAAATCAAAAAATTAAAAAATAATTTTTAATTTAGCGACGCAGTTGTTGCGTCGCAATTATTTTAAATAAAATTAATTTTTATAAAATATAATTATTAAATAAAAATATTGTGATGCAATTCAGTGCGTCGCAATGTTTTTTAAAAAATTAATTATATTAAATAGCGACTCAATAGCGATGTAATAAAATAGAAAATTAATAAAAATAATTTTTTATTTAGCGATATAAGTATTGCATCGTAATATTTTTTTAAAAAATAAATTTTAAAAAAAATTAAAAATAATTATGAAATAAAAATATTGCGACCATTTCAATGCGTTCGCAACCGTCGGATTGTCACTGATCGAATGGATCGCAACAGTCCGAGATCGATCATCGCCGATCGGGATCACATCTTGGATCGATCGCAACCGTCGGATCATCGCCTATCGGATGGATTGCAACGGTCCGAGATCGATCGTCGCCGATCGGGATCAGGGCTTGGATCGATCGCAACCGTCGGATCGTCGCCGATCGGATCGATCGCAACGGTCTGAGATCAATCATCGCCGATCAGGATCACGTCTTGGATCGATCGCAACCATCGGATCGTCGCCGATCGGACTGATCGCAACAGTCCGAGATCGATCCTCGCCGATCGGGATCATGGCTTGGATCGTTCGCAATTGTAGGATCGTCACCGATCGGATGGATCACAACGGTCCAAGATCGATCGTCGCCGATCGGGATCATGTCTTAGATTGATCGCAACCGTCGGATCATCGCCGATTGGATCGATTGCAATGGTCCGAGATCGATCGTCGCCGATCGGGATCACTGCTTGGATCGTTTGCAACCATCGGATCATCCCCGATCGAATGGATCGCAACGGTCCGAGATCGATTCTTGCCGATTGGGATCACGTCTTGGATCGATTGCAACCGTCGGATCATTGCCGATCGGATCGATCGCAATGGTCCGAGATCGATCCTCGCCGATCGGGATCACTGCTTGGATTGTTCGTAACCATCGGATCGTCGCCGATCGAATGGATCACAACGGTTTGAGATCGATCGTCGCCGATCGGGATCACGTCTTGGATCGATCGCAACCGTCGGATCGTCGCGATCGAATCGATCACAACGATCAGAGATCGATCCTCACCGATTGGGATCACAGCTTGGATCGTTCGCAACCGTCGGATCGTCGCTGATCGGATAGATCGCAATGGTCCGAGATAGATCGTCGCCTATCGGGATCATGTCTTGGATCGATCGCAACTGTCGGATCATCGCCGATCGAATCGATTGCAATGGTCTGAGATCGATCGTCGCTGATCGGGATCACGGCTTGGATCATTCGCAACCGTTGGATCATCACCGATCGGATGGATCACAACGGTCCGAGATCGATCGTCGCTGATCGTTATCACGTCTTGGATCGATCGCAACCGTCGGATCATCACCGATCGGATCGATCATAACGGTCCGAGATCGATCGTCACCGATCGGGATCACGGCTTGGATCGATCGCAACCATCGGATCATCGCTGATTGGATCGATCACAACGGTCCGAGATCGATCGTCGCCGATCGGGATCACGTCTTGGATCGTTCGCAACAATCGGATCGTCGCGGATCGGATGGATCGCAACAGTCGAGATCGATCGTCGCCGATCGGGATCACGTCTTGGATCGATTGCAACCGTCGGATCTTCGTCGATCGGATCGATCGCAACGGTCCGAGATCGATCCTCGCCGATCGGGATCACGGCTTGGATCGTTCGCAACCATCGGATTATCGCCGATCGGATGGATCACAACGGTTCAAGATCGATCGTCGCCGATCGGGATCACGTCTTGGATTGATCGCAACCATCGGATCGTCGCCGATTGGATCGATCGCAATGATCCGAGATCGATCCTCGCCGATCGGGATCACGGCTTGGATCGTTCGCAACCGTCGGATCATCACCGATCGGATGAATCGCAATGGTCCAAGATCGATCATCGCCTATCGGGATCACGTCTTGGATCGATTGCAACCGTCGGATCATCGCCGATCGGATTGATCGTAATGGTCCAAGATCGATCGTCGCCGATCGGGATAACGGCTTGGATCGTTCGCAACCATTGGATCGTCACCGATCGGATGGATCGCAACGGTCCGAGATCGATCATCGCCGATCGGTATCACGTCTTGGATCGATCGCAACCGTCGGATCTTTGCCGATCGGATCGATCACAACGGTCCGAGATCGATCATCGCCGATCGGGATCACAGCTTGGATCGATCGCAACCGTTGGATCATCGCCGATCGGATTGATTGCAATGGTCCAAGATCGATCGTCGCCGATCGGGATCACATCTCGGATCGTTCGCAACCATCGGATCGTCACGGATCGAATGGATCGCAATGGTCCGAGATCGATCGTCGCCGATCGGGATCATGTCTTAGATTGATCACAACCATTGGATCATCGCCGATTGGATTGATTGCATTGGTCCGAGATCGATCATCGCCGATCGAGATCACGGCTTGGATCGTTTGCAACCATCGGATTATCCCCGATCGGATGGATCGCAACGGTCCGAGATCGATTGTCGCCGATCGGGATCACGTCTTGGATCAATTGCAACCATCGGATCGTCACCGATCGGATCGATCGCAATGGTCTGAGATCGATCCTCGCCGATCGGATGGATTGCAACGATTCGAGATTGATCATCGCCGATCAGGATCATGTCTTGGATCGATTGCAACCATCGGATCGTCACCGATCGAATCGATCGCAATGATCCGAGATCGATCCTCACCGATCGGGATCACGGCTTGGATCGTTCGCAATCGTCGGATCGTCGCCGATCGGATGGATCGCAATGGTCCAAGATCGATCATCGCCTATCGGGATCACATCTTGGATTGATCGCAACCATCGGATCATGCCGATCGGATCGATCGCAATGGTCTGAGATCAATCACCGATCGGATCAGTTTGGATCATTCACAACCGTCAGATCGTCACCGATCAGATGGTTCGCAACGGTCCATGATCGATCATCACCGATCGGTATCACATCTTGGATCGATCGCAACCATCGGATCGTCGCCGATCAGATCAATCACAACGGCCCGAGATCGATCGTCGCCGATCAGGATCATGGCTTGGATCGATCGCAACTATCGGATCATCGCTAATCGGATTGATCGCAACGGTCCGAGATCGATCGTTGCCGATCGAGATCACATCTTCGATCGTTCACAACCATCGGATCATCGCGGATCGGATGGATCGCAATGGTCCAAGATCGATCATCGCCGATCGGGATCACGTCTTGGATCGATCGCAATCATCGGATCTTCGCCGATCGAATGGATCACAACGGTTCGAGATCGATCGTCGCTGATCGGGATCAGGGCTTGGATCAATCGCAACCATTGGATCATTGCCAATCTGATTGATCGCAACGGTCCGAGATCGATCGTCGCCGATCGGGATCATGACTTGGATTGATCGCAACTATCGATCGTCGCCGATCAGATCGATCGCAACGGTCCGAGATCGATCATCGCTAATCGGGATCATGGCTTGGATCGATCGCAACCATCGGATCATCACCGATCGGATCGATTGCAACGGTCCGAGATCGATCATCGCCGATTGGGATCATAGCTTGGATCGATTGCAATCGTTGGATCATCGCCGATCGGATCGATCGACACCGATTGGGATCAAGGCTTGGATTGATCGCAACCATCGGATCGTCACCGATTGGATCGATTGCAACGATCCGAGATCGATCATCACCGATCAGGATCATGGCTTAGATTGATCGCAACCATCGGATCATCGCCGATCGGATCGATCGCAATGGTCCGAGATCGATCAACGCCGATCGAGATCAGGGCTTGGATCGATCGCAACCATCGGATCATCGCCGATCAGATCGATCGCAACGGTCCGGATCGATCCTCGCTGATTGGGATCACGGCTTGGATCGATCCTAGTTTTTTAAAAAATTAATTATGTTAAATAGCGACGCATTAGCGATGCAATAAACCAAAGAATTAAAAAAAATTAATTTATAACATTGCGACGCAATAATTGCATCGCAACTTTTTTTAAAAAAATATATTTTATTAAAAAAATTAAAAATAAAACATTGCGATGTAACTTTTTGCATCGCAATTATTTTTAAAGAATTTAATTTTTATGAAATATAATTATTAAATTAAAATATTGCAACACAGTTAAATGCATCACAAATTAATTAAAAAAATTAATTATTTTAAATAGCAATGCATTAGCGACACAATAAATCAGAAAATTAAAAAAAATAATTTTTAACGTTGCGACACATGTATTGCATCGTAATGTTTTTTTTTAAAAAAAATAATTTTTTTAAAAAAATTAAAAATAAAACATTGCGACGTAACTTCTTGCGTCGCTATTATTTTTAGAGAAATTAATTTTTATCAAATTTAATTATGAAATAAAAATATTGCAACGCAACTAAATGTGTTACAAGTTTTTTTAAAAAAATTAATTATGTTAAATAGCAACGCATTAGCGATGCAATAAACCAGAAAATTAAAAAAATGTAATTTTTAATGTTGCAATTCTTGTATTGCGTCGCAATGTTTTTTTTAAAAAAATAAATTTTATAAAAAAACTAAAAATTAAATATTGCAACGTAACTTTTTGCGTCGCAATTATTTTTAGAGAATTTAATTTTTATAAAATTTAATTATGAAATAAAAATATTGCAACGCAGCTATATGCATCGCAAATTAATTAAAAAAATTAATTATTTTAAATAGTGACACATTAGCGACGCAATAAATTAGAAAATTTAAAAAAATTAATTTTTAACGTTGCGACGCATGTATTGCGTCGCAACTTTTTTTAAAAAAAATATAAATTTTATAAAAACATTAAAAATAAAACATTGCGACGTAAATTCTTGCATCGCTATTATTTTTAGAGAAATTAATTTTTATCAAATTTAATTATAAAATAAAAATATTGCGATGCATTAGCGATGCATTTTCTTAGAAAATAAAAAATATCCCGCTGGATATTGCCGCCAAAATAGCGATGCAATTATTGGCGTCGCTATTTTCTCATAAATAAAAAAATTATTAACGATGGATTAGCGATGCATAATTGAGTCGCTAATCCTTATTATATTAAAAAAAATAGCGAAGGATTAGCGTGGGGTTTTTCCCCCTCTGGCGGTGGCCTGGCCATGGTGGCTAGGCCACCGTTTTTTTTAAAAAAGGAAGTTTGGGTGGGGTTTTTCCCCCACCCATGAAGCCATGGCCACGGCGGCATCCGTGGCCGTCGTCTCAGGCCACGGCGCGGTAGTGGCAGGAGACAATGGCCACGGTCGCCACCGTGGTCGGTGGTGGCCTGGCCACCGTTTAAAAAAAAAAGGAAGTCGGTGTGGGGTTTTTCCCCCACCCCTGAGGCCACGGTGCAGCAGTGGCCGAAGACGACGACCATGGTCGCCGCCCTGGCCGGCGGTGGCCTAGCCACGGTGGCCAGGCCACCGTTTAAAAAATAAAGAAATCGAGGTAGGGTTTTTCGTCTCAGGTCACGGTGCGGTAGTGGCCGGAGACGATGACCACGACGCGACAGTGGCCAGAGACGATGGCCACGGCTGCCGCTGTGGCCGGCGGTGGCTAGGCCACCATTTTTTTTAAAAAGGAAGTCGGAGTGAGGTTTTTCCTCCACCCCTGAGGCCACGGTGGTCAGGTCACCGTTATTTAAAAAAAAAGGGATGGTGTTTATGAACTCAATTTTAGATGAAATATTATAACAATTTGCATGTGATCTAGAATCTTGTAATGCATAATTTAAAATCTATTTATTTCTTGAAATAATGTTCATGATATATTATTTTTAAAATGCTTATCATGCAATTTATTTGTTTTTGATAGTTTAGATGATTAAATTTTTAATAATTTTATATTTCTTTATTACCTGTTATATTTTAGCATAGCAAATTTTAAATATTTAGTTTTTAAATATTGTCACAATCATTTTCTTAGCAAATTAGGAAAAAAATTTAGAATATTCATATTCTTCAATTGAAAGAAATTTGATATAGCAAACCATAATTTGATATAATTCCTCAAATTCTAAACCAGCCAATCAAAATAAATTCGATATCATGGATGAAAAATGATATAGCTCATTTAGAACGTTCTAAATTTAATGCAGGAATATTAAATTTGATATAGTGAACTCAGAATCAAGTACTGAAAGAATTTATATTGAATGTGATTTGAGTTATTAGATTGAATTTATATTCAGTTTAGGCCAGGTTGAATCCATTTTTACTTATCTAAAGTAAATCCATATGACATACATGCTATGTCAAGTTCGTTCTTTGATTTTTCATACTATTTCTCACAGCACTATAACCTTTAGACCCGTTTGAGACTTTGTAAGACTTAGTCTTGCAAAGTCTCAAATTATCCTAGTGGACAGTTTGAGATTATTTTTTGCGATATGTTTGTTTGCTATTCATCATCGTTAGTTGAGCTGGCAATTTGTATATCCTCCTACGTTCTCCTAGTGTGGCATATAAGCCACACATTTGGAAGAACATATGGGGAATTGCTACCGAAATTTCAACGTAATCGATGATAATTTCTAGCAGAATAACATATCGCATAAAATAATCTTGAATGGGATAGGGCCTTACCTAAGTCCTAGTGGAGTGAAAGTGGAATTCATTTAGGACATTGCTTACTTGTGAAGTCTAATGATTGAATGGACCCCGGTCTTGGGCCTCGGTCCTGGATAGCACATCAAGGATCGTAGCCATGGCCCGGCCTTGATTTATCGGTATAATTAAAGAGGCACAATATATGTTATTTACCTTAGATGTCTAAAAGAATTAATCTATTACTATAATGACTAATGCAAAATTATACCGTTGTCTCCTTTAATGGTTTACCAGGAATTGTATAACTTGGTCAAAAATGAGCGGGGCTCGCTCGTGGATGTATGTAAGGTTAAAAGATGGGTTGCTTAATCCAGATTTTCTGAATGGATTGGAAGAATTTATAGCATTTGCATGTAGTCAACCCGAATGGATGGATGGGCCTAGTATCAGGTGCCCCTGCAACTTATGCAAGTGTCAGAATAAAGCTTATAGAGATGTTGAAACTGTGAAGGTGCACTTGTGTAAAAAGGGGTTTGTTCTTGGGTACGATGTTTGGAACTGTCATGATGAAACTGAGGAAATGTTTGCAGCTATCACTAACCAAGAAGTGTCAAATCCCATTGATGAACCATTTGTGAATTTAAACACATACGAAGAAATGGTGATGAATGCATCGGGTAACGAATTCAACTAGAATACATTTATGGAAGAACCAAATCCAAATGCACGATAATTTTATGATATGTTGTGTTCTGCAAATCAAGAATTGTATCCTGGTTGTGAGAGTCATTCCCAATTGTCTATGGCTGCTCGGTTGTTGAATATTAAGGTAGAACATCGATTATCAAAAAAGGCATTCAATGCTGTAGCTGGGTTAATGAAGGAAGTTTTGCCAAATCATAATGTTGTAGCAGATAGTTTCTACTCAATGAAGAAGTTATTGCGTGGCCTTGGGCTCCCAGTTAATAAGATTGATTATTGCTTGAACAATTGTATGATATATTGGGGTGAAGACTCAGAGCTGAGATGGTGTAAGATTTGCGGGCAATTGAGGTACAAAAACGGCGAAGGTAGAGCTAGTACAAGTAGGAGGAAAAGTGTGCCTTACAAGAGGATGCATTACTTTCCTCTTACTCCACGCCTCTAGAGATTATATAGATCTGAGGCTACAGCTGCTGATATGAGATGGCATGGAGAACATGAATTTAAAGAAGATGAAATGCGACATCCATCAGATTCAAAAGCTTGGAAGCATTTCAATGAAAATCATCCTGATTTCGCAGAAGAAATAAGGAATGTTAGATTAGGTCTTTGTACCGATGGCTTCCAACAGTTTGGTCAAGCGGGGCAATAATATTCATGTTGGCCTGTAATACTGACTGTATATAATCTTCCACCGTGGAAGTGCATGAAAGATACTACAATGTTTTTGACAGTTTTGGTTTCAGGACCATCAAATTCAAAAGAGAAGATTGATGTCTTCTTACAACCACTGGTAGCCGAATTGAAAATGATGTGGAAAACAGGAGTCATAGCCTACGATATTTCTATAAAACAAAATTTCATCATGAGCGTTGCTTTGATGTGGACAATCAGTGACTTTCCGGCATATGCAATGTTGTCTGGTTGGAGCACTTCTGGGCGTCTGGCATGCCCTCATTGCATGTATGATTCAGATGCATTTACATTGCAGAAGAGTGGTAAGCAGTCATGGTTTGATAATCATAGAAAGTTCTTGCCTTCGAATCATCCTTATAGGCGGAACTTGATCGCCTTCCGAAAGAACAAAGCAGTCACAAAATTTGCCGAACCGGTTAGGTCTGGCACAGATATATTTGATACTATAGAGCATTTGGAGTTGAGGTATGCTTGGAAACCAGATGCAAATAGAATAAATGGCCGTATATGTAAAGAACATAACTAAAAGAAGTGGAGCATTTTTTGGGATTTGCTGTATTGTAGCACAAATCTCATCCGGCACAACTTGGATGTTATGCATATTGAGAAAAATTTCTTTGATAACATATTTAACACGGTACTAAACATTCCGGGAAAAATCAATGACAATGCAAAGTCGAGAGAAGAACTTAATCAGTATTGCAGAAGAGGTGATTTGAGAAGGAATGCTGACGGGACCTATCCTAAAGCCTGTTACACTCTTGACAAAAATTTACGAGAAGTTTTATGTAACTGGATTAGAGGATTAAAATTTCCTGATGGTTATGCTTCAAATATCGGTAGGTGTGTGGACATGCATAAGCTCAAGTTGTTTGGCATAAAGAGTCATAACTGTCATGTTTTCATGCAACGATTATTGCCCATAGCTTTTCGTGAGTTGCTTCCGTAACATGTGTGGAAGGCATTGACAGAGCTCAGCTTGTTCTTTAAGGAGTTATCTGCCGCAGTCATTACTTCTGCATCCATGGAAAGGCTTGAGGAGGAAATTTTAATTATTTTATGCAAGCTGGAGCGAATATTTCCTCCAAGTTTTTTTTGACTCAATGGAGCATTTGCCGGTTCACTTGCCATACGAAACACGTATAGCTGGTCCTGTGCAGTATCGCTGGATGTATCCTTTCGAGAGGTAAACACCCAAATCAGTAATACATGTTGACATTTCAAATATTATTTTATTTATACGAGGAAGTTGATTTATTTATATTTTCAACTTTACATATAGGTATCTTAAGAAGTTAAAAAATAATGTGTGGAATAAGGCAAGGGTTGAAGGTTCTATATGCAATGCACGCTTGGTTGAAGAAGTTTCAGCTTTTGCCTCGCATTACTTTGAGGGTCACGTTTATACGAGGACCCGCAATCTTGGTCATAATGATGACATATGTGTGGACGAAGGAGAACCTTTGACGGTAGAATATCAATATTTAAAAGTAACGGCCATTCATTTGGGAGGCAGAAGTCAAGATAATTAAGCTATGTAGAGTATAATGTAGCACATTATTATCCTAATGAACTGTAGAGAAGTCGACCCATACATTGAGTAAGTATATGTACAGTTCATTAATTGCTTAATTAGAACTTCTACTTTAAATTATAAAATACCATACTATTTAATTGCTAACAGAAGTTTTAATTGTTATAATCCTTTAAGGATGTATTGTGACAGACAACAACAGATGGATCCCAGCATCAGTCAAATTGCCATTGGGCAGAAGTTAGAAATAGAGTTGGCTTATTGGTTTTATGAATTTGTGAGTACTATTACTCAATCAATTAGAATAATGGCTTTTATTTTTTGAATTCATTGTTAATAGCTTATTAATTTATAGGTAAACGGTCCATGGCTCACAACCGACAATATTTTCATTAAATGCCTAGCACAGTGGCCATTGAAGACTGTAACTATTTATACTGGCTATTTTGTTAATGGATACAAATTTCAAATTGAATGACTAGCATCTTCAAGAGGAACGCAGAATTGGGGCGCATGTGTTAAAGGAGAAAGTGCTGGAGCAAATATGCAGGATTATTACGGAAAGTTAGTAGAGGTGGTCGAAGTTGAATATCCCGATTGGCCTATGAAATGAACTGTATTGTTTCGTTGTGATTGGTTTGATCCAACAATTTCTATCGGTAAAAGGGTTCATAACGATACAATCTAGTTGAAGTAAACCATCGACGAAGATTGCAAAAATATGACCCATTCATTCTTGCATCCCGAGCTCAGCAAGTGTTTTACTGTGGATATCCAAGTTTGCGCAACGACAAGCGAGATTGGTGGGCTGTTTCTAAAATCATTCCACGTTCAACAATCATATTAGATGAGAGTTCATCAAGTCAATCAACTGAATGCCCCATATTTCAAGATGATGAGATAGAAATGCATTCAATTGAGGACGACATAAGGGCTCCTGAAACATCACTTAGAGATCCAAATGGGATGTCCAAGAAATTGAGGATGCAAACGTTCGGTTTCCTTCCGATGATAATGAAACTGAATCACAGTCCGATACAGCATCGGATGTTGAACCAATATTTCACAAAACAAATGACACTGATTAAAGATATAGGTTCATTCAATTTTATTTATTTTTATAAGTGTTTAATTTTTGTATATTTATTAATTATATACACTACAAGATTTTTGCCTTTCAGTAATGAATTTTTTTGTAATGAATTTTAAAATTCGTTGGTGAAAGTGGATATTTGCAATGAATACAAATATTCGTTGTTGAAAATTCGTAATTAATTAGAAAGGACTTTCTATAATGAATATTTTTTGTGGTGATTAAAAATATTCGTTGCTGAATGTTTTAGCGCCACATAATATTCATTTTTGTAGAAAAATTTTTGGCACCAAAAACTTTCAGCAACGAATTACTATTTCTGCTATGAATAAATTCATTATTAAAACTCCGATTATTAGCAACAAACTTTAATTCATTGCAAAAGTTATTTTTTTAAAAAATAATAAATATAATATATTCAACAATGAATATTTTATTTTTTGCAATGAATATCTAATATAAATAAAAATTAATTAAAAAAAGTTAATTAGAAAAATCACCCTAACTACCTCTTCTTTTCATCTACGCCTTACGCGAGTGTGTGGAAAGAAGAAGGGTTAAACCCTATTTCTAAGTAGCCATAGGAGAACTTCATCGCCATCATCGTTGATCCAGGTATGCATCTCTTAATCAAACCCAACACTAGTTAAAGAGAGAAGAGGAAAACTAGGGGGGAATCGTGTCCAGAGAGGGGAAAGCCGGTAACCGACCGGAGGAGGTGACAGGGAGAGAAAAGGGAACGGGGGCGGCTAGGAAAAATCGTGATAGAGATTTGCGGTGGGGGGGGGGGGGGGGGGGGGCTGAGAAGCATCGTTCCAGGGCATCTGAGAAGCTTGGGAGGGGGGTTCTCAGCCATTCCAGGGAGCTTTGGGGGGGAGAAACAGGGGCCGTTCCAGGGAGCTTGGGGGGGGGGAGCCGTTCCAAGGAGGGGGGGGGGGGGGGGGGGGGGGGGGACAAGAAGAAGCATCGTTGAGGGGGAGAAACAGGGGTCGTTCCAGGGAGCTTGTTGGGGGGGGGGGGGGGGGGTGAAGAAGCATCATTGGGGGTTTCAGGGAGCTTGTTGTTTGGGAAGCATCCAGAGAGCTTGTTGGGAGGGGGAGGAAGAAGGATCGTTGGGGTTCTAGGGAGCTTTGGGGGGGTTTGGGGAAGAAGCATCCAGAGAGCTTGTTGGGAGGGGGGAGGAAGAAGGATCGTTGGGGTTCCAGGGAGCTTTGGGGGGGGGGGGGGGGTGAGAAATAGGGAGCGGGGAGAAACGGCGGGCCGATCGGAGGGGGGAGAGAAACAGAGATGGGGGGGGGGGTTTGAGAAATAGGGAACGGGGAGAAACGATCGGGCCGAGGGGGGGGGGAGAGATGGGGGGGGGGGGGGGGGTTGAGAAATAGGGAAGGGAGAAACGACGGGCCGATCGGAGGAGGGGGGGAAGCATCGTGAAAGGGGGGGAGAAACGGCTGAGATCGTGATGGGAAGAGCTGCGCGGGGGGGGGGGGGTGGGAGGGGGCCGAAATCGTGACAGGGAGAAATCGTGAGAGCTGGTTCCCCGGGGGGGGGGGGTTCCAGGGAGAAATCGTGAGAGCTGGTTGAGGTTGGGGGAGGGGGGGAAAAGAAACAGGGAGTTGGGGGCTGGCTCCAGGGAGAAATCGTGAGAGCTGTTGGGGGGGGGGGGGGGGGAAGAAATCCTGAGAGCTGGTTGAGGTTGGGGGGGAAAGAAATGGGGGGGAGGGGGGAGAAACACGGAGCTGGGGGCTGGATCCAGGGAGAAATCGTGAGAGCTGGCTGAGGTTGTTGTGGGGGGGGGCAAGGCAACAGGAGCAGGTTGACTAAAAAAACATTCGTTGCAGCAAACATTTAGCAACAAATTTTGTTTCAGCAACCATAATAAATTTGTTGCAGAAACTCAACTTCAGTAACGAATTATCGTATTTTTTTTGAAAGTAGTAGCAACGAATTTTCTAGATTCCGCAACTAAATGTTTTCGTTGCAAAAGATAAACTTTCTGTAACGAATTGTATTCGTTGCTAAAAGTAGTGATTTGAGCTTCAGCAACCAACTTTCTGTAACGAATCGTAATGAATATAAATTCATTGCGAAAAGTTTTCCGCAACGATTTTAGCACTTTCAACAATGACAAAAATTCATTGTTGAAAGCCAAAAATCTTGTACGGTGCAACTGACCATGGAAGAACTCTCAGAGGTCTGCACCGATCGGGTAGAGGAAAATACAGGGTGAGCGCCGACGCCTGGAGAGGCGGAAGTCCGTGCGTCAGGCCTGATAGTGGGATGTGACGCAGCAGGGCTATATCCGTCAGGGGTAGATCTACCTCGATCCGTCATACTATAAATACTAAAGATTAATGCAATGCAATACAATTATGAATAACGAATATATATACTTACATCCCATCGGCATCCAATCGAAGTACGGTGCAACCGACCATGGAAGAACTCTCAGAGGTCTGCGCCGATCGGGTAGAGGAAAATACAGGGTGAGCGCCGACGCCTGGAGAGACGGAAGTCCGTGCGTCAGGCCTGATAGTAGGATGTGATGCAGCACGGCTATATTCGTCAGGGGTAGATCTACCTCAGTCCGTCATATTGTAAATACTAAAGATTAATGCAATGCAATACAAGATTTTTGGCTTTCAACAATGAATTTTTGTCATTGCTGAAAGTGCTAAAATCGTTGCGGAAAACTTTTCGCAATGAATTTATATTCGTTACGATTCGTTACAGAAAGTTGGTTGCTGAAGCTCAAATCACTACTTTTAGCAACGAATACAATTCGTTACAGAAAGTGTATCTTTTGCAACGAAAACATTTCGTTGCGGAATCTAGAAAATTCGTTGCTACTACTTTCAAAAAAAATACGATAATTCGTTACTGAAGTCGAGTTTCTGCAACAAATTTATTTTGGTTGCTGAAACAAAATTCGTTGCTAAATGTTTGCTGCAACAAATGTTTTTTTAGTCAAATTTGTTACTGAATATGAGTTTCTGCAATGAACTTAATTTCATTGCGGAAAAGAGATCGTTGCTAAATAATTTTATTTTCATTGCAAATTCATTTAAAATTATTGCAATTATAACTTGTTCCTAATATTAAATTCGTTATGGAAAGCCAAATTAGTTACGAATGACTCTAAATTAAAGTTCATGAAACTAAATAGCATTAATAAATACATCAACAAGTCCAAAATCCAAAATACAATCGAAATGTTTTAAACCAAAGTAAAGTATTTGATATCAGCTTAAAAAAAAGATAAAAGAGTGAACAATGCATAGACAACTCAATCTCTCTCATCCAAGATGTCAGTGGAAGATACAACTCAATCTCTCTCATCCAAGATGTCAGTGGAAGATGAAGGTGGAGGGTTGCTCGACGATGTAACCTGTGAAGTCTCAATCGCAGTCATGCGGGCCATAACATTCTCTAGCACTGAGGACATGGTGCCGATCTTTTCGTTGGCTTGCTGAAGCTGCTGAACAAGCTCATCATAAGAGGGTCGATCAACATTGTGGATCGTAGAAGATTCAACAAACTGTCTCTCCCCTAATTGACGACTAGTTTGAATACGCGACCATCCTGGAGCATATGCTGATCGAGGCCCCAAAACCTTCTCCATAATTTGAAGGTCAGTGAGCTGGTTCTCTGAGTCATTCTTATATGTCATCATCTGGGCCTATCAGAGAAAAATATGAAATGAAAAAAAAGATATCATTTCCATAACAATAATATGGACAAAACATCATAATTTAGAATTAAATACTTACATATTGGTCTCGACATATGTCGGATGTCCACTTGTCTGTCTTCTCGTCATGACGAAGCTCCTTCCAACTTTTGATATTATCAACAGCGACATTCCTATTGCGACGAACATGATGGTTTGCTGTTGTCACTGATCCATTCTTAGTCTTTGTCTTTCTATTGCGGAGGTTCTTAATATTCTTCTCTCGCCTTTCCTATAATAAAAAAAGAGATAACTAATAACTTTGAAGCATGAAAATCTAGCAAATGAACACATAAGAAATTCATGACTCAATAAAACAATGTAATCAAATAATCATACCTGCCATTCTTTTGACCTCCAATTTTTGACTAAGAACTTCCAATCTTCAGGTTTACAATATGGATGAGGCTTTGCGTAAGCATCTGCATCTGAGAGCTTGTCCATCTCTTTTGCAAGTACCAAGCATAAAACCTGTGCTTTTGTTGCTTCCAAGCCTCGTTTAATTGCTTGTCAATAATATCTCTTATCCTTTTATCTGTCAGATCAATATCCCAATCATCCTAGAAGAAAATTAAATTAGCAATTACATATCAAAAAATCAACACATTAACAATTTAAATCCATTTCAACAATAAACTTGCATATCCAATATTTTGAAAGCAATTCCAATAATTCCAAGGAATATCAAGTCCATAACAACAAATTTCAGACAATGATTCTGATCAGTGTTGTGCATTTCATTCATTGTTAATTTGGATGAGAAAAAACTGCACATTCCTTTAGTATCTAATTACAAGACATTCCATTATTAACTTTTATATGGATAATGCATGATTCTGCTATTAGTTGGTTGATTTGGTTGGTTGGCCATCGTCCCCAAAGTTTGGAGGATCTAGGCATGTGTCCAGATCAAGCTTGGAGAAAAATAATAAGATTAAGGGAATATGAATTCAAGAAGATAGTTTTGGGTGCTGCATGTCATATACGATAAGGTTCAAATAGTTACACGCTGCACTAGATCAACAGGCACTTAATTAAGAAAGGGCTCCCAGTCCTTTGGTAATGTTTCTGCATAGCATGGAACTTAATTAAGAAAAGGCTCTTAGTCCTTTGGTAATGTTTCTGAATAGCCTCGCACACTTCATGCTACTGGCATTAAAATTCCTTGCTTGAAAAATCAAATAATTGAATATGTAAATTAAATGCCATAAGTCAACTAGTTCAGCTAAAATTTCCACACCCATCATTATTTATAAATTTGTTATCATATATCAATTGATCAAAACCATTAATTCTTTTACATTGGTGAGTGGCATTGAAACAATACAATTCAATAAATCAAAATATAAGCATTATTTGAAATATCAAAGTTGTGGTTGTATGGTTTGTAAGCACTTCACACTTTGAAACACCATGCATAATGTGAACTAAAATTAACCAACTAATTGATAACTTAAGTTTAATCACATTTCACCCATGACTGCTAGTCACTGGCAAAATTTGATTGGAGAATCACATATGAGTTTTTCATCTATTTTGCCTTCTACTCATCACTCTTTCCAGCTCCCAACTACCCATGTCACCAAATACACTGTGACTCTTCTCCAAACTCTGAAATTTCAAGTACCCATATGACCATATAACTTGGGTTATTTCACAAAATTTGTCATCTTTCCCACATTCTATTTGTTATGCCAGGATGAATTTGCAGGATGAAAACAATGTTTTAGTCATCTTTTTGTATCTCTTCAAAACACAATTGAAACTCAACCTTATGTTGGTCCAAATAGTTGAAGTGTTCAGATCAATTTCATTTCAGTCCAATTTTGTTTCTTGATGCATGTATCCTGATGAATATGTTGGATTACCCATTTAATTTCATGTGTTTACAATCCTTAGTGTGGAAACATTCCTTTTATGATTCTTTTCTTCCTTCTTTGTTTTCTAGGTTGAATGTATGATGCCAGCAATGAGTATGCACTTCTCCGAGGCAATCTACAACACTTTTATTGAAGCAAATGGAATGCTGTTAGAAAGAAAGTTTACAGTGCGAAAGAATGTTGCATATACTGCTGGGATTGATAATCCAGATGATGCCCATTCCTTCCCGATTTCTATGACTGTCAAGTTAGACAAGTTGGATTTCCATGTTGACCTTGAAGATGATGCAGGATACATAAAATATGAAAATACAACTTTCTATGGAGCATGGGATTCTCAAAGTGACACCTAAGTACATCATCATCGACTCAACTTGAGACTCAAGTTTAATTGAATGTGTTACCAACAAATGGTTTTTTCCATATTAACAAACAAAATGAACTGCATATGCTAAATGATGAAAGTCCATTCTAATCACAAACAACAACTTTTAAATCATAGAAAGTCCCATCTTTTACATGCAATAGTATCCCTCTGGAATTGAATCAAAAGTTAACTATGTAAGCAAATCAACAATTTTTTTCTTTCTTATACTACTAAAATCGATTTTTTCTGAAAGTAGATATATAAAATGTCATTTTCTAAAAGTTGTAGTACATTACAGATCTCATCCACATTCAAACGATATTATAAGAAATAGGACTTTTAAAGTAAAAGGACATACTGCTGCCTTTTCACGTAGTGTTGTTTTTCATGCTCAGGAATGTTCCTCCACTCGCGATACTGAAAAGATGCTTCTTGTCGAGCAACAATCCCACAACAATTGTTGAATTGGACTGCATTGTCACCAAGCGCCTGGCGAATGCCGAACTCAAACCTAAGAGGCAACTTAGCTTGCTTTGCAACTTCTCGAGCAGCAATGACTTTCAAATTTCTACTGCATTTGCGACCATTCTTCGAAGGAGCAGTACCTACAAAGAATATAAGATAGTTAGGATATTGTTTATTTCAAAAAAAAAGTAATATATTTATATACCTTGTGAAGATTCTGAAGGAATAACAGTGCTCCCACTCGACATCCTCTGTTGAAGTAAAGAAAAATATGATATGTTAGAAATCATGCATGATTATGGATAATAAGAACTTAAAGAAATATAACATATTACATAATTACTTATTCATTCGGAGAAATCATCTTCATCATCATCAATAAACTCATCATTATTCGAACTATTATCGTCATCTTCATTTGTAGGTTTGTTGGCAACATCATTGTCAATAATAATTGGTGGTAGGTCATTTCGAACCAATTCATGACTACTGATTTCGTTATCCTCAACCATAAGGGGTATATTGGACACATGATCCTCCTGCAACACCTCTTCCTCAACCACTTCATCAACTTGGGTTATTTTAGGCATATCCCATATGTGTCGGTGTGGAAAATGTTGAACAACCCGCCAATCTTTTCCATGTTTCAAATCAGGAAGGTAGACCACTTGTTTTGCTTGGGTCGCCAAAATGAAAGGGTCATTCTTATACCACTCCGAGGTTATTCGAATGCAAGTAAAGCCATGAACCTTTTCAACTTTTTTTGTTCTTCCAGCAGTATCAGTATTATACCATGTACATTTAAAAAGGTAGACTTTATTACCATATAAATAATCAAGTTCCAAAATCTCGAACAAGCACCCGTAGAAATCAACTTCTGTACCATTATGAAAAGACTTAGTAGTGATCCCACAATTTTGTGTCATCCTTTTTTCGTCACGATCCTTGCAATGGAATCGGACTCCATTGACCACACAACTACTCCAAGACTTATAAACATCCTTCGGGCCTAATGCCAATGAGTAAAGCTCATCAGTTGCTCGAGGTGACCCAGATGATCTCAAGATCTCCATCTGCAATTTCATCATATTAACCATATATTTGATTAAGAAAGTGATTAATGGAGAAAATTGTCAAATCATCACCTTAGATCTAAACCAAACAGGGAACGTTCTTTGTTGTAGTTCCATTGAGGGATTGGCATGACCTTCATTACGAAGGATCCACATATGCTCACTACAATAACAAGTACAATATTAGTATACATGTTGAGATGAGCAAATGTAATAGATAGAAGTAGTAAGCAATTTATTATACTTACTCAAAAAATTCTTGAATATTGGCATTGTTGAGTATATACCAATGAAGCTGAAGTTTTGTTTCAGCAATATCGATATACTTTTTTCCTCCAAAACATCGAACCGGTTGTTTAAAAACCCCAACCTTTGATTCTTGAGGTACCTCTGACACATCAACATTGCGTTCAGGCCTGCTGAACTTAGTTTCTATCTCTGACATATACATTGAGCAATATGATAACGCTTCATCGACCACATAAGCTTGAGCAATAGAACCTTCAGGTCGTGCCTTATTCCTTACATATTGCTTATAAGTACCCAAGCATCTCTCCACCCCATACATCCATCTATCACCAACTGGTCCACCAAGTAAGGCTTGTTGAGGCAAATGTATGCAAAGATGCAACATAACATCAAAAAAGGCAGGAGGAAAAATTCTCTCAAACTTGCATAAAATTATAACAATCCCTCTTTCCAACTCCTTTAATTCAGTCCTCACTAACTTTTTAGAACATATTTTTTGGAAGAATAAACATAAATCAATCAATGTGGCTCGAATGTCCTTTGTAAAAAAATTCAACAACCCAACAGGCAGCAACTTTTGCAAGACAACATGACAATCGTGCGTCTTCATGCCAAATAACTTCTTATCTTTAGTAAAATAACGCTTGACATTGGAAGCATACCCATCAGGAAGTTTGACGTCCCTCATGAACTCAAAGAACTTGTCTTTCTCGGACTTAGTCAAAACAAATGAAGCTTGTGGCAATGCATTAGGTCTTGAAGGTCGTCGCACCAACCATAACTCCTTGCGTATGCCCATATTTTCCAAGTCTTTACGAGCATTCTCATTATCTTTTGTCTTTTTAGGGATGTTAAGAAGTGTAGCAAGGATGTTATCACACACGTTTTTTTCAATATGCATGACATCCAAGTTGTGCCGTAATAGTAGCTTGGACCAATATGGTAGCTCAAACAATATACTCTTCTTCGTCCAGTTGGACTCTGCCTCTGTTCGCTTTCTCTTCCTATCTGGATTGTTTGGGTGTTTTCCTGGGCAACAACGATGTAAGTTGTTTAATCGAGAAATAATCTCCTTTCCAGAGAGTTCAACTGGTGGACCACGAGTTTCTGGAAACCCATCAAATTCTTTGCTATTGCGCCACCTATGATTTGGTTCCAACCAACGACGAGCACCAATGTAGCATCGTTTGCAAGTAATGCCAACAGACGGTGTGTCATCACCACAAATAAGACAAGCCTTGTACCCACTAGTTGACCACCCTGACAAATAAGCTAGAGCAGAAAAATCACTGATAGTCCATATAACCATGGCACGGAGGTTGAAGATCTCTTTTTTGTATGCATCATAGTCGTTACTCCAACATCCCATAACTCCTTCAACTCCTTAATCAAAGGACGCATAAAAACATCAAAGTCCTTTCCTGGAGATTTAGGCCCAGGAATTAGCAAACTCAAAAACATGAAAGATTGTTTCATAAGCTTCCATGTTGGTATATTGTATGGTGTTAGAATGACTGGCCAAACACTATATTTACTACTCATCTGACCAAATGGATTAAAACCATCAGAAGCAAGAGCTAGTCGTACATTCCGGCAATCAGCTGCAAAGTCAGGATACAAGTTGTCAACATGCTTCCATGCTTCAGCATCGGATGGATGAGACAAATCTCCATCATCATCATGACAGTCATGATGCCAACGCATGTCTTTTGCAGTCTTTCGTGAAGCAAACAACCTCTTCAATCTAGGAGTAATTGGAAAGTGAAATAGTCTTTTGTGAGGCACCTTCGTTTTCTCATTCTTACGTACATAACGAGGTTCATGACACACAGGACATTCTTCTTTTCCAGCATCTTCACCCATGAATACAAAACAATCATATTTGCACACATCATAAGTTTGATAACCCAAGCCTATATTAACCAACAAACGCTTCACTTCCCCTAACTTTCTTGGCAATCGATTATTTGTGGGAAATGCATCAGCTAATAGTTCCAGAAGCATATTAAACGAGTGGTCAGACCACTTGTTTAAGACTTTTATATGCATGAGTTTAATTATAAACTCCAAAGAGGAGAATTTTGTGCACCCTTCATACAATCCACAATTAAGTTCTTCGAACATCTTATCATACCTTCTCTGATCACCATCGTTCATCTCCTCAAAAGCAACATTGGTTGCATTCTCCACATGGACATAGTTTGGCCCAACTGCATCATGGATTGCTGCTTCGATGCCTTTAAATTCTGAGGATGAGTCAGAATATTCTACTGCTACATGTCCAAGCTCGCCATGTTTGTTCCAAACGATATAAGTTGAGAGGAAACCATAAGTACAAATGTGAGCTTGAATGGCAGGCAAGGTTTGCATGAGTATATTTACACATTTGCGGCAAGGACATAATGTTTCACCATTTGAATTCAAGCAGTTACGTGCTACGTCTAGGAATTGGATAACTCCATCCTTGAAACGTTGTGACACACGATTTATTTCGTGAATCCAACTGCGATCCATTTCTGCAGGATATCAATCCAACTGAACAATTCAATTACTAGTTTCATATTTACATGTCATCATATCATCATGTCACCATATCATATTATGACATTATGTCATATTATATCATATCAAAACATATCATATCATGTCAAAACGTATCATATCATGTTAGAACATAGCAAACTATAGATGGCACAATTTCATATTAAAACAATACACTTGATTTTCTTATCACAATCAAGTAATACATAGTAATGTATTAAAATAACTTGCAGCTCCAAATCATCCCTCTAATTGAATCACAAAATTTTAACTTAAACTCTTATCAGTTCAATCTCCCTGTCACGATGCTAACACCCCCCCCCCCCCCCACGTCAGCTACTTGGAACCAAATCAACCTCAACCAGCTCCTGTTGCCTTGCCTCCCCCCCTACAACAACCTCAACCAGCTCTCACGATTTCTCCCTGGAACCAGCCCCCAGCTCCCTGTTTCTCCCCCCCTGTTTCTTTCCCCCCCAACCTCAACCAGCTCTCAGGATATCTCCCCCCCCCCCCCCCCCCCCCACCACCAACAGCTCTCACATTTCTCCCTCGAACCAGCCTCCAGCTCCCTATTTCTTTCCCCCCCCCCCCCCCCCCCCCCAACCTCAACCAGCTCTCACAATTTCTCCCTGGAACACCCCCCCCTCCCCCAACAGCTCTCACGATTTCTCCCTGGAACTAACCCCCCCCACCTCCCCCAACAGTTCTCACGATTTCTCCCTGGAGCCAGCCCCCAGCTCCCTGTTTCTTTCCCCCCCTCCCCCAACTCAACCAGCTCTCACGATTTCTCCCTGGAACCAGCCCCCCCAGGAACCAGTTCTCACGATTTCTCCCTGTCACGATTTCGGCCCCCTCCACCCCCCCTCCCCAGCGCAGCTCTTCCAATCACGACAACCGTTTCTCCCCCCCTTTCACGATGCTTCCCCCCCTCCTCCGATCGGCCCGCCGTTTCTCCCCGCTCCCTATTTCTCACCCCCCCCCCCAAAGCTCCCTGGAACCCCAACGATCCTTCTTCCTCCCCCCTCCCAACAAGCTCTCTAGATGCTTCTTCCCCAAACCCCCCCAAAGCTCCCTGGAACCCCAACGATCCTTCTTCCTCCCCCCTCCCAACAAGCTCCCTGGATGCTTCCCAAACAACAAGCTCCCTGGAACCCCCCAACGATGCTTCTTCACCCCCCCCCCCCCCAACAAGCTCCCTGGAACGGCCCCTGTTTCTCCCCCCTCAATGATGCTTCTTCTTGTCCCCCCCCCCCAAAGCTCCCTGAACGGCTGAGAACACCCCCCCCCCCCAAGCTCCCTGGAACGGCCCCTGTTTCTCCCCCCAACGATGCTTCTTCTTGTCCCCCCCCCAAAGCTCCCTGGAACGGCTGAGAACCCCCCCTCCCAAGCTTCTCAGATGCCCTGGAACGATGCTTCTCAGCCCGCCCCCCCCCCCCCCCCCCCCGCCGCAAATCTCTGTCATGATTTTTCCAGCCGCCCCCGCTCCCTTTTCTCTCCCTGTCACCTCCTCCGGTCGGTTACCGGCTTTCCCCTCTCTGGACACGATTCCCCCCCCCTCCCCCCCCCAAAACACAACGACGTCGGGACTCGGAAGCTAGGGTTTGGGTTATTTTAAACGAAAACTAGGGTAGAAGAAAAACTAGATAACTCAACCTAGTTTTCCTCTTCTCTCTTTAACTAGTGTTGGGTTTGATTAAGAGATGCATACCTGGATCAACGATGATGGCGATGAAGTTCTCCTGTGGCTACTTAGAAATAGGGTTTAACCCTTCTTCTTTCCACGCACTCGCGTAAGGCGTAGATGAAAAGAAGAGGTAGTTAGGGCGATTCTTCTAATTAACTTTTTTAATTAATTTTTATTTATATTAGATATTCATTGCAAAAAATAAAATATTCATTGTTGAATATATTATTTTTATTATTTTTTTAAAAAATAACTTTTGCAATGAATTAAAGTTTGTTGCTAATAATCGGAGTTTTAATAATGAATTTATTCATAGCAGAAATAGTAATTCGTTGCTGAAAGTTTTTGGTGCCAAAAATTTTCCTGCAAAAATGAATATTATGTGGCGCTAAAACATTCAGCAACGAATATTTTTAATCACCACAAAAAATATTCATTACAGAAAGTCCTTTCTAATTAATTACGAATTTTCAACAACGAATATTTGTATTCATTGCAAATATCCACTTTCACCAATGAATTTTAAAATTCATTGCAAAAAAATTCATTGCTGAAAGACAAAAATCTTGTAGTAGCAGTTCGAGGCATGGATTAGGAGGTCCGCATCAGCCAGCACGAACCGTCGATCTGAGAAGGGCAATCGTGGCATGGGCCTCTCCTGTCACACTGCTGGTTCCATTTCTATTCAGGAGCACAGGCATCGTATGGTAAGAAGCCATAAACAATTTAAATACTAATTTAGTCATTAACAAATACTTGCATTTATATTCTTTCTTCTGCTTTTATAGTTCGAGCAGGAGGGCAGAGATCCTGGTAAGTTTTATCTATTCAGGGCGACACACACTAGGAAGGATGGTTCCTAGGTCAATACACGATCATGAGAGATTGGGGTGAGAAATTAAATTTATATTTTATTTATTTAATTTTTAATATTTTATTAGCTTTATATATTGATTCATTTGTCATTGATTTTATAACTCAAAGGCACGAGTCAAGGAGCTACAGTCTCAGGCATCGCAAGTCGACTCTACTGATGGGGGGCCCCCCATCAACTCTTACCAGAGGAGAGTTGATGTGTATTTTGAAGGCTGTTGGTGCCCAGCCATGAGACTATAGGGTCTATGGTTTGGGCACCAGAGCTTCCAGATATTTTTCCATCAGGGCTCCAGTTCACGTGGTTCTAGCGATATTCCTCCCGAACAGATAGACGACATCCGGAGATCTATTAAGGAGGAAGTTCGCGAGGAGGTTCGGGAGGAGCTCTCAAAGATGAGAGAGCAGATGCGTAGTTGCAGGATTTAGTTCATCATCTGTCGCAGGGTTCATCCTAGCCTCCGCAGCCTCCACAGCTGCCTGCAGACACATGATGTATTTTTTTTTTCACTACTTGATGTATTTTTTTATTTTTTCTATTTTGTATATAAAAATTTTAAATAATTAATAAAATAAATTTTTATCTATTTTAAAAATTTTTTAATGGTTGTTTTGGTCAATTGTATTAGTAATTACATTGTATTAGCAAGTTTAATTTATATTATTTAATTTTTTTAAATAAATAAATTAATTTACTTTAAAAATTAAAAATTTATTTATTTGCTTTTTTTAAAAATAAATAAATTAATTAGCGATGCTATTTTTTATCGCAATTAATTTAAAAAATTAATAATTATGTTATTTTAATTTTTTTAAAAAAATAAATTAACTAGTTAGTGATGCAATTGTGACAAGATTTTATGTCACAAATATTTTTTAAAAAATTATTTTAATGTAGTGATGCATTAGTGTGCATCAAAATTATTTTTAAAAAATTAAAAATTAATTTATTTTATTTTGTTTTAAAATATAAATTTATTAATTAGTGACACTATTTTTTGTTGCAATTAATTTTAAAAAAATTAAAAAATATTTTTTATTTTAAAAAAATAAATTTATTAATTAGTGACTTAATTGCGATGAGATTGTCCGTCACAACTATTTTTTAAAAAAATATTTTTCAATTAGCGATGCATTTAGTATGCGTCGCAATATTGCGACGCATTTAGTTGCATCGCAATATATTGCGACGCATTTAGTGCGTTGCAGAGAGTCGCTGTTAAGCGATGCAACTGCGACAAATTGAGGTTGCGATGATCATTTTAGTGACGCCTTAATTGCTTCACTAATGCATCGCTAAACAAGCTATAGTGACGCATTTGGGCGTCGCTATATTTTAATTTTCTTGTAGTGTTTTTGATAGAAATAATAGTGATGAATCAGTGACGAAAATATTAGTGATTGATTAGTGATAGAACAATGACGAATGACTGATGGATTCTTTCGTCACTAATTTGTCAGCAAATTATGATAGCATAGTAATGGAACTATTAGTGATACGTATTCTGTTAACAATCTATCACTAAATATTTATGACGAATTAGTGATGAAAGTTTTAGTGGCTAAATTTTTATCACCAATCCATCACTAAATTATGATAGAATAATGATAAAAATATTTGTGACGCAATAGTGACAAAATAATGAGTGGCAGATAGTTCGTCACTAATCCGTCACAATTTAGTGACGACATAGCCGCTTTCTGCAACTATTATTTAGTGACGAAAATGTGTTTCGTCATAAATTTTTGATAGAATATTTTGTCACAAATTCGTTGTTATTATTTTGTGATGGATGCTCTTTCTGTCACTAAAATTAGCGACGACAAAAATTATGACGATAAGATTTTTGTCACTAATCCATAACTAAACCCAGTTTGTGATGGAATAGTGATGAAATTTTTCGTTACTATTATACTGTTTTCTTATAGTGATACAACTCTTGGAAAGAGTCAAATCCAAGAACAATTGAGCACATGGTATGAAGCAAGCTCTTCTTTCGGCTAAGAGCATCGGCAACTTGATTTTGAACTCCATATTTGTGCTTGATGTTGAATGTAAATTCTTAAAGATATTCAGCCCATTTTGCACGCCTAGAGTTGAGCTTTTGCTGTCCTGAAATATACTTAAGAGCTTCATGGTCAGTGTACAAAATAAACTCTCTATGAATAAGATATTGCCTCCAATGCTCAAGTGTGCGAAATAATGCATAAAACTCAAAATCATAAGTGTTGTAGTGAAGTTTTGCATCATTCAATTTTTCACTAAAGAAGGCAATGGGTCAACCTCCTTGACTTAGAACTCCTCATATGCCGATACCAGATGCATCACAATGCACCTCAAAGACATGATCAAGTTAGGCAATGCAAGAACTGGGGCTATGCTCAACTTTTTTTTAAGATGTTCAAAACTTTGTTGTGCTGCTCTTGTCCACTCAGAAACTCCTTTCTTCATACAAGAGGTGAGGGGCTGCAATGGTGCTAAAATGCGCAATGAATCTGGTAGAAAGAAGCTAGGCCATGAAAGCTTCGAATTTCATGCACATTTGTTGGAGTTGGCCATTCTTGGATCACCTTAATCTTAGCATCTTCAACTAAGATACCTTCTTTTGAGATGTGAAATCCCAAGAATAAGATTTGTGGCACCATAAAGTAGCACTTGTTTAGGGCTGCATACAAATGTTCTTGTCGTAACACACAACACTTCTTGAAGGTGCTGCAAATGTTCATTAGTAGACTTGCTAAAAATTAAAATATCATCAAAATAAACCATAACAAACTTTCCAAGAAATTCTTTCAAAACTTGAGTCATGAATCTCATGAATGTGGATGGTGCATTCGACAATCTGAATGGCATGACTAGCCACTCAAACAATCCGTCTTTGTTTTGAATGCAGTCTTCCATTCATCTTCAGACTTGACTCTAATTTGATGATATCCACTCTTTAAATCTAGCTTTGAGAAGATGGTTACACCAGAAAGTTGATCCAAGAGATCATCAAGACGTGGGATAGGGAACCGGTACATGATAGTGATTAATTGTCCTACTATCAATACACATTCTCCAAGTGCCATTTTTCTTAGGCACCAAGAGGGCTGGTACAACTCATGGACTTAAACTTTCTCTTATAAAACCTTTAATCAAGAGTTCCATAACTTGTCACTACAATTCTTCATGTTCAGTCGGACTCATCCGATAATGAGCTAAATTAGGTAGTAGAGCACCGGGCATCAAGTTAATTTCATGCTGAAATTTTCTCATAGGAGGAAGGCCAGGTAGTAAGTCTAATGGAAACACATCCTTAAACTTTTCCAAAAGAAGCTGAACTTGATGGGATATGGGAGGTACAATTTCATTTTCCATGCTAGTTTTGTTAAGTAAAACAAACACAACACGAACTCCGTTCATGGCACCCTTTATGTCTTTCATTGTGAGCAAATTAGGAAATAAGGAATTTTCATTTAGAGGAGTCTTAAAAGGCTCCTTACTAGGTGCCAAACTAATTTTCTTCCCCTCATAAACAAAAGAATAGGTATTACGGAAGCCATCATAGGTAGTCCTTCTATCAAGGTCAGCCAAGGATAATATGACTAGCATCCATAGGTAGAACATCGCACCATATCTTATCAAAATAGATAGAACCAATGGAAATATTGACAAGGCAATGTTTGGAAATAGTTTACCTCAGTATCTTTCTTCAACCAAGACATTTTGTAAGGTGTAGGGTGATCTTTCAATTCTAATTTCAGTTTGTTTACCGCCACTTTAGAAATCACATTTTCATAACAACCAAAGTCAATAATTAGCTAGCATACTTTTCCTGAAATGGTGCAGGATGAGTGAAAAATATTGGTGCACAATGACTTATCTCCGGAGTCATCTTTGGGAGTGAGGAAAATCTTTCTCATCATGAGAAGTTCACCAGAATCGCCATGGATTAATTGCTCATCTTCCCCAGCAACTTCATGAGCCTTGACTTCCTCCTCAAATGGTTCTTCCATATATTCAGCAGAGTCATCTTCCATCAAGAAAGCTTTGACAGTCGATTCTTGTTGCTTTGACAATTGTTAGCACGATGACCCATCTTTCCACAGGAATAACAACATATACCAGTTGTAGAGCTTTGCCCGATTGTAGCTTGTTTGAAAATGTTGGGCTGAGTAGAAGGCTTGCTTGTACTAGATGGTTTTGCTATAGCTTCAACAACTTTGGTGGGGCCGACTGTACTCTTGGTTGCCCGGTTTGGCAAGGTAGGGGGTTGTTGCCTCCTAGAATGAGAACGTTCCACTTTGAGAGCCCATTGATGGGCATCTCCTATGTCCCAAATATCAAGAACTTCTAAAGCATCTTGGATATGAAGTTGGAGACCATTCAAGTACTTGTTCACAAGCATCTCTTCCGAGTCTTGAATGTTGTTGTGAATCACCAACTCATTGAACTCATTGCTGTGTTCGTCTACCATTCGTGTACCTTGCCTTAAGTTTTGGTACCTTTGGTAAAGCTCTCTCTTGTAACCTTTGGGAAAGAAATACTTTCAAATTTTGTCCTCCATTTTCCCCAAGGATGTGATTGGAGCCTTGCCAACAGATTGGCGAGTTTGCTTCTCACGTCTCCACCAGGCTATGGCTTTGCCTCGGATGTGCATAGTGATGATGCCAACTTGGCAACCTTCTGGGCCATTCCTATGCTCAAAAACTTCATTCACGAGTGTCAACCAATCAATAATTTCATTAGTAGAATCAGTAACTAAAAATTCTGGAATGTCGCTCTTGATTTCCTTTTCCCAATCTAGTTATCGAACTACTTGTGCGTGATATGGAGCATTCCTTCTTCGGGCACGAGATTGAACACTTTTTGAAGAAGAAGAATCACCATTGTATTCGTTGGCTATGGCACGGGGTGGAGGATTGTTCGCTTCAACCCTCATATGCTGAACTTCTCGAGTCAAATCATCATTCTATTGTTGCATATGCTGCTGTAAATTTTCAACAAGTGTGTGTACTTCATTCAAGGGAATGGTTCTATCACCTCGACATCTAGCTTGTCTTGGAGGCATTGTCCTCTCTTCCACAGCTCTGATACCAAATGATGTAAAATGAACTCCAACTACTTCAAACGATAGAATCGGGAGAGTAATTAATACAAATTGGAATGAAGTAATTCCAAAGCCAAAGTTCAAGACCCTTCCATCTACAACTTTGCTATTTTGAGATTTTTTTTGATGGGCACTTCAAGAGGATCGAAATTGGGAATGAATAGAACTTCGATGGTTGCTCCTCTAGGCCTCCAAGGAAGATGAAATGACACCAATTCTTCTAGATTGATGGCTACAACTCTTCGAGGAAGCAGACTTTGGAAACGCACCAACTCTTCAAGGAAGGAGTGAAAACTCTTCTAGATTTTTAAAAGGTATGAACTCTTCAAGGTTCAAGGTAATTGCTCTTAGACAAATTTCATTTATTTTTTTTCTGCCCTTTTACAGAGACTTGATCATACAAAGCAAAAAAGAAACCAAAAGACTTAAGTCAAATTTAGAAACTAGAAACTTAATAAAAGCACAATATTTTCAACGCTTGTTACTGTTCCAAGAATATGCATAGGAAAGGTATAGTGCCTAGGAAATGACAAAGTCAAAGATGAGAGACTTGGGATGTCTCTTGGTCTTGAATGCTGGCTGCATAAAAAACATAGGATTTTTTCAACAAAGATGAGATATAAAAAAAATCATAGGGCTTCTTTCTCTTAAATTATAACAAAAAACATTAGCGAAACCCTAAGGTTGCATTTGGTGCATCGTCAGATAATCCTGAATGGTAATATGGATTGCCTACAAGATATATTACTATTTGATAGATTACCAGAATGTTGATTATTATGTTTGGTATACAGAGGTAATGTTATAGTAATATTGATTACTGTGTTTAGTATGACAAATAGATTACTAGTCATATAACATCAAAATTTTAAAATATTCCTAAACTAAATTTATTAAAAATTTATAAATTATTATATATTTGATTTAAAAAATTTATATTTATAGATGATAATATTTAAAAAAAATGTATTTATAAATGATATTCGAAGTGGCCAGTGAGAATGCCGAAGGCCACCGATTAAGAGAAGTTTCATAGCATCTAGAGATGGTCGTGGGGCCACTGGGTGGCGGAGATCCACGAATTGACTTAGCAAAAGAGGGTGTGGCTCGAAACTTTTGATACGAAGGTTCCAGCGAGGTCGATAAAAGAGGATGCGAGTAGAGAGCAATCAAAGAAAGAAAGGGCAATTTTGTTAAAAAAATAATTTATCAGATTACCACATCTCTGGTAATGTGGATAACCATCCCTTTTTAAGGTAATATGGATGAGAGGTAATTCAGATTACCAATACAAGATAGATTGCTATTCAAAATATGTACCAAACATAAACATAGTTATCTGGTGAACCCCTTTCAAATTTTTGATAATCTAGATAGATTACCGGCTACCAAATGCAACTTAAAAATCTTAGTTCTCTTCCCATAGAACTCAAATTAATCCATAGGTGAGAAGAACGTTCACCACATTAGAAAGAAATAAAGAATCCAATAATTGAAACCCTAGAAGTGATCATACAAGTCCGACCTTCTAGCATTTCTGATGAGGGGTAAAATTATCATCGCATTAATGTTCATGCAATCCAAGACATCGGGTTGAGAGCAATCACCATGTTCCATCGAATAGCTATCACACCCGAAGAACAGCAGGACCGAACCACCTTTAGCGGGGCCCAATCGCCTTAACAAGCTGAACAATTCTCATGCCTTGGCAAGCCGAGCTATTCTCATGCATCGACAAACCGAGCTATTATCATGCCTCGGCAAGCCGAGCTATTCTCATGCCTCGGAAAACCATATTATCTCTACGTCTTGGTTGGGCCAAGGCATTTAAGCATCTCTACAGAATTAAGCGCGGGAGAGTTCAAATTCATGATAGTCGAACAAAGCCTCAAACAGAAAACTATGTAAACAATGCCGAAAGTGGCCTAAGGCCTACAAAGTCATCGAATCTCAAAGCATCAGCTAACTCTCTTTGTCGTCGATCCTTTAACTAACTAGATACGGATCCCACTGGCCTCATAACAAACTTGATTCGAATCTGATTCGAATTGCAACAGTTTTCGAACCCCCTGTGACGTGCCCAAGGAATCAGGTGATCGCCTATAAATACTTTGCCATTGAAGTCTCTTAGGTACGCAAGCTCTATCACTGACACTCTAACTAAGAAAGCTCCATTAAAGCCTAAGCAGAGCTCTAAGTTCTCGAGAGGCCACTCGCCCTGAGAAACTCTTCTGCGAGAGCCTTCTCCTCATATCTACATGCTGTGAATTTTTACTAACTTAGGCATCGAAGGGTCTTCCGCAGAGGGCCACCCCAGACACTCTCTGCGTGAGGACTATCTTGCAGGTCCCATCCGGGCGAGAGACTAGCATCCAGATCCGAAGCTAAGCTTCACCCGAGTCGGAGAACAGATTTCTGCGGCAACAGATTGGCACTAGAGGAAGGGCCTCAAGTCCCGTAAACTTGTAATCTAGGAGATAAGGTTTAAAACCAGAAGAAGAATCCTCTAATGGCCAATTAGAAGAGAGCCACATCTAACGCTCCGCCTCTTAAAGGCCTAATCCAATCAGCGGTGTTGCACCACCGCTACCATCACCATCTGAGACTCCTTCACCACCGACGGCGGAGGTGACACTGGACCAATTCGCTACCCTGATCCAGCAAGTTTAGGCACTGATCCAGCTGGTTTAGGGGCTCCATGGGGTTCCCCATCCGGCTTCCCCTGCTCCGTAGCTTCATGAAAAGGTGGCCGCTCCCGTCCCACTGAAAATCTCCTCCTCTAATCTGCATGAGGCTGCGGATTATATCCACTGACCCACAAAGGCCAAGCCAGTGCCGCAGTGGGCTAAGGAAAGGAGCCCAATCAGATCTCGGCGAGCTCGCTCTCTTTCCCTGATGTTCTCTCAAGATTTGACATCACTACCGTCATCTCATCGCCCGATCCCTTCTACCACTCTGGATGAAGGGATTAGGCAGCAGATGCAGAAGATGCATCGAGAGTGGTGTCGGGAGTTAGACGTCGCGAAGCAAGCCCCTCCATCTCAGCCAAGAGTGGAGTAGGGCATTCCTTTTTCTAAGGGCATCATGCAGGAAGTGATCCCTCCCATGCGAAGCTCCCCACCATCGAACCGTATCATGGATCTACCAATCCCGATGACCATCTAAGTAGCTTTAGATCCATCATGATGTTCCATGGAGCCTCGGATGCGATCCTCTACCAAGCCTTCTGTTGACCCAATTGAGGATTTTGATGATTAACAAAACTATTTGAGTATAACATTTGAAGTTACTAATGATTTTGATTAAGTTTTTTAGATTATAAGTCAACTTGATAATCAAAATCAAGAGTCAAATCAAGTTCTGGCTCGAATCTAATGTCAAGGTAAGATTGCAGACATTAGAGTTGACACATGGAATCGCAGAGTCGACTCCAAAAAATGGCATAGACTTAGAGTTGACTCCGGGACTGTTAGAGCCAACTCCAACAGAAAAGACAGAACGATGGTTTTTCAGGCCACTACTTAGAGTCGATTCCCAAACTGTTAGAGTCGACTCTAGAAGAATTTTGTGTCGACCCCAGAAAAGTCAGAGACGACTCCAGATCGAGCGGATTAAAGAATTTTGAGTTAGAACCAACTCCAGAAAAGTTAGAGTCGACTCCAGAATGTCAGACACGGCTCCAGAACTGTCAGAACGGCTCTAAACTTTATCTTTATCTATTTTAATCCCACCAGGCTATTATTATTTTTGGATCTAATCCTTCTTACACTTGTTTCTAATGGATAGTTTCAAACTATTTATGGATTAATCGGGATCTATAAGAAGATGGCTTGTTGCATCCCAAAAGAAGAAAAAAGAGAGGCAAAAAGAAAAGAATAGAGACAAATCTTTGAGATCTATCAGAAAAGAAAAGAGGGAAAACTTGTAAGGAAAGATCATACTGATTCCCCAAAAGAAAAGAGAGAGATTCCAAGCTTTTGTTGTTCTATTTCGAAGAAATCTCAAGAGAAGAAAGAAGCCATAGTTTTCTGATCTTCTGAGTCTCAAGAGCATCTTGAAGGAAGATCCATTCAAAGGAAGAGAAGGAAGAAGCCACCAAGATCTGCGAATCAGGCTTTGATTCCTACCCTCTTATTATTGTTTCATTATTGTATATTTGCTCATTGAAGGACTGTTTATCTTGTAAAAACAAATATTGTTTGCTGTGTCAATCTGGTGATTGATTCAGTTGAGGCTGTTAGCCTTGTGCAAGCATTAGCTTGTGGTGATAGGTTTTGTGCTGGTGAGCCTTAAAAACCAGCTGGGTTCGTTGTGCACCCAAAAAAACAACAAGTTCAAGTTGTGAGCTTGCAAAACAACTCTGCTGTAATCAGTTTGATTATAGTATGGACCCAAGAGGTACTTGGGAGTGGACGTAGGTGTAGGTACACCGAACCACTATAAACTCTCCTGTGTTTGCCGTGATTGTCTCTTTATCTTCAACTCTCTATTTGTGGTTGTTCAGTTTTAATTTGTGTGAATCTAAGTTTTTATTTTCGCTGAGGGTTATCTTTCAAAAGAGTTTAAATTTTTGAAAAACCCAATTCACCCCTATCAGAGCTAGTGCTTATTTGATTTGATCTAACGATCAAGAGTCAAAGATCCACATGGCAACTCAAGCTGGTTCATCTTTTTCGAAGGCCAATCTACTAATAGACCACCCTTATTTAATGGTTCAAACTATGGTTATTGGAAGGCTAGAATAAAAAGTTTCATTCAAGCACTTGACTATGATCTATGGAGTATTATAGTCAATGGACCACATACACCCACTGCTAGAGTTAATGGCATGGAGATTCCTAAACCGGAAACAGAATGGGATGAACATGATAAAAAAATGGCACAACTCAATGCCAAAGCAATGAATGTTTTATACTGCTCATTAGATGCAAATGAATTCAATTGCATATCTATTTACATTTCTACTAAGGAAATATGGGATAGACTTGAGGTTACCCATGAGGGAACAAATCAAGTCAAGGAATCCAAGATTAACATGCTAGTTCATAAATATGAATTGTTTAAAATGGATGCATGTGAATCTATTGCTGATATGTTTACAAGATTTACTGATATAGTTAATGGTTTAAAAAGTCTTGGTAAATCTTATGATAATTCTGATCTTGTAAGAAAGGTTTTGCGTTCCTTGCCTAGGACTTGGGACTCTAAAGTGACTGCAATACAAGAGGCAAAGGATCTAAGTACCCTACCCCTAGAAGAACTATTGGGATCCTTGATGACTCATGAGCTTCAAATTAAGCAACATGTTGATGATGATGAGTCAAAGAAGAAGAGAACTATGGCTCTTAAGATTTCTGAATATATGGAAGAGCCTCATGAATCTGAAGATAAAAGTGATGATGAGGACATGACATTATCACAAGGAAATTTAAAAGATTCATAAAGAAGAAGAAGTTTGAAAAGAAAAAGCCCTTTGCAAGAAAAGATGAGGACAAGGGCAAAGAGAAAGAAGTTATTTGCTTTGAATGTAAAAAGCTGGGTCATTTTAAATCTGAATGCCCTCAACTAAAGAAAGACACCCAGAAGTTCAAAAAGAAGGCAATGATGGCCACATGGAGTGATTCGGAAAGCTCAAGTTTCAAAGAGGAAGAAAAGAGTGAAATGGCCAATCTATGCTTCATGGCGGACAATGATGAGGTAAGTCCGAGTTTTCTTGATGACTTCACTTTCGATGAATTGCATAGTGCTTTTTATGAATTAATGGATGATTTTGCGAACCTAAGTTCAAAGAACAAAGATTTGAAAACTCAAATGCAAAAATTATCCTTAGAAAATGAAAAGCATGTTGTAGATAAAGAACTTTTGATAAAAGAAAAAGAAAGTTTGAAAAATGAAGTTGATAGACTTAAGCCTATAGTTGATAAATTCACTCTAAGCTCTATCAAACTTAATATGATTTTCGATAATCAAAAAGCTATTTTTGATAAAGCTGGATTAGGATATAATCCTCTTAAAAAGCAAAAATCCTTGAAGAATATTTTTATACATGCTGAAAAATCATCAAATATTACTTGTTTTAAATGTGGAAACAAAGGACATAAATCTTATATGTGTAAATCTTCACATAATAAAAGAAAGATGATTTGGGTTTCCAAAGGAACAATATTTAATGCATCTAACCATGAAGGACCCAAGAAGGCTTGGGTACCTAAAATTAAGACATGAATGTTTTGCAGGAGTGTCTTGCAGCCATCAGACTGAAAAGAAAATGGTACCTGGATAGTGGTTGCTCAAGACACATGACGGGTGACAAAGATCAATTCATCACCCTTGAATCAAAAAGAGGAGTAGTTACTTTTGGTGATAATGGTCAAGGCCATATCATGGGTATTGGTAAGATTCAAATTACTCCATTTACTCATATTGATAATGTTTTATATGTCGATGGACTTAAACATAATCTGATAAGTATTAGCCAACTGTGTGACAAAGGTTTCAAGGTTTCCTTTGAAGCTTCTGTTTGCACTGTTACTAATCCCATTGATAATAGCATTATTCTTGTTGGTAAACGCTATGGCAATGTGTACTTAATTGACTTGAGTAATTTATCTCCAAGTAATCATTGCTTAGTTGTTAATAATGCTAAGATGAATGAGATTGGTTGGCTATGGCACCGTAGATTAGGTCATGCAAGCACACACATAATTTCTAAATTATTGAAAATGGATTTAGTTAAAGGTATTCCTAGCTTAAATTTTGAAAATAATCGAATATGTGATGCATGTCAATTTGGAAAACAAACAAGAACTTCTTTTAAATCTAAGAATATTGTTTCAACTACTAGGCCACTAGAGCTACTACACATGGACCTTTTTAGACCTACTAGAACCACAAGTCTAGGAGGAAAGAAATATGGTCTAGTGATAGTAGATGATTACTCTAGATTCACTTGGGTAATATTTTTGGCTCACAAAGATGTGACTTTCTCAATATTCAGGTCGGCCCCGGCGGCCCCGGTTTCTCCAGAGTGCGCCGTGGTGGCCCCGACCTCCCTAGGTAAGTCCCGTCCGCCCCGACTTCTCCAATGCGCGCCGTGATGGCCCCGACCTCTTCAGGTCGGCCCCGACGGCCCAGTTTCTCCAGAGCACGCCGTGGTGGTCCCGACCTCCCCAGGTCGGTCCCGTCCGCCCCAGCTTCTCCAAGGCGCGCCATGGCGGCCCCGACCTCTTCAAGTCGGCCCCTGCGGCCCCGGTTTCTCCAGAGCGCGCCGTGGCGTCCCCAACCTTCCCAGGTCGGTCCCGTCCACCCCAGCTTCTCCAAGGCGCACTGTGGCGGCCTCGACCTCTTCAGGTCGGCCTCGGTGGCCCTGGTTTCTCCAGAGCGCGTCGTGGCAGCCCCGACCTCCCCAAGTCGGTCCCGTCCACCCCGACTTCTCCAAGGCGCATCGTGGCGGCCCTGACCTCTCCAGGTCGGCCCCGGTGGCCTCGATTTCTCCAGAGCGTGCCGTGGCGGCCCCGACCTCCCAGGTCATTCCGTCCGCCCCGGCTTCTCGAAGGCATGCTATCGCGACCCCGACATCTTCAGGTCGGCCCCAGCGGCCCCAGTTTCTCCAGAGCATGCCGTGGCGGCCCCGACCTCTTCAGGTCGACCCCGGCAGTCCTGGTTTCTCCAGAGCACGCCGTGGTGGCCCCGACCTCCCCAGGTCGGTCTCGTCTGCTCCGGCTTCTCCAAGGCGCGCCATGGCGGCCCCGACCTCTTCAAGTCGGCCCCGGCAGCCCCGGTTTCTCCAGAGTGCGCTGTGGCATCCCCGACCTCCCCAGGTCGGTCCCGTCCGCTCCGGCTTCTCCAAGGCACACTGTGGCAGCCCCGACCTCTTCAGGTCGGCCTCGGCGGCCCTAGTTTCTCTAGAGCGCGCCATGGCAGCCCCAACCTCCCCAGGTCGGTCCCGTCCACCCCGACTTCTCCAAGGCACGCCGTGGCAGCCCCGACCTCTCCTGGTCGACCCTGGCGCCCCGATTTCTCCAGAGCGAGCCATGGTGGCCTCGACCTCCCCAGGTCAGTTCCGTTTGCCCCGGCTTCTCCAAGGCATGTCGTCGCGACCCTGACCTCTTCAGGTCGGCCCCAGCGGCCCCGGTTTTTCCAGAGCATGCCGTGGCGGCCCCGACCTCTTTAGGTCGATCCCGTTGCCCTGGCTTCTTCAAGGTGCGTCGTGGTGGCCCCAACCTCCCTAGGTCAGCCCCGACGGCCCCGGCTTCTCCAAGGTGTGCCGTGGTGGCCCCGACCTCCCTAGTCGGCCTCGATGGCCCCAGCTTCTTCAAGGTGCGCCATGGCGGCCCCAACCTCTCTAGGTCAGCTCCGTCCGCCCCGGCTTCTCTAGGGCACGCCGTGGTAGCCCCGACCTCCCTAGGTTGGCCCCGACAGCCTCGGCTTCTTCAGAGTGCACCGTGGCGGCCCCGACCTCCCTAGGTCAGCCCCGGTAGCCCCAGATTCTCCAAGGCGCGCTGTGGCAGCCCCGATGTCTCCAGATCGGTCCCATCCGCCCCAGCTTCTCCAAGGTGTGCTGTGACGGCCCCGACCTCCCTAGGTCAGCCCCAGCGGTCCCGTCTTCTCCAAAGCAGGCTGTGGCGGCCCCGACCTCTTTAGGTCGGCCCTGCGCCTACCAAAACCACCAACCGTCTGACCTGCTCAGACTGGCATCTCCTGACCACGCTGTTGATGGGACCAGACCTACCTACCAGCCGATTCCGTTGACTGTTGGGACTTGGCCCACCAACCGCTGGCCTTTCCTCTCCGATGGAATGGGACCCACCAACTAGCCCAAGCTCACGTAACCCCCACGTGTCCCGCAGACATTCCCTCCTTGCGGAATGTCATGCGCCCGAACCCATGCAAATTTCAACGGCCTATAAAAGGGTAAGTCCACAAGAGATTCAGGTAGGCTAACATAAGCACTCTTTCACTTTTCCACCCAGAGCAACTCCACCCTCAAGGGTTCTCTGAACCTAAAAGGGCTCTTTCAAGCTCTTATTCGGCTGTGACCTCGATCACTAACTTGGGCATCGAAGGGTCCCCATCGAAGAACTACTCTGGTCTTGGAACTTCTTGTAGGTCGTTCGGCTGCCCAAGAATCTCGTCAGCTGCCAGATCAAGTCTCCCGGCGCTCCTTGTCTATGGTCATGCATCATCAGATTGGCATGCCAGGAAGTGGGGGCGGAAAAAGAAGACTCGAACCCTATAGTATACCTCTCTTTCCTCTCCCTCTCTCAACAATGGTGATGACACGGGCTCAGGATGACTCAGTCAGTTACCCTGGGGGGCATCTCCCCTTGGCTAGGCAGTAAGAGACCAACCTTCCTGTTGCCGATCCTCCCATTACCTCCCCGCAACTAGAGGCGGTTGTCCCAGCTACGGAGCAGCTGGTGGCTCTTACCCAACAAGTCCAAACTCTCACCGTCATGGTCCATGAACTTCAGCAGCAGCACTCCGTGGCCATCCAATACCAGACCGCTCCCTCTGTCAGTCAGTAGTCGGCAAGGAGAGGTTCTCCTCAGCGAGGGGCCGGTCATCATCAGGTTTTCCCTAGGAATTCTCGTCGTGAGCCTCCCAAGCAGCCACGGTCCCCCGATTGTGGCCCAAGCAAGTTTCCGCCAAAGCCGCACTACCAAGAGGAACCAAAATGGAAGTCTCACCTTCCGCATCCTTCTCCTTCTTCTTCTTCTACTTCATCCTCCGAGCCATCTCGGAGGGCCCCGACGATCAATCGTCAGACGAAGGAATGCCTGAACGAGTATCACCAATGACTGGATGAGCTCTCCAGGAAGATCAACAGCCATCCGGAGGAGGAGTATGACACCCATCCCCCTTACACCCATCGGATATTGGAGGAGCCTGTCCCCTCCAAATTTCATTTTCTCCAGATAGATCCGTATGATGGTACGACGGATCCTCTCGACCACCTTGAGAGTTACAAGTCTATGATGCAAGTCCAGGGTGCTACGAACGTCCTTCTCTGCAAAGCTTTCCCTGCCACCCTGTGAAAGCTGCTCGCGCTTGGCACTCGCACCTGTCCCCTCACAGCATCGACTCTTTTCGAGAGCTGGAAAGGGCCTTTTTGGCGCATTTTGATGCCTGCCGGTGGATCCCAAGAGTCGCGAACAGTCTCTTCTCCATCCGACAAACGGAGGGGGAGCCGCTGCCGAACTTTGTGGCCCGGTTCAAGACTGCCACCCTTGAAGTCTACCATCTGAACGATGCGGTGGCAACATTGGCGCTGAAGCGGGGGCTCCTTCCATCCCACTTCACCTTCTCTTAGGACAAGAAGCCCCCAAACTCCTATTCCGAGCTCCTTCTCTAAGCTCAGAAGTACATCCGCACGGATGAGGCTGATCTCACCCGCCAAGAATCCTCAAGGAGCTCCAGCCGCAAGCCTGCTCGCCCAGAGCCAAGCAGACCTTCTCGCCCTCGGCAGCCCGAACCGCCCCAATGATCGGAACCCGAGCCTCAAAGCCTCGCCCCTCGGAAGGGTGAGCTCATGCCTCTTCTTGCTCCCCGTTCTCATATCCTTATGGAGATTGAGGGCGAGCCTTACCTCCAGCGGCCCCCTCCCATGAAGAAGGGCACCCCCAGACAAGACCCGCTATTGCCGCTTCCACGAGACTATGGCCATGACACCGACAGTTGCTACAACTTGAAGCGTACCATCAAGGAGCTTATCCGAAGGGGCTACCTCGGAAAGTATGTCCAGAAGGCACCACAACCGCTGCCGGCACTCATGGGACCACCGTCCGCTTAGGCCACTATCGATAACACCCTCACGGAGCGGACGGTTGGAATGGTGTCTTGGGGAGCGGCTTCTTCATCTAAGCGGCCGAGAGGGGAGGAGGCACCGGTTGATGTAGTTTCTAGGGGGGATCAGCAAATGTTGACAATGTAAACAACGAAGGTGTTGTTATCTCCATGACGATTGCCAAACACCCTGTAAAAAGGATATTAGTTGATAGTGGCAGCTCAGCTGACATCCTTACCTACGACGCATTTGTTAGGATGGGATTATCTATTGACTCTCTTCGGCCTGTAGTGACACCTTTAGTCGGATTTACATGGGATTTAGTAAGGGTTGAGGGAGAAATATCCTTGCCAGTGACTGCCGAAACACCGCCATGCCAAAGCACAGTTATCATGAAGTTCTTGGTCGTACGAGTATCCTTGGCATACAACGCCATCCTCGGACGCCCAGGCTTAAACTTATTGGATGCGATCATCTCCACCCGACGTTTGTTGGTGCAGTATCAAAGAAATGAGAGGCGAGGTCAGCTCAGTCCTGCCTTGTTATCATGCAGCGTCAAGTCCTCTGGAAGCCGAGTTGTCCGAGAAGCACCCGACCCCAGGGAGTCCAGTAAAGGGGGAGAACCGGCCGAGAGGCTCTTAACTTTTCCTCTAGGAGATGACCCGACGAGGACTGTGCGCATCGGCGAACTCCTCCCCCTAGAAGACCGTAACCGTCTATTAACCTTTTTGTGGGTCAGCTCAGACGTGTTCGCTTGGTCGGTATTCGACATGCTTGGTATTCCTTCGGAGGTGATCACCCATAAGCTGAACATTGATCCGAAGCACCGTTCGGTCCGCCAAAGGAAGAGGAGCTTTGCTCTTGAACGACAAAGCCATTGACGAAGAAGTTAACAAGCTGCTCACCGCTGGCCATATCCGAGAGGCACGCTATCCCAACTGGCTGGCCAATGTGGTCATGGTGCGAAGGCGAATGGAAGCTAGCAGATCTGCATTGACTTCACTGACTTGAATAAGGCATGTCCGAAGGACAGTTTTCCTCTGCCTCGGATCGACCAGCTGGTGGATTCCACCTCCGGCCATGAACTTCTTAGCTTCATAGATGCCTTCTTCGGGTATAACCAAATAAAGATGGACCTGAGCGATGAGGAGCACACATCCTTCGTGACGGAGAAAGATATTTATTGTTATAAGGTGATGCCCTTCGGCCACAAAAATGCGGGAGCGACTTATCAAAGATTGATGAATAAAGTCTTCCAAGACCAGTTGGGCCAAAACATGGAGGTCTTTGTGGATGACATGCTGACGAAAAGCATCCTCACTTCCAACCACATCTCCGATTTAGAAGAAACCTTCAACAACCTTCGCCACTTCCAGGTCAAGTTGAACCCCAAGAAATGTGCCTTCGGCGTTACAGCGGGCAAGTTCTTAGGCTTCATGGTGACCCAGCAAGGGATCGAGGTAAACCCTGAGAAGATCAGCGCTATCCTCGATATGAGGCCGCCGTCTAGTAAGAAGGAGGTGCAGCGACTCACCGGAAGGGTAGCAGTTTTAAGCTGTTTTCTCTCCAAATCAGCCAAGCGATGCTTACCCTTCTTTAAAGCCCTGTGGAAGGTGAACAACTTCGAGTGGATGGGCGACTACCAGGAAGCCTTCGACGGGCTGAAGGCATTTCTGTCTTCCCCACCGCTCCTGTTTAAGCCAAGGGACGGAGAGAGTCTTTTTCTCTACCTCGTCGCCTCTCAAGAAGCCGTTAGCTCAGTTTTGGTGCGTCTCGATGTTGACGGGACCCAGAGTCAAGGTACTCCACAATGTGGAGGTCAGGTATTTCAAGACAGAAAAAATCATCTTTGCCTTGATCGTCTCCACCCATACTTTCAGGCCCATCCCATTGTGGTGCTCATGGACCAACCCCTCCGAGCCATCCTGGCTCGCCCGGACACCTCAGGCCGACTCGCCAAATGGGCCATCAAGCTGGGAGAGTTCGATCTCTCTTTTCAAGCTCGACCCGCCTTGAAGTCCCAGGTCTTGGCCAACTTTCTGGTCGAGTGCACTTGGGCTAAGGAGCCAATCAAGAGGGCTCCCACGGAGCAACCTGTTGCCAAGCCAGAGGACGATGGGGAGTCTTGGATCCTCCATGTGGATGGCACCTCAAATTCCTAAGGAAGCGGCGCAGGCCTCATTCTTGCGGGCCTTGACGGTGAAACAGTGGAATGTGCCCTTCGGTTTTTGTTCGAAGCCACCAACAATCAAGCCGAGTACGTGGCCTTACTGGCAGGCCTGAGGCTCGCTCAAGAATTTGGGATAAGGCACCTCAGAGCTTTCACTGACTCACAACTTATCTCCGGGCAGATGAACGGAGAGTACGAGGCATGTGATTCTGCCATGACCCAGTACCTAGATAAGGTTCGATCCCTAGTTTCTCTACTCTCTTACTTCAGTATCAGCTATATTCCCCGAAGCAAAAATGCCAAGGCTGACACCCTTTCCCGCTTGGCTACCTCCACCGACGGCATCACAAGGGAGGCCTTCGTCGAGCACTTAGAAAGACCCAGCATAGAAGATGGTGAGGAAATCCTCCCGCTCACCCAAGAGCCAATATGGATGGATGCCTACGTCCGCTATCTCACAGATGGCACCCTCCTCGATGATCGCAATGAAGCTAGACTACTTAAGTGGAGGGCCTCCAAATTCGTCCTCGTAAACGGACATCTATACAGAAGATCATTTTCCTATCCCTTGCTCAAGTGCATGGGACCTACCGATGCCAACTATATCCTCAGAGAAATCCATGAGGGCATCTGCGAGAACCACCTGGGGGGCAGGTCCTTAGCCCAGAAGGCCCTCCAACAAGGGTACTTCTGGCTCACTATGAGAGATGATGCAGCCAGGTTAGTCCAGAAGTATGACGGCTGCCAGCATCATGCGCACATCCAGCACCAACCCTCTGTTCCTCTAAATCCGCTCTCGGCCCCATGGCTCTTTGCCCAGTGGGAGATGGACATCCTTGGGCCATTCCCTCCGGCTTCGGACAACAAAAATTTCTAATTGTCGCCATCGACTATTTCACCAAATGGGTTGAGACGTCGAGGCGCTGGCCAAAATCCAAGTCAAAGCCTTGGAAGTCGATTTTTTCGGCCTACTGTAACGGTGCCAGCCCAATTCAAGTTCTGGACGAGCTGTAAACCTTGTCCGTCTTGCTTTCTTGTAACGAAGCGGGCCCATGGGCCCGGGTCGTTACAATATGGTATCAGAGCCTCGCACCAGTCAGAAGTGCAGGAGCTAAGTGCCACACAGGGAAAAGTGCTACATCCATGGGGGATGGGAGCCACCTCTTGAACATGTAGGGGCCACCTCTAGAATCGTACCTGCATGGTGGTTGTGATCAATTGCCCCTGGCGACGAGGACGTCGCCTCTGTAAGGGGGGTAGATTGTGATGCTCCTCCCAATAGTCCCATATTGGAAAATTGGGAGTTGGTTGAGTGGTTTATATGTAGTAAAGCAAGAAGGACAAGGTACAAATTGGATCCCTTTTGGGCTGTGATGGCCCAAGTTGGTGTGGACCTTGTCCGTCTTGCTTTCTTGTAATGAAGCGGGCCCGTGGGCCCGGGTCATTACAGAGGCCGAGGTCAAGAGCTGCACCATCCTTAGAGGACTCAGAATTCGGTTGGATGGATCCAAAGGTCGATGGGTAGAAGAGCCTCCTAGTGTATTATGGGCCTACCACACTACCCCAAGAGCTCCGATAGGCGAGACCCCATTTAGTCTAACTTTTGGATCCGAGGTGGTCATCCCCGTGGAGATCGGACTACCGAGCCCGCGTGTGGAATCCTATAACCAGGAAGACAACTTCACCCAGCTGAGGGCAAACCTCGACTTCATCGACGAAATGCATGATCAGGCACGATTGCGTATGGCCGCTTTCCGCCAGCAGACAACCAAGTATTATAACGCCTGAGTTCGCCCCAAAGTGTTTCCCCCTGGAGATCTGGTTCTGAGAAAGGTCGAGGTGTCCAAGCTAGCGAAAGGGGGCAAGCTATCCACCAATTGGGAAGGTCCTTATTGCGTCACCAAGGTGCTCCGTCTAGGAGCGTACCGAATTGAAGAACTCGATGGCCGACCTATCCCGCGTACCTGTAATGCAGACAACCTCCGTCGATATTATCAATAATGCATCCCTCCATGATGTGAGCAACAAAAGACCTTCTTCAACACCAAAGTCGTTTCTCCCTGCATCCGAGGGACAGATCTCGCAAAAGGACCTCACCGGCATCATGGCCCATGAGACACCACTCAGCCCCGGTACGGCGGTACCCCGAGTCATTCAAGTCCCTAAGGCTACGTAACCGGTCGAGTCGCCCCTCGCAGCGGTTCTTAAACCCCCGAGGTGGTTCAAAAGGACCTCGCCGGCATCGTGGCCCATGGGACACCACTCGGCCCCGGCACGGTGTTGCCCCCAAGTCGTTCAAGTCCCTAAGGCTCTGTAACCGGTCGAGTCATCCCTCGTAGCGGTTCTTAAACCTCCGAGGCAGTTCAAAAGGACCTCGCCGGCATCGCGGCCCATGGGACACCACTCGGCCCTGGCACGGCTGTGCCCCCAAGTTGTTCAAGTCCCTAAGGCTCCGTAACCGGTCGAGTCGCCCCTCGCAGTTGTTCTTAAACCCCGAGGCGGTTCAAAAGGACCTCACCGGCATCGTGGCCCATGGGACACCACTCGGCCCCGGCACGGTGGTACCCCGAGTCGTTCAAGTCCCTAAGGCTCTGTAACCGGTCAAGTCGCCCCTCGCAGCGGTTCTTAAACCACCGAGGCGGTTCAAAAGGACCTCGCCGACATCGTGGCCAATGGGACACCACTCAGTCCCGGCACGACAGTGCTCCCGAGTCGTTCAAGTTCCTAAGGCTACGTAACTTCGAGTTGCCCCTCGCAGTAGTTCTTAAACCCCCGAGGCAGTTCAAAAAGACCTCACCGGCATTGCGGCCTATGGGACACCACTCAGTCCCGGCACGGTGGTGCCCTCGAGTCGTTCAAGTCCCTAAGGCTCCGTAACCGGTAGAGTCACCCCTCATAGCGGTTCTTAAACCCCCGAGGCGGTTCAAAAGGACCTCGCTAGCATCGCGGCCCATGGGACACCACTCGGCCCCTGCACGGTGGTGCCCCCGAGTCGTTCAAGTCCCTAAGGCTCCGTAACTGGTCGAGTGACCCCTTGCAGTGGTTCTTAAACCTCCGAAGCAGTTCAAAAGGACCTCGCCAGCATCGCGGCCCATGGGACACCACTCAGCCCCGGCACAGCGGTACCCTCGAGTCGATCAAGTTCCTAAGGCTCTGTAACTAGTCGAGTCGCCCCTCGCAGCGGTTCTTAAACCCCCGAGATGGTTCAAAAGGAACTCACCGGCATCGCGGCCCATGAGACACCACTCGGCCCCAGCACCGGCCTCAAATTGCCATCCTGGCACCGGCCCCAAATTGCCATCCCGGCACCGGCCTCAAATTGCCATCCCGGCACCAGCCTCGAGCTCGCGCTCTGGTCTCACCCCAGTCGGCCCCTCTGGCTCTTCCCATCAAACTCGATCTCAACACATCGCAATAGTCCGAAGACGGAATCCGTCGACACCTTGACTAGAAAGGCGTTGCCCTGTTTCACACCACCCCCGGTGGACTTTGCCCACTGGTGCAACCTTCGGTATTAAGTTCAATGGCTTCGCGACCATTCAGGCGGACTCCTAAGTTCGCAGGTTCACCGTGCGCTCGGCCGCCGCAAAGATAGACAACAAAGAGAAAGCTCAAAAGGCCTAAACGACTACGGCCGGCGTTAAGTTACCTCAACTACCTATAAGTCTATTCAGCGGTGCGAACTCCTGCGAACCTATTTGGGCGCCACCAGATATGAGTACCAAGATTTGCCGTGGCACTTTCAACATGCGTGATGCCTTACAATGAGGGAAAAAACATTCAGAAAATGGTTTTCTTCTCATTAATTGCTTTATAATGGTTACAAAATTCGACCTAGAGTCGGGTACAAGGGAAGAAGAAAAATACAAAATTTTCTAGGGCCCATTCGGCCCCGGCTCCTCTCCGGCCTCTTCCTCCTCCATCGCCTCCTCGTCACTAGGACCCCTAGGCTGAATCTTTTCAAGGTCGGAGCTGCTGATATTGGGGATCGCAGATACTTTCTCCTTGCAAAATTCGAAGCCCTTTGTATAGGCGTCGAAGCTGGCCTCCAAAAACCTCCTGTTCGAACTCCGCCGAGGCCTTAAAATCGGCGGCGGCTTGGGTCACTTTGGCCTCGGCTTCCCGGATTTGTGCCTCCGCCTTGGCCTTGATCTCCCGGATCTGCATCTCCGCCTTGGCCTCGACCTCCCAGATCCATGTTTCGGCATTGGCCTCAGCCTCCTTGGCATGCACCTCGGCTTCCTAGGCCTTATTCTCCGCCTCCTCTGCGTGGGCTCTGGCCTCATGAGCATGGGCCTCCGCCCCGGCCCTCTCGTACCCAGCATCGACCGCCACTGCCTCCGCTGCGGCAGCTCTCTCCATCGCCGCATGAGCCTCGTCCGTCGCTGCATCAGCCCGGTCTTCCGCGTGCTGGAGCTGGCGGTATAGCCCCTCTATCTCGGCCCTAGCCGAGTCCAGCCTAGACAAGACCAGAGATAGCTGGGTCACGGCCGTGGAAGCCCGGCCGCTCTCGACGTCGGCTCGGCGCTCCGCCTCCTTCAACCGGCCGCCAAGGTCCTCCTCTCGGGCCTTGGCCTTCTCCTGCTGCCGAGTCAGCTTCTCGGACAGCCTGCGGGCCTGCCCCTTGTACTTGTTGGCCCGCTCGATAGTGAGCGCAAGGGCCTCCCCTGTATGAGTTGCCATCGCGCGGAGGGCCAAGGCCCAATGGGCCAACTGCGCCAAGGGAGCCCATCAGCCACAGATTAATTAAAGTATGCTAAAAGGAGATTATATTCGAAGAGTTACCTAAAGTACATTGACCATGACCATGTCAAGGAGGGCGGCGTGGGATTGCCGCCCTATCTCCTCGGTCGCCGAGGTCCGCACCCTTGATAGCAAGGTGGCGGCCTGCCTGGCGTCTTCCATTGCGAGCAGCCTGGGCGCCAGCCTTGCTGGCCCCCCAGTGGCTCGACCGGTGGCTGTTGTGCTGATCGATGCTCGGATCGCTGAGACGAACTCCCCTTCTTGGCCTGATGATCGCTGGACCTTGTTGCCCTGGCCCTGGGGCTCCCAGTGGGGGCCTCCCCTCCTCCGGCCACGGGAGATGCCCTCTCCATCTCCGGCTCGATGGGAGATAGGGCGGCAATCCCACGGCTCGATGGGAGATAGGGCAGCGGGAGAGCCAAGTCGGCGGCGGCAGGGACTTCCTCTTTGAGATCCAAAACTACCACGGCTGCCTCGGTGGTGACCGGGATCTCCCCCTCCTCCGTCTTGGCCCCGATGGCCTGGGGACTACTCCTTCGGCCGGTGCCTCCTGAACTGGCTCCTCCACAGGTGCCCGAACCGGAGAAGCTTCAGGTGTTTCGACCGGTTCAGCGTGAGCTCCCCTTCGCGCCCTCTTGGCTGGCCTCGCCTGCTCGGTGGTCGCCCATTTCTTTTGGCACGCAAGGGCCTCAAACTTCTTCGCAGAAAATTTCATGGCTGCATAAAAATAATGGTTAGTACGCAAAAAGAGAAAAGAGAAAATTTCTACAAAATGGGCAAAAGCCACATCCGGCCAAGGGCAAGAAAGAAGGATTTCTGTGCTCACCGACTGCTGGAGCCAACTCGGCCTTGTACAAGTTCTCCTCGGATAGAAGGTCCTTGTAAGAAGGGATCTGAGAGTTAGAGAAATGGCGGAAGAGCTCCCCATCCTTATCACTTACGACCGAATTTTCCCCCCATTCAGTCCTCACTCCCTTTATATGGGCAAAAAGAAACCGGGACTTCCACCCCCTAATTTTGGATGGAAGACCCAATGGGAGAGCCCTACCCGGCCTGGCGGTAAACACCCACCAGGCCCCCTCACCCTGACGGCGAAGTTTGTAAAGAGCCAAGAATAAGGACAGGCTGGCCGCGGACCCCTGAAAATGGCAAAGGATGACGAAGGCGCAGAAGATCCGAATCGAGTTCGGAGTCAACTGCACCGTTACTAATCTATACCTATTCAAAAGGTTCAAGAAAAAGGGATGGAAAGGAAGCCACAGCCCAAACCTAAAAAACTCCTCGTACAGAGCAACCTGTCCCGGGAGGACGGAGTTCACTCTGTCTTCAGGGCCCGATGCGGACAAACAGATGAAGTCTGGGACCCTATACGTAGTCCTAATGGCCTCTACCTCCTCGGGAGTTACGGTGGATGCAATCCCCCCTGGCTCCGCCGGGTCAAGGCTAGTTACCGGAGGGGATGCCAGGCGGTGGAAAGAGATGGGAACTGCTCTCACCGGGGAGGAAGACGGGTCTACTACTAGTTTCTTACCTCTTTAATGGCTTTACGGTCCATGGATCAAAGGTTGAAGGTGAAAAATGGAAACTAACCTGGGAATTTGTTAAGGAGACAAAGGCTGAAGGTCTCGGGTTGCAAGGAAGCTCGAGAGGAAGAAGGCAGGAGAGCAATGGCAGTATAAAACTCTCCCCCCAGTCCCAGGAGGTGCCTTTTATACCCCAATTTCGAACAGCTCTGCCCCAAGATCGACCACGTGGCCCTCGCTTATTGCACCGCATCCCAAAGCACCGGCCATTTTGCCCACAACCGAGGCGCCCCGCCTCGATTCCACCAAGGAGCAGAGTCTCTGGCCAATAGTAATACTTGAAAAATGGAACAGCAATGATGACTCTTATCTTTTTCCCATCCTCTGAGGAGTACCCCCTCAAATTGTCCGGGACCGACGTCAGCGCCCACCTACCGCATGATTACGGAAGATCTTCGAGGCGACGTCGCTTCAGGAAGGCGTGATGATTTGCCTTCCATTTAAAGCGCCTAAAGTTAGTTGTCATAGCCTTTGAATTTTCGCGCTCCTTTCGCCCAAAGGGCGACTGGCGCGTGGCCCTTCATGCTCAGGAGTGGGGGGGCATCTGATGTGACCAGTGATTTAGCCAATAAAACCACAAGGGTAATCATGGCAAAATAAACCATGTGGCACAAGCGCGGCCCCGTCTGCCCCAGGTTCTCCAAGGTGCGCCGTGGCGGCCCCGACCTCTCCAGGTCGGCCCTGGCGGCCCCGGTTTCTCCAGAGCGCGTCATGGCGGCCCCAACCTCCCCAAGTCAGTCCCGTCCACCCTGGCTTCTCCAAGGCGCGCCGTGGCGGCCCCGACCTCTTCAGGTCGGCCCGACGACCCCGGTTTCTCCAGAGTGCGCTGTGGCGGCCCCGACCTCCCCAGGTTAGTCTTGTCTGCCTCGGCTTCTCCAAGGCGCGCCGTGGCGGCCCCGACCTCTTCATGTCGGCCCTGGCAGCCCCGGTTTCTTCAGAGCGCGCTGTAGCGGCCCCGACCTCCCCAGGTCGGTCCTATCTGCTCCGGCTTCTCCAAGGTGCGTTGTGGCGGCCCCGACCTCTTCAAGTCGGCCCTGGCGGCCCCGGTTTCTCCAGAGCATGCCATGGTGGCCCCGACCTCCCCAGGTCGGTCCCATCCACCCTGGCTTCTCCAAGATGCACCGTGGCGGCCCCAACCCCTTCAGGTCGGCCCCGGCGGCCCCGATTTCTCCAGAGCGTGCCATGATGGCCACAACCTCCCCAGGTCGGTCCCGTCTGCCCTGGCTTCTCCAAGGCACGCCGTGGCAGCCCCGTTTCTCCAGAGTGCATTTTGGTGGCCCCGACCTCCCCAGGTCATCCCGTCCGCCCCAGCTTCTCCAAGGCGCACCGTCGCGGCCCCGACCTTTGCAGGTCAACCTTGAAGGCCCTGGTTTCTCCCAAGCGTGCCGTGGCGGCCTCAACCTCTCCAGGTCAGTCCTGTTCATCCTGGCTTCTCCAAGGTGCACTATGGCAGCCCCGACCTCCCCAGGTCAGCCCTGGCGGCCCCGGCTTCTCCATGGTGCACCGTGATGGCCCCGACCTCCCTAGGTCGGCCCTGGCAGCCCCGGCTTCACCAAGGCGTGCCGTGGTGGCCCCGACCTCTCTAGGTTGTCCCCATCCGCCCCGGCTTCTTTAGGGTGCACCGTGGCAGCCCCGACCTCCCCAAGTCAGCCCTGGCAGTCCCGGCTTCTCTAGAGCACGTCATGGCGGCTCCGACCTCCACAGGTCAGCCCCGGTGGCCTCGGCTTCTCTAAGGTGCACCGTGGTGGCCCCGACCTCTCCAAGTCAGCCCCGTCCGCCTCGGCTTCTCCAAATTGTGCCGTGGTGGTCCTGACCTCCCCAGGTCATTCCCGGTGGCCCGTCTTCTTCAAAGCAGACCGTGGCGGCCTCGACCTCTTTAGGTCGGCCCTGCGCCTGCCAAAACCACCAACCGTCTGACCCGCTCAGACTGGCATCTCCTGACCACACTGTTGATGGGATCAAACCCACCTACCAGCCGATTCCACCGATCGATGGGACTTGGCTCACCAACCACTGGCCTTCCTCTCGATGGGATGGTACCCACCAACTAGCCCAAGCTCACGTAAGCCCTACGTGTCCCGCAGACATTCCCTCCTCGCGGAATGTCATGCGCTCGAACCCATGCAAATTTCAACGGCCTATAAAAGGGTAAGTCCACAAGAGATTCAGGTAGGCTAACATAAGCACTCTTTCACTTTTCCACCCAAAGCAACTCCACCCTCAAGGGTTCTCTGAACCTAAAAGGGCTCTTTCGAGCTCTTCTTCGGCTGTGACCTCGATCACTGACTTGGGCGTTAGAGGGTCCCCACCGGAGAACTCCTTCGGTCTTGGAACTTCTTGCAGGTCGTTCGGCTGCCCAAGAATCTCGTCAGCTACCAGATCAAGTCTCCCGGGGCTCCACATATGCGGTCGTGCGTCATCAGGATTCATTCCCTTCGATCCAAGTGATTGGTACTTTATGCTAGATGATCACCTTTTGAAGCTTATTTGGCCAGAGTCATTAAATCTTCTTGATGACTTTTTGGGTATCATTAGTTTTGAGAATTATAGCTTCATGATGGATTATGACCTTTGGGATCTCATGTGATCAGAGTCATTAATGTTTAGTCAGGGTCATTAATGTCACATGATGGGTGATGACTTTTGGAGCCTATGTTGGAACCGATGGACTTTGTCTTATTAGTCAGACATGGATCAAGGTTGGTTAGTGGGTCTAGCTTTGTCAAAAGTATAGGCTTGCATGGGAAGCTGAGGTAAGTCTTGAAGATAAGACAGGATAAGGACCGAGGCCGCCTAGGAGCTAAGGCCGTCTAGGAACCGCCTATAGGTCGGGGCCGATTTGGGGCTGCTTGTAGGTCGGGGCCGACTTGGGGTCGCTTGTAGGCAGGGGTCGTCTAGGAGCTGGGGCCACTTGGGAACCGCCTGTAGGTCGAAGCCGACTTGGGACCGCTTCTAGGCAGGGGCTGCCTAGGAGCCAGGACCGCCTAGGAATCTTCTGTAGGTCGGGGTCGTCAGCATCCTAACGACTCTCACCGTTGGATAATTTTTTGGCCGTTAGTTTTTATGTGGCTTTTATCAGCCATATCATATGCTCCTACGCTCCTGAGTCTTGGCGCTCACATGCGCATTGCTTACCAAGAGAAAGGAGCGTAAACTTTCTGTTTTGCTGGATCTCGCACACCATAAATTAGTTGAGGCGGGCATATGCCTTTGATAAATTAGCGGAGGCGGGCACATGCCTTTGGAGCATTAGAGTCTCTCTAAAGTCCTCTCATCATTTAAAGGATGGCACCGGAAGCAATACAACCTGCGGGAGGACCGAGGAAAACACCTTATTCTTGTTTCTACTAATAGCTTTGATGATCATTCTTAGATCAATTTTTTTTAATAATATTCCCAATTAACTTAAGATATTTGGCCTACAACATGGTAGTCCAGAAAATAAAATAAAATTTAAAATATTTTTTTAGTAATAAAATTCAAATCTATACTGCATCATTATATAAGAAAAAAATTGTTATTTTAGGTTTTATCTATCAAATTTTATGACTAAAATACTCTGAGTTTCTTAAAAGTATTTAATAAGCAACATGATTAAGACTTAAATATTTACCAAGAAAGATGATTAAAATATTAGATCTTTTTATTCTTTTTTTTAAATCACTGACCGTCTCTTGTTGATATCCCCATTAATTAAACTCTGTGTAAGATTTAAAAATAATATTTATTCACTTCTTTTTTTTCGCCAAAAAAAAAAAATCACTCACATGCGATCATGAACCCCAAACTTCAATTACCGCGTCCTATACGGCATGATTAACATTCCACAACAACAAGAGCATGGGCGTACGTGAACGGGGAAAGCTGAACACTATCTGATAGTTTTTATTTTAGGTTCCCTGTCACAGAGATCTGCATTCGAGATGTAATCTTCCCCTACCTTTCAATTAATCATCATCAAAGGGAAAAGAGTAGTCACAAACAGCAACAGATGCCATAACTAGCTAGTATTATCCATGGTACGTAGCTCGATAGATACAACTATCAAATACAACACCAGCAGAGAATAAGAACCCTTAACAGAGGATTCACACCAGTACAGCATAGGAATCCTTAACAGAGCAATCACACCAGCAGAGAATATATAGGAACCTCTGGATATTATTAGCCTACATATAGTAGAGGTCCATATTTTTCTTCATACCCCACAGCAGAGAATAGGAACCTCGATCTGGTGGATATTATTAGCCTACATATATATATAGTAGACGTCCATATTTTTCTTTCTTTTTTTCCCCAGAAAAGCTTAGACTTCATTTTCGTATTGCTGATACGTCTTCATGAGCAGCTGATACATATTGAACAGCTGAGCACAGCCGGGCAAGGGGACGTCCGTTTGGAAGCCGAGGGGGTTGGCGAACGTTTTGGCTGATGCGATGCCGTTAACGTTGTTGTGGGTGAGGAACACGGGAGTCCTCTCCCGGCCCTCCAGCATCTTGTCACAGCCCTTCACCGGGCTACTGACGAGCACAGCCTCGCAAGCCTCGTGCTCATGCTCCTCCACGACAGGGATGTTGTAGGTGCCGGTGTGGTCGGTCACGCCGTCGTAGCTGCATGCCTTTACGGGTGTGGTTCGAGTTCGGCACTCCACTCTCACCTTTGCGCCTGCAAAGAACCAAAAAGAAAAGAAAGAAAACGTTTCTAATTAATCATGGCCTGCAAAACCTTAAGATGTCGTACTGTTTCATTTTGCTGCATTTGAAAGCAAATTATCTATATTCGAAGTAGCAAGGCGGTGGGGCGGGGCAAGCTTACCAGCGATGTAGGTGGTCTTGGGCGTTTCGAAGCCGGCGCGGCAGATGTCGCAGAAGACGCGGCCCTGGACGACGAACCCGGTGTTGGTCGCCGCCTTCACGTCGCGCGCGCCGCTCACTGCGGCCGGGAGGAAGAACGCCACCACGACGGCCCATGCAGCGAACGCCGGGATATGATTCATCGCCATCGCCATCGCCATCGCCGGAAATGGATATCGGAGTAGAGAATGCTGAGGCAGCGAAGATACTAATTAAGAAGGCAAAGATGATGCTGCCGTAAAGCAGTGCCCCAGCGGTGCCTACTTATTGATTGAAGTGCTGTTACAGTCACCGCAGGTGAGGTAAATCTTGAAGATTAAGGAAGATGGGATTCATTGCTCTTGGGATGCGGTGATAGCTGCCTTCAGCGAGAATCACGTGGGCGGCTGCGAGGAACCCTCGCTGCAGGGATGATTACCGCCCGACGTGCAGGCATATATGATTGCTTTCGCACGATTTTTCGACGTGCAGGTATATATTGATTCTGACAGCCCTGGCTTGTGGGGGCTTCTCTGCTGTCTTGGCAGCATGATCTTATTAAAATTAACTTTGATAAAAATATTTAAGGTAAATTTATCGGATCAGATTGTGATTCGTAGATCTAATAGAGCTATATTAATGGCAAAGAAATTCGGCCTTTTTGATTCTTCTGTTTTTCTTGTCAAACTTTATACTGTTTGAGTAGGTATTTTTAATACAACTCGTAGCCTTGGCGCTCGCAATTTTTTTATTGAGGAGAAATCTATTATTATTATTAGCTAGCTCTGATAGGACTTTGCGATCATCTGCCAATCAATTCTTTATCCGCGACATTCGGTCTACTCTTCAGGATACTTACAGCGTCTAAATTCAGCACATCTATCGAAAAGTCAACTCAGCAGCAAACTAGATTGCTGTCCGTATGGCTCATCATTCTGGATTTTAGAACTGGAAGCAGGAAAATCAGTGTCCTCTTATGCTTACATAAATTTTATTTTTAGACATATTAGGTTTGACTTGCCTTAAAATCATGTGATCATCCATCTGTTCCAAATATATATATATAATTTATTTTATTTATATACTTAAGGCCTTTGGCAGAAAAGAGCAGACATTGATGGTGGCTGAGATAATATTTGGCGATGGTCTACCAAGCTTTATGAAGTTATATAGAAGGGCACCAAAAGAGTTTTACGAATTAAGATGATGAAAGAAAAAAGGGAGAGGATTGATAAATTTTTAAAAATGATTATTATAAAATTATATTAAAAGTATATATGTTTTAAAATTATAAATAATTTTTCTCATAATAAAACAAATCATTTCCTCACTTTTGAAATAAAAAATTTGTTATTATTTATGAAAAAAATATTTTTATGGATAAAATAACTTTTATGTCTTTTTTGTAAAAAAAATAAGAAGGTTGATAAAAACAAAAAAGTTTACAAACTTTTTCGCAAAATAATAAGGTGCAAATGTTTTATTAAATATCTACGTACTTTCAGCATCCACAACTGCTTTCATTCCAGCAACCAGGTGATTAGTGATGGTCTAATGCAAGAAACAAGCCACAAAGCATCTTATGGTAATTGATTTTCATTGCTGCATAACTACATAGATTTATATCAACCTCTTTTTTTTCTGGTTTATTCTCGTTGATAGGCACCCCTTTCTTTTCTGTTTATAAACCTTGTAGGCTCCCATTTCGATTAACTGATGAATGATATCAACTTTTAGCCCGCCATCTCATGGCACAGGCTGCTTCTTACACAAAACTTCGTCTTGATTCACAATAAAGTATTTCATGTAGATTCCCATGCTATCAAATGGAGCCCGCCAATCCAGTCATCTAAAACATATGCCTAAATATGTCGAGAGCGTAACTGTTTTGAGTGGAAAAAGCTCCAAAAGAGCCTATTTTGGTCCTTCTCTTCCACACCTCTTCTTTATGGTCTAGTCTTCTTTCACCCAATCTCTCTTTTCTACCTCATATCATATCTTGCAAACTGTAATGAATGGAGGGAGTATCTATATTTTACTGTATCTTTCTGCTGCTATTAGCCTTTTCCTTTACTGCGATATTGTCTTCTGTTATGGTTTAGGTAAATTCCAACACAAAAGTAGATCTGAATATAATTAGCTTTATTGGCCTACCATTACATTAAGTATGCATACCTCACCTCCTCAGGGTCTTCTAAAGATGGAGCCGGATGTAAACAAATACCAACTTCTTTCAGAGGACTTGCAACAATTTGCGGTAGGAAATTTGGGCATAGACCTATTTCAATTCACCCAATAATCATATCCCCATTAAAAGAAGGAAGATGTATTCACATTTAGGAGACTTTTTTATTGCTTTGCGGGGTGGTGTCATCATAAGTTTGCTGTCCAATGCTTGTAGTTGATAAATCCTAAGGAAAAGACTTTGTACACCGCTTCCGGTGCAGCAAGTCCTACGTGGGCTGCACCGTTCCTTTTTATTGGTCCACATATGCACGATACCCATTAAAAAATGTTAAGACATCCCGAGAGAAAAACTTACGACATCCTAGTTTTAAGCTTACGACACCGTAGTTATAAAGTTAAGACACCCGTTTAGAAAGCAAAAAAAACTCACGACATCCTAGTTTTAAACTCACGAGATACCCTAGTTTTAAGCTCTGAACACCCGTTCAGAAAAGGTATGTGCACACAACTTCAAAAAAAAAGCCGTCTGACGTGCATTAATACCCATTCAGCTTTTTTTTGGAATATGTGTACAGACACTTTTTCTAAACCGGTGTCTTAAGCTTAAAACTAGGGTATCGTGAGTTAAAAACTAGGATGTCGTGAGTTTTTTTTGCTTTTTGAATGGTTGTCTTGACTTTATAATTACGGTGTCGTAAGTTTAAAACTAGGGTATCGTAAGTTTTTTTTGCTTTTTTTAATAGGTGTCTTTATTTTGACATGACGTGCATTAATACCAGCTTTTTTTAGAATTTGTGTACAGACGAGTGGGTTCATGTCTTTATAACTACGGTGTCATGACTTTATAACTAGGGTATCGTAAGTATTTTTTTGCTTTTTTAATAGGCGTCTTTATTTTGACATGACGTGAATTAATACCAGCTTTTTTTGAAATTTATGTACAGATGAGTGGGTGTCGTGGCTTTATAACTACTGTATCGTGGCTCTATAAATAGGATGTCATAAGTATTTTTTGCTTTCTTAACGGGTGTCTTAGTTTTATAACTACGGTGTTGTAAGTTTTAAGGTGTCGTAAGGTTTTTTTTGCTTTCTTAATAGCTATTTAATTTTGACGTGACGTGCATTAATACCCGTTCAGTTTTTTTGGAATATGACACCTTTTTGAACGGATGTCTTAAGTTTAAAACTAGGGTATCGTCATTTAAAACTAGAATTTCGTGAGTTTTTTTCTTTCTGAACGGGTGTCTTCACTTTTTAACTACGGTGTTGTAAGCTTAAAACTAGGGTGTCGTAAGTTTTTCTCTTGGGATGTCTTAACATTTTTAATGGGTGTCGTGCGTATGTGGACCAATAAAAAAGAACGGTGCAGCCCACGTAGGACTTGCTGCATCGGAGGCGGTATACAAAGTCTTTTCCAAATCCTAAATGTTTGGACATTGGCAGCTAAGCAACTATAAATGAGAAAATCCTAGAAAGACAAACTATTGGGCGACTTAAATATTAAGATTTCTTTGAAACAATGCATAAACGAAAGGATTTAATTGTAATGCATGCAGAATATGTTTCATCTATGATGCCATTCAAGTTTAACTCTGGATAACTGACATCATTTATAATTCAAGGGTGCAGGTAAAACTCAGGTTTGGACACTACAAGAAAATGTTAAAATAGTGACAAAAATTAGTGACGAAAATTTTTGTCACTAAATTGTGACGGTTTAGTAACAAAATAGTGATGAAAATTAAAATTAGTGACGGATTAGTCTATCCGTCACTAAACTGTCACTAAATTATTAACGGACTGTCACATCCGTCACTAAATTAGTGACGAATGGGGCAATCCGTCACTAATTTAGTGATGGATTACCCTTTCGTCACTAATCCATCATAAATTAGTGACGGTTTTTCTTCCGTCACTAATCCGTCACAAATTAGTGACGGATGGGGCAATCCATCACTAAATTAGTGACGGATTGTTCTTCCATCACAAATTAGTGACGGAAGGTAATCCATCACTAAATTAGTGACGAATTAGTGACGGATTGCCTATCTAAATTTATACTCTAATTTTTTAAAAAAATTTTGTGACGAAAAAAGCTGTGTCTGCATGTGCCAGTTACATGCGCTGCCTCCCATACGCATCCCAGCCACATGTCCGCCTCTCGGCGTGCGCTATGCGCGTCTGCTACTCGGCCTGCACGTGCACCTGCTATGGCCTGTGCGCGCCTGCTATGGCCCGCACGTATTTGCACCAATCAGCCTGTCTCTTTAGCCGCACAACCTCGCTTGTGTCTGGTGCCCCTTGCGTCGTGTCTGCGCATGCCCAGCGCCGTGTCTATGCTTGCACGAGCCTGTGCGTGACTGCACTTGGCTGTGCGCACATCCCTAATTTACTTATGGATTGCCCTTCCATCACTAATCCATCACAAAATTAGTGATGGAAGAGCAATCCATCACTAATTTAGTGACGGATGGGACAGTCCGTCACTAATTTAGTGATGGACAAGGTCATCCATCACTAATTTAGTGACGGATTGCCCTTCCGTCACTAATCCATCATAAAATTAGTGATGAAGAATAATTTGTCACTAAATTAGCGACGGACTGCACCATCCATCACTAAATTAGTGATGGACCACCCCAATTCATCACTAATTTAGTGATGAATTTTTTATTTGTTACTAAATTTATATTTTAATTTTTTTAAAAAAATTATAATGAAATTATTATTCCATACTAGTGTGCCTAATTAAGTGACGGAGGAATAATTCCGTCACTAATTAGTGATGGAATTATTATTCCGTCACTAACCCTTCCTTCTTCTATCCGCATCTTTCTTTTTTTTATCCAATAGGCCGTTCCTTCCATCCGCCCGTGCCTAGGGTTTCTTAGGCAATCTTGATGGAGCCAGAGAAGGAGGCGGAGATTTCCCCCTATGTTCCTACTCTTTCGATGGTAATGGCCTCTTCCTTTCTCTCCTATCGCCTCTTCTTCTTCTTCTTATACATCTCTCCATTCCCTCTCTCTCTGATTCTCTTCAATAAGTGGAACCCTACAAAAGTTTCGTCGCCTTGAAGCTTGGCCACGTTCTCAGCCGGAGAAGAGTTGGGAGAGAGGTTTGGTTTCGGACTATAAATTGAGGCCGAACCTCTTTTGCAAACCAATTTCATTCTCTTCCTCGTCCTCCTCGTAGCTCTCCCTCTTCCTCTCTTTAGTTCTTCGTCGGTAGGCTAAATGGATCCTAAGTTGCACAATAAGGTATTTACACTATCTAGGTGATCTTTCAGTGTAGTAGGAGAAAGCTGGTGGGATTTATAATTAACAGAGGTAGGTACTTACATCCCTTTCCATGTCATTTTTGGCTTCATTTCTAACCTAGTGTAGGTTGTTTTTCTTTTTGAAATTATTTTAAGCAGGATAATTGCTGCCCTACTCTAGTTTAATTGGAATTGACAAGTTATAAGATCCTTATTACAAGGTGTTCTTGGGTGTTTCCATTTAGTGTTCCATGTGGAATCCTAATTTTTGAAAGTCTTTTGTTAGGAAAAAAATTTCTATCTGCCAAAGGTAAGACTTGGATTGAGCGTGTGTGTATATATTAAAAAAATATTCCTAACTTGCTGAAATCTTCATTGTTATCCTTGCCTTTATCATTTAAGACTGTCCTGCATTAATCAGCATGTCCTGTGAGGGAGTCCGAGTCTTTGTATTGCCTTCTGTGCAGAAAGACCCTTGTATACCATATCGGAGAAGTGCCATCAGAAAAAGAGCTTTTCAGCTATCCTTGGATAACTGACCAAGAAGTCACATAATTATGTTCTAGTACGTTTCAGAACATGGAATCCCTCAAATACAGCCTTCTAGTCACAATGGCAAGATAATTTTCACTCTAAATCTGCTCCAGCTAATTTATGTTATTCACATCTATGTATTCCTACTGATAAGTATTTTGTTGGTATGCTTATGTTATGCAAGATCTGCCAATGCCCAACTTCAGGCTTTGTTCATTGCCTGAGGCAAGTTAGATATGAGAAGTAGTCATTAGTGTTGGTTGGATAGTTTTCCCATAATTTAACATTTTGAACTTCAGATCTTCAGGAAATTTTGTGAATCAATTAATTTTGTGATGAAACAGCTGCATGGGTATGTGTTTGATAACATGTTCTAAGAAACTTGTTTTAGTAGGTTAAACCATAGTTAGCTACTATTGTGAAAATATGGCATTTATGCGGTGATTTCAACATGGTTGATATGAAGTGGAAAGAAGAGTTCTCCTTTGTTGGTTCACAATGTCTTTTTTATTAATAAAAAGGAAATTAAGCCATCATTTATGACTGCTGTTTGTTGTTATCAACTTCTACTTCAAATGTCATGAAAGAGCTCTTTATAGAGAGCTTTTTAATGTGTTAATATCTTTGCTTATTCCTTATATCCATGAAATGGAAAATATGTGACTACTTAGTGGTTATCATCTTCCAAAAGTCATGGTTTTGGAAAAAAATACTTTGAACTAATTATGGAACTCTGCTTAGTGGTTTCCTATTCTCCACAAAAGTAAATCTTGGCGATATGAATTCAAGGGGCTTTGAATTGATGTTTAACTTGTTCATCAGATTAACCTCATCTTTATATTATGTTGAGAACAGTGTGGAAATGGGTTGAGAAGCATTCTAATTAAAGTCTGAGATCACATTGCCCTCAAAACATTCCTTTTGAAACCTGATTTATATTATCCTTGCATGCTCTGGTGGTGATAACTCTTCTCACCCAAATGCTACATTTTCTCACCTTAATCTGCACAGCTCTTAATTTTTTCAAGGTCCACTTTGAGTTTGCCTTGGTTCTTCTAGTAATTTCTTTAGGCTTGCTTTTCTTCTGCAGCCATATGTTCATAAAATTTTGGTTCTCTTATTATATTTGTGAGACTAGCTTCTTGTGGTGAGCGGGCTTTTTGGAAGTGTTTGTTCGTCATGCTCTTTTATAGCGGAATGCCTTCTGAATGTTGGATTGATTTAACTAATGCATGGTTCTGCATCTGGATGACAGGATCACTTGTCTCCGGGCAGATGAACGGAGAGTACGAGGCATGTGATTCCGCTATGACCCGGTACCTAGATAAGGTTCGATCCCTAGTTTCTCTACTCTCTTACTTCAGTATCAGCTATATTCCCCGGAGCAAAAATGCCAAGGCTGACACCCTTTCCCGCCTGGCTACCTCCACCGACGGCATCACAAGGGACGCCTTCGTCGAGCACTTAGAAAGACCCAGCATAGAAGATAGTGAGGAAATCCTTCCGCTCACCCAAGAGCCAATATGGATGGATGCCTACGTCCGCTATCTCACAGATGGCACCCTCCTCGATGATCGCAATGAAGCCATACTACTTAAGTGTAGGGCCTCCAAATTCGTCCTCATAAATGGACATCTATACAGAAGATCATTTTCCTACCCCTTGCTCAAGTGCGTGGGACCTACCGACGCCAACTATATCCTCAGAGAAATTCATGAGGGCATCTGCGGGAACCACCTGGGGGGCAGGTCCTTAGCCCAGAAGGCCCTCCAACAAGGGTACTTCTGGCTCACTATGAGAGATGATGCAGCCAGGTTAGTCCAGAAGTATGATGGCTGCCAGCGTCATGCACACATCCAGCACCAACCCTTTGTTCCTCTAAATCCGGTCTCGGCCCCATGGCTCTTTGCCCAGTGGGAGATGGACATCCTTGGGCCATTCCCTTCGGCTTCGGGACAACAAAAATTCCTAATTGTCGCCATCGACTACTTCACCAAATGGGTTGAGACGTCGAGGCGCTGGCCAAAATCACGGAGAGCAAGGTCAAAGCCTTCTTCTGGAAGTCGATCATACGTCGTTTCGGCCTACCGCACACTCTCGTCACCGATAACAGTCGCCAGTTTGACAATGCCACATTCAAGACCTTCTGTGACGAGCTGGGCATCCGCCACTGGTTTACCTCTATCGGCCACCCCCAGACCAATGGGGAGGCTGTGATGCCCCTCCCAATTGTCCCACATCGGATAATTGGGAGTTCGTTAAGTGGTTTATATGTAGTAAAGTAAGAAGGATAAGGCACCAATTGGATCCCTTTTTGGGCTGTGGTGGCCCAAGTTGGTGTGAACCTTGTCCGTCTTGCTTTCTTATAACGAAGCGGGCCCATGGGCCTCGGTCGTTACAATATGGTATCAGAGCCTCGCACCAGTCGGAAGTGCAGGAGCTAAGTGCCACACAGGGCAAAGTGCTACATCCATGGGGGATGGGAGCCACCTTTTGAACATGTAGGGGCCACCTCTAGAATCCTACCTGCATGGTGGTTGTGATCAATTGCCCCTGGCGACGAGGACGTAGCCTCTGTAACGGGGCTAGATTGTGATGCTCCTCCCAATAGTCCCATATTGGAAAATTGGGAGTTGGTTGAGTGGTTTATATGTAGTAAAGCAAGAAGGACAAGGTACAAATTGAATCCCTTTTGGGCTGTGGTGGCCCAAGTTGGTGTGGACCTTGTCCGTCTTGCTTTCTTGTAACGAAGCGGGCCCGTGGGCCCGGGTCATTACAGAGGCCGAGGTCAAGAGCTACACCATCCTTAGAGGACTCAGAACTCGGTTGGATGGATCCAAAGGTCGATGGGTAGAAGAGCTTCCTAGTGTATTATGGGCCTACCACACTACCCCAAGAGCTCCGACAGGCGAGACCCCATTTAGTCTAACTTTTGGGTCCGAGGCGATCATCCCCGTGGAGATCAGACTACCGAGCCCGCGTGTGGAATCCTATAACCAGGAAGACAACTTCACCCAGCTGAGGGCAAACCTCGACTTCATCGACGAAATGCATGATCAGGCACGATTGCGTATGGCCGCTTTCCGCCAGCGGACAACCAAGTATTATAACGCCTGAGTCCACCCCAAAGTATTTCGCCCTGGAGATCTGGTTCTGAGAAAGGCCGAGGTGTCCAAGCTAGTGGAAGGGGGCAAGCTGTCCACCAATTGGGAAGGTCCTTATTGCGTCACCGAGGTGCTCCATCTAGGAGCGTACCAAATTGAAGAACTCGATGGCCGACCTATCCCGCGTACCTGGAATGCAGACAACCTCCGACGATATTATCAATAATGCATCCCTCCATGATGTGAGCAATAAAAGACCTTCTTCAACACCAAAGTCGTTTCTCCCTGCATCCGAGGGACAGATCTCGCAAAAGGACCTTGCCGGCATCACGGCCCATGAGACACCACTCAGCCCCGGCACGGTGGTGCCCCCGAGTCATTCAAGTCCCTAAGGCTCTATAACCGGTCGAGTCACCCCTCGCAGCGGTTTTTAAACCCCCGAGGTGGTTCAAAAGGACCTCACCGGCATCGTGGCCCATGGGACACCACTCGGCCCCGGCACGGTGTTGCCCCCGAGTTGTTCAAGTCCCTAAGGCTCTGTAACCGGTCGAGTCGCCCCTCGCAGCGGTTCTTAAACCCCCGAGGTAGTTCAAAAGGACCTCGCCGGCATCGCGGCCCATGGGACACCACTCGGCCCTGGCACGGCGGTGCCCCCGAGTTGTTCAAGTCCCTAAGGCTCCGTAACCGGTCGAGTCGCCCCTCATAGTTGTTCTTAAACCCCCGAGGTGGTTCAAAAGAACATCACCGGCATCGTGGCCCATGGGACACCACTTGGCCCCGGCACGGCGGTGCCCTCGAGTCGTTCAAGTCCCTAAGGCTCTGTAACCGGTCAAGTCGCCCCTCGCAGCGGTTCTTAATCCACCAAGGCGGTTCAAAAGGACCTCGCCGGCATCGTGGCCAATGGGACACCACTCAGTCCCGGCACGACAGTGCCCCCGAGTCGTTCAAGTCCCTAAGGCTACGTAACCGGTCGAGTTGCCCCTCGCAGCAGTTCTTAAACTCCCGAGGCAGTTCAAAAGACCTCACCAGCATCGCGGCCCATGGGACACCACTCAGTCCCGGCACGGTGGTGCCCTCGAGTCGTTCAAGTCCCTAAGGCTCCGTAACCAGTCGAGTCCCCTCATAGCGGTTCTTAAACCCTCGAGGCGGTTCAAAAGAACCTCGCCAGCATCGCGGCCCATGGGACACCACTCGGCCCCCGCACGGTGGTGCCCCCGAGTCGTTCAAGTCCCTAAGGCTCTGTAACTGGTCGAGTCACCCCTTGCAGTGGTTCTTAAACCCCCGAAGCAGTTCAAAAGGACCTCGCCAGCATCGCGGCCCATGGGACACCACTCGGCCCCAGCACAGTGGTACCCTCGAGTCGATCAAGTTCCTAAGGCTCCGTAACTAGTCGAGTCGCCCCTCGCAGTGGTTCTTAAACCCCCGAGGTGGTTCAAAAGGACCTCACCGGCATCGCAGCCCATGAGACACCACTCGGCCCCGGCACCGGCCTCAAATTGCCATCTTGGCACCGGCCCCAAATTGCCATCCCGGCACCGGCCTCAAATTGCCATCCCAGCACCAGCCTCGAGCTCGCGCTCTGGTCTCACCCTAGTCGGCCCCGCTCTGGCTCTTCCCATCAAACTCGATCTCGACACATCGCAATAGTCCGAAGGCGGAATCCGTCGACACCTTGACTAGAAAGGCGTTGCCCTGTTTCACACCACCCCCGGTGGACTTTGCCCACTGGTGCAACCTTCGGTATTAAGTTCAATGGCTTCGCACCCATTCAGGCGGACTCCTAAGTTCGCAGGTTCACCGTGCGCTTGGCCTCCGCAAAGATGACAACAAAGAGAAAGCTCAAAAGGCCTGAATGACTGCGGCCGGCGTTAAGTTACCTCAACTACCTATAAGTCTATTCAGCGGTGCGAACTCCTGCGAACCTATTTGGGTGCCACCTGATATGAGTACCAGGATCTGCCGTGGCACTTTCAACACGCGTGATGCCTTACAATGAGGGAACAAAACATTCAGAAAATGGTTTTCTTCTCATTAATTGCTTTATAATGGTTACAAAATTCGACCTAGAGTCGGGTACAAGGGAAGAAGAAAAATACAAAATTTTCTAGGGCCCATTCGGCCCCGGCTCCTCTCTGGCCTCTTCCTCCTCCATCGCCTCCTCGTCACTAGGACCCCTAGGCTGAATCTTTTCAAGGTCGGAGCTGCTGATATTGGGGATCGCAGACACTTTCTCCTTGCAAAATTCGAAGCCCTTTGTATAGTCATCGAAGCTGGCCTCCAAAAACCTCCTGTTCGAACTCTGCCGAGGCCTTAAAATCGGCGGCGGCTTGGGTCACTTTGGCCTCGGCTTCCCAGATTTGTGCCTCCGCCTTGGCCTTGATCTCCTGGATCTGCATCTCCGCCTTGGCCTCGACCTCCCGGATCCATGTTTCGGCATTGGCCTCAGCCTCCTTGGCATGCACCTCGGCTTCCTAGGCCTTATTCTCCGCCTCCTCTATGTGGGCTCTAGCCTCATGAGCATGGGCCTCTGCCCCGGCCCTCTCGTACCCAGCATCGACCGCCGCTGCCTCCGCTGCGGCAGCTCTCTCCATCGCCGCACGAGCCTCGTCCGTCGCCGCATCAGCCCGGCCTTCCGCGTGCTGGAGCTGGCGGTATAGCCCCTCTATCTTGGCCCTAGCCGAGTCCAGCCTAGACAAGACCAGAGATAGCTGGGTCACGGCCGTGGAAGCCCGGCCGCTCACGATGTCGGCTTGGTGCTCCGCCTCCTTCAACCGGCCATCAAGGTCCTCCTCTCGGGCCTTGGCCTCCTCCTGCTGCCGAGTCAGCTTCTCGGACAGCGTGCGGGCCTGTCCCTTGTACTTGTTGGCCTGCCCAATAGTGAGCGCAAGGGCCTCCCTGTATGAGTTGCCACCGCGCGGAGGGCCAAGGCCCCATGGGCCAACTGCGCCAAGGGAGCCCATCAGCCACAGATTTATTAAAGTATGCTAAAAGGAGATTATATTCGAAGAGTTACCTGAAGCACATTGACCATGACCATATCAAGGAGGGCGGCGTGGGATTGCCGCCCTATCTCCTCGATCGCCAAGGTCTGCGCCCTCGATAGCAAGGCGGCGGCCTGCCCGGCGTCTTCCATTGCGAGCAGCCTGGGCGCCAGCCTTGCTGGCCCCCCCAGTGGCTCGACCGGTGGCTGTTGTGCTGATCGATGCTCAGATCGCTGAGACAAACTCCCCTTCTTGGCCTGATGATCGCTGGACCTTGTTGCCCTGGCCCTGGGGCTCCCAGTGGGGGCCTCCCCTCCTCCGGCCACGGGAGATGCCCTCTCCATCTCTGGCTCGATGGGAGCCGGAGGGCTTCTAACGATCGCCACCTGCCCCACCTCGGTCAAGTCGGCGGCGGCAGGGACTTCTTCTTCGAGATCCAAAACTACCACGGCTGCCTCGGTGGTGACCGGGATCTCCCCCTCCTTCGTCTCGGCCCCGGCTGGCCTGGGGACTACTCCTTCGGACGGTGCCTCCTGAACTGGCTCCTCCACAGGTGCTCGAACCGGAGAAGCTTCAGGTGTTTCGACCGGTTCAGCGTGAGCTCCCCTTTGCTCCCTCTTGGCTGGCCTCTCCTGCTCGGTGGTCGCCCATTTCTTTTGGCACGCAAGGGCCTCAAACTTCTTCACAGAAAACTTCATGGCTGCATAAAAATAATGGTTAGTACGAAAAAAGAAGAAAAGAGAAAATTTCTACAAAATGGGCAAAAGCCACATCCGGCCGAGGGCAAGAAAGAAGGATTTCTGTGCTCACCGACTGCTGGAGCCAACTCGGCCTTGTACAAGTTCTCCTCGGATAGAAGGTCCTTGTAAGAAGGGATCTGAGAGTTAGAGAAATGGCGGAAGAGCTCCCCATCCTTATCACTTACGGCCGAATTTTCCCCCCATTCAGTCCTCACTCCCTTTATATGGGCAAAAAGAAATCGGGACTTCCACCCCCTAATTTTGGATGGAAGACCCAATGGGAGAGCCCTACCCGGCCTGGCGGTAAACACCCACCAGGCCCCCTCACCCTGACGGTGAAGTTTGTAAAGAGCCGAGAATAAGGACAGGCTGGCCGTGGACCCCTGGAAATGGCAAAGGATGACGAAGGCGCAAAAGATCCGAATCGAGTTCGGAGTCAACTGCACCGTTACTAACCTATACCTATTCAAAAGGTTCACAAAAAAGGGATGGAAAGGAAGCCACAGCCCGCACCTAAAAAACTCCTCGTACAGAGCAACCCATCCCGGGAGGACGGAGTTCACTCTGTCTTCAGGGCCCGGTGCGGACAAACGGATGAAGTCTGGGACCCTATACATAGTCCTAATGGCCTCTACCTCCTCGGGAGTTACGGTGGATGCAATCCCCCCCGGCCCCGCCGGGTCAAGGCTAGTTTCCGGAGGGGATGCCAGGCGGCGAAAAGAGATGGGAACTGCTCTCACCGGGGAGGAAGACGGGTCTACTACTAGTTTCTTACCTCTTTAATGGCTTTACGGTCCATGGATCAAAGGTTGAAGGTGAAAAATGGAAACTAACCTGGGAATTTGTTAAGGAGACAAAGGCTGAAGGTCTCGGGTTGCAAGAAAGCTCGAGAGGAAAGAAGGCAGGAGAGCAATGGCAGTATAAAACTCTCCCCCCAGTCCCAGGAGGTGCCTTTTATACCCCAATTTCGAACAGCTCTGCCCCAAAATCGACCACGTGGCCCTCGCTTATTGCACCGCATCCCAAAGCGTTGGCCATTTTGCCCACAACCGAGGTGCCCCACCTCGATTCCACCAAGGAGCAAAGTCTCTGGCCAATAGTAATGCTTGAAGAACAGAACAGCAATGATGACTCTTATCTTTTTCCCATCCTCTGAGGAGTACCCCCCTCAAATCGTTCGGGACCGACGTCAGCGCCCACCTACCGCATGATTACGGAAGATCTTCGAGGCGATGTCGCTTCAGGAAGGCACGCCGATTTGCCTTCCATTTAAAGCGCCTAAAGTTAGTTGTCATAGCCTTTGAATTTTCGTGCTCCTTTCGCCCAAAGGGCGACTGGCGCATGGCCCTTCACGCTCAGGAGTGGGGGGGCATCTGATGTGACCAGTGATTTGGCCAATAAAACCATAAGGGTAATCATGGCAGAATAAACCACGTGGCACAAGCGCGGCCCCATCTGCCCCAGGTTCTCCAAGGTGCGCCGTGGCGGCCCCAACCTCTCCAGGTCGGCCCTGGCGGCCCCGATTTCTCCAGAGCGCGTCATGGCGGCCCCAACCTCCCCAAGTCGGTCCCGTCCACCCCGTCTTCTCCAAGGCGCGCCGTGGCGGCCCTGACCTCTTCAGGTCGGCCCCGGCGGCCCCGGTTTCTCCAGAGTGCGCTGTGGCGGCCCCGACCTCCCCAGGTCGGTCCCGTCTGCCTCGGCTTCTCCAAGGCGCGCCGTGGCGGCCCTGACCTCTTCATGTCAGCCCCGACAGCCCTGGTTTCTTCAGAGTGTGCTGTAGCGGCCCCGACCTCCCCAGGTCGGTCCTGTCTGCTCCGGCTTCTCCAAGGTGTGTTGTGGTGGCCCCGACCTCTTCAAGTTGGCCCCGATGGCCCTGGTTTCTCCAGGGCATGCCATGGTGGCCCTGACCTCCCTAGGTCGGTCCCATCCACCCCAGCTTCTCCAAGATGCGCCGTGGCGGCCCCAACCCCATCAGGTCTGCCCCGACGGCCCCGATTTCTCCAGAGCGTGCCATGATGGCCACAACCTCCCCAGGTTGGTCCTGTCTGCCCTGGCTTCTCCAAGGCACGCCGTGGCAGCCCCGGTTTCTCCAGAGCACGTTTTGGTGGCCCCGACCTTCCCAGGTCGTCCCGTCCGCCCCAGCTTCTCCAAGGCGCACCGTCGCGGCCCCGACCTTTGCAGGTTAACCTTGAAGGCCCTGGTTTCTCCTAAGCGTGCCGTGGCGGCCTCAACCTCTCCAGGTCGGTCCTGTTCGTCCCGGCTTCTCCAAGGTGCACTGTGGCGGCCCCGACCTCCCCAGGTCAGCCCCGGCGGCCCCAGTTTCTCCATGGTGTGCCGTGATGGCCCCGACCTCCCCAGGTCGGCCCTGGCGGCCCTGGCTTCTCCAAGGTGTGTCGTGGTGGCCCCGACCTCTCTAGGTTGTCCCCATCCGTCCTGGCTTCTTTAGGGTGCACCGTGGCAGCCCCGACCTCCCCAAGTCAGCCCTGGCAGCCTCGGCTTCTCTAAAGCACGTCATGGCGGCCCCGACCTCCACAGGTCAGCCTCGATGGCCTCGGCTTCTCTAAGGTGCACCGTGGTGGCCCCGACCTCTCCAAGTTAGCCCCGTCTGCCTCGGCTTCTCCAAATTATGCCGTGGTGGCCCTGACCTCCACAGGTCATTCCCGGTGGCCCCGTCTTCTCCAAAGCAGACCGTGGCGGCCTCGACCTCTTTAGATCGGCCCTACGCCTGCCAAAACCACCAACCATCTGACCCGCTTAGACTGGCATCTCCTGACCACATTGTTGATGGGATCAAACCCACCTACAAGCCGATTCCACCGATTGATGGGACTTGGCTCACCAACCACTGGCCTTTCCTCTCCGATGGGATGGTACCCACCAACCAGCCCAAGCTCACGTAAGCCCTACGTGTCCCGCAGACATTTCCTCCTCGCGGAATGTCATGCGCCCGAACCCATGCAAATTTCAACGGCCTATAAAAGGGTAAGTCCACAAGAGATTCAGGTAGGCTAACATAAGCACTCTTTCACTTTTCCACCCAAAGCAACTCCACCCTCAAGGGTTCTCTGAACCTAAAAGGGCTCTTTCGAGCTCTTCTTCGGCTGTGACCTCGATCACTGACTTGGGCATCAGAGGGTCCCCACACTACAACAAAAATACTGTGCACCGACGCTAAATATATCATTTACCGACGCTTTATAGCGTCGGCAAATAAATTCACGACGCTTTTACACGCGTCGTGTAGCTTGGGGTGGAGACGAAATATTCCGACGCTTTTCGAAAGCGTTGGGACAGCGTTGTTCCATGCCGACGCTTTAAAGCGTCGGCAAGATTTTCTATTAACGACGCTTTAAAGCGTCGGCAATTAATAATTTTCCCGACGCTTTAAAGCGTTGGAGTTTTACTAACGCGTTTTACTAACGCTATGAAGCGTCGGCAAGATTTTCTATTAACGACGCTTTAAAGCGTCGGCAATTAATAATTTTCCCGACGCTTTAAAGCGTCGGCAAGATTTTCTATTAACGACGCTTTAAAGCGTCGGCAATTAATAATTTTTCCAACGCTTTAAAGCGTCGGCAAGATTTTCTATTAACGACGCTTTAAAGCGTCGGCAATTAATAATTTTCCGGTGAACTACGTCGAACGCTTCCGACGCTTTAAAGCGTCGGCAAAATGTACCATTTTTTTTTAAATAAAAAAATTGAAAAAATTTTATTAAACCTATGCAATTAATTAAGATGTAACATTTTTTTTAAATAAAAAAATTGAAAAAATTTTATTAAACCTGTGCAATTAATTAAGATCAAATTCTAAATTAAACCGAGCAATGCAATCATAACAAACAAAATCACATTACACACATTCTTCACATCCAAAATAAAAGTTCAAATATAAATTTCATTACATCAAGTTCAAATATAAATTTCATTACAATTTAAAGTTTCACAAAATTTAAAAATACATTAGATGAAAGATATAAAATAAAAATAGCCGAGGTCAATGATCTGCAGGAGGAAGGTCGTCACCCTGTCCGCGAGGATCTGATGCTCCAGAAGCCTATAACAAAAATTAAAAATATTTAATTTACAAGACTATCTATGAATATTAAACAAATAGTTAATTTAATATAAAAATATATATTGAATAATATATGTATTTACTTGATGAGGAACAACCGTATGAATGAGAGATGTAAGCCGCTCAATGTGATCTCTCATGGAATCAATCAATGCTCTATCGGCTGCACTCCTCCGATGCATCTCCTCCATCGCAACGGCACTCGACCGTTGCATCTCCTCCATCGCTGCAGCACTCGACCGCTGCATCTCCTCTAACGCTGCAGCACTCGACCGCTGCATCTCCTCAACCGCATGCTCAAGTCTGCGAACACGTATATCATGAACAGCATCTGCAGCATCACGCGTAAGTCTACTCACCTCAGATAAATGAGTGGGGGTAACTCCAACTCCATAACCCCTCACTCGACCATAGCGCTCTGGCCCCATCAACTCTGTAAACACCTCGGCCTCGATGCGACTACTCTGCGTAGATGCTGTAGAGTCATCGACACGCTCAGCAACAAGAGATGCAGCTCTTTCCTGTATTAATTTAGAAAAATTTATAAGATCTTACTAAATAAAATAATAAAATTAAAATTATTGTATGAAATAATTTGTAATAAATAATTACATATAAATCTCTCGACTCATCCCGGACAAAAGTGCCATCATGATGAGTATGAGTCATCCGGTAAAACTCCACCACACCGGGTTCCCTCCCATGCTCATCCATCTACAAAAAAAAAATATATAATTTATAAATATTTGAATCAATTTATAAATAAATTATACAATTCATTTTGATTTGTAAAGAGGGACTATAAATTATTCAATGAGAGTTTCAACGATAGTTTCAACATAATAAGTAATTATTCAATTGTTTCAACAAGAGTTTCAACATAATTCTAAATTATCAATTATGTTTCAATGATAGTTTCAATGAGAGTTTCAACGATAGTTTCAACATAATAAGTAATTATTCAATTGTTTCAACGAGAGTTTCAACATAATTCTAAATTATCAATTATGTTTCAATGATAGTTTCAATAAGAGTTTCAACGATATTCAGAAAATATTCCCTCTTATTCTCTATTTCAAACACTACCTTAGTTTTTTTGGCTTGTCAATTCGAAGTGGTTAGGTAATATGTTATATCTATGAGTAGGGTTGTGACTTTAGCTTATTAGGCATATAATAGCATCAAATAATCTAGTACCTGTCTTGCTATTAGTAAACATGCAGTACCTGAGTTTGATGGATGTGCTTCCTATCTATCTATGGTGGAATAATTGGATTTCAACACAAGCTTGGAAGGCTTGGCATGAAATACAGGACCAAGTATGTGCTTCCTATCTATCTAATAATGCTGTTAATAGACTGACTTTCGATCAGTGGTGGTCCAATTTGCATTTGGTCTGGTTACAAGTATTGATGTTCAATATGAAATGACCAAAGGCACAGCCAAAACATTTAGTTACAAGTATTGATGTTCAAGTGCGCAGAAGAGATCTAACTCCCTAAATTTCTTTCATTTCCATGTTCTAGTCTACTTAGAATATATGGTAAGGGGTTTTCATTGTTACACATGTTATAAACTGGATAAGCTTCCAAGCTAAATCAGATGCATTTACCATAACATTATGAGCAGAAATGTGATCAGAGTGGAAGGATGTAGATACTCTTAAGTCAACCATGTAAACATTGGTTTATAGAAGTAATCTCTATATGGCTTGATCAGCTTCCTGCATGACATGAGATGCATTGCGTATTGGCATACTAAGCTTGAGTACATGAAACTTGAGGATGTTATAGGAGTGGGAAAGATTCAGATATTTTGAGTTTAATTACATAAACAGGATTTGTTGTAGAAAATAAATCTCTATACTACCAAAACTAGATAGATGGATGCATGATGAGACAGAAAATATATAAACAGGATTTGTTGTAGAAAATATAGTATTCAACCTTTAAGGTTCATCTAATTTTATATCCTTCAATGCTAGCTACATTAATGGTTGGCATTCCTTTGTTGGTGGAGTCTGTGAATATATTTTTAAGTTCTTTGTCCATCCAGTTCCAGGCAACCCTTATATTTTATTGTCAAAACTCTATTTTCCCTTTCCCTTTTCACTTCCGCTTCCATCTATTAGATTTCTTCCAATTGTCTTGCTTTGGACTTGCCCCAGTTCTCGAAGATGTTAATTGCCATATTAAGCTTGTCTCTCACGTGTTTCATTCTCTTAACTAGTTGGATTAGTTATGCTTTTATCTACAGTAGATAATCATTTAAAAGATCTATCATTTGAAATGATTTATGTGGAGATAGAGCCTGAAATTATTATTTGCATTCAATAAATGTATTTTTTCGCTGACTTATTATGAGAAATTTTCATGCATGCTCAAAATTATGATTCAGGTGGAGGCTATAAAAGTTTTAAGTTATTTATGCAAATAGAATCATTTAAAGTTTTATCAGCATGAACTTAAAGTTTCTTGATTCCTATAAATTCTTCTTTTTCTGTTATGTCTCATATTGTCCCTTTTTTGTTTGGCAAGATTGAGGAGAGAATATGAAGGAGCATACCCCTGTAATGTAAAGCCTAATAAGACCCCGCTAACTGATATCAACAATTCCATGCACTCTTTGGTTGGTACAATCTTATCTATTCTTCCAGGATGAGGCAGTTTGTTCTTCACATCGTTTTGTCTTGCTGAGTTTTATCTGCCCATTAGGCCAGTAGATTGTCCCATCTTGCTTAAAAATGCATTTTCATTACTAAGCCAATATTCACTTCTAGCAGAAATAGAGCATTTCCTCCATTCTACATGCAGTCACTTGTATTCTACATGCAGTCACTTGCACCCATCTTCATCTTGTTATAAATATCAACAGCACTAATCTTAAAAATAATTGCAGTAATCTGATGAAACTTAAAATCTAATTCTAAATGATCTACAAATTGTAATATTGATCTCTGATTTTTGGGAGATAGCTGATCATAGAAGTTACATCATGCATTGGGAATGAATGGGCAAATTCAAAACTATTTATCATTATCTTTACATTGTTATCAAGTTATGGTGGTTACCCTAGACCACTTAAAACATTACTTATATTGGCATGTCTTAATATAAATTGTAGTTCATAATCAGCTCAATTTGAGGCTCAGTCAAGCTCAAATTGAAACAAAATGAGCTGGGTTAATAATGGCTTGTACACTTGAAATTAATTTCAAATACTTATTGATTATTCAATATATATTTGAAATATTGATATGATATATAATGCTTATACTGTGTGTATGCATGAATTTTCTCGTATGTATGTATGTATGATCAACCATTGAATTCAATCCAGTGACTGAAATCAATGAGATGGTTTATGGAACAATTTGATGGCTTCATTACATGGTGTTGAAATTAAATGTTGCTCAGGTTTGATCAGACTCAGACTCATTTAAGCTTTCCTCAGTTTCACCCCTAAGTTTCACCTGCTATACTACCATACCAAATGGGCTTGGGATTGACATGATTGAAATTTGGTGCGTCATCTCCTTGCAAAAATAAATTTAATAACAAATTGGGATTTGGATCAGCAGAATATATTCTAAAGCATGCCATCACCACCTACAGCTCAAAACTATATATATATAGTTTAAGAAATCATTCAATGGAAAAATTAAAATTAAATATTTTATTTGCATCTGCGTGCCAGAACATTCATGAAACAGAAGTATTTATGACATATAAATGAATATAATTGTTGAGAAATTATTAAAACATAATTACCCCAAACTTTATTGATTTTGATGATTTCCAAAAGCCATGAGTATCTTAAAGAAAACAATGTGTTTATTTATCAAAACCTTGAGCTTATTCAAATTGAAAGGAATGGACTATCAATGTTATATCAAATGAGTTTTGAATCTTTAGAAAAAGAAGTTTCAAGTTCTATGCTTAAAAGATTTCAAAAAGGAATTTTTATACATTATATTTCAATCGATGAATTCTTGAAACATGTCTTGAATCCATGTTAAATGTCATATTTAATGTATTCAAGTCAAATTTATATTTTAAATTTAATTGGGACAAGTTTTAAAGTCAATCAGAACATTTTTCTGATTTTTGTATCGGTCCCGAGCCGACTCAAGAGTTTCCGAGTCGACTCCCCTGTTTGCCTGATTTCTCGAGTCGACCCTTGGTTTTCAAGAGTCGACCCCTGAATTCTTGCGAGCCGACTCCTGTCTGTGCGAGCCGACTCCGCTCAAACAACAGAACCCATGTTTTTTGAGCACTTCTCGAGTCGACTCCCATTTCCTCGAGTCGACTCCCGACTTTCAGGAGCCGACACTTTGTTTTCGCGAGTCGACCCCTAATGTTAAAATGTTTCTATTTTTGGTAATCGACCTCGAGCCGACTCCCACAGAGCTCGAGTCGACTCCGCGAATTCTGGGCGCGATTTTTAACGATGACACATCAGCCCCAACGGTAAGATTTTTGAATAACGGCTATTTTTCCTTGTCTCTAACGGATATATTTTTGCAGATTCTATAAATAGAGGAGCTCTTTTCAAATCAAAAAAGAGAAAATCAAAAAGAGAAAAGAATATCATTTGAAAAGAGGGAAAAACAGAGCATTTGGAAAAATCTTTTAGCTCAAAGAAGAGTGATTCAAAAGGAGTGAAATCCAAGAGAAAGATTCGTCTGCTCCTTCTCATCAATCCACAAAAGCCAAAGAAAATCCAAAGCTTTCAAAGGTCAAATCGCGGATTTTCAAAAGAGGGAAAAAGCTTCATCTCAACTCCAAAGTCTTCAACGGTCAAGAATCTTGCTGAGGCGTGATTCAACACTTCAAGAGGAGTTAAGAGAAGAAGGAAGAAAGCCAAGCACTACCATCTGCAAACAATCAGGCTTTTCTAACCTTTATATTTTGTACTTAATTTGTATATTGCTCAAGGGGAGCATTTATTGTTCAAACTCATTATTATTTGTTTGCTGATTCAATCAGTGGATTGAATCAGTGGAGGTTGGTATACCTCGTTGCAAGCCGGAGTGCTTGTGTTGGGTTAGTTGTGAGCCCGTGAAAAACAACGTGTAGGGTTTTGTGCTGGTAAGCCCGAGTTAAAACCAGCTGGGTTCGTTGTGCACCCGGTAAAACAACAAGTTTGAGTTGTGAGCTTGGAAAACAACTCGGCTGTAATCTAGAGAGATTATAGTGTGGACCCAAGTGAATCTTGGGAGTGGACGTAGGTGTTGGTTGCACCGAACCACTATAAAATTATCTTGTGTTTGCCGTGCTAATTTTCTCTTCTCTATCTCTCTTTATTTGCTTGTGCATTGCTTATTAGTTAATCTCACTTGCACATCTTGCTAACTAATCAATTAAAGTTAAAAAGTCTTAAATTTTTAAGAACCCAATTCACCCCCCCCCCCTTGGGTTGCCATCTGGGCCAACAATTGGTATCAGAGCAAGTGCTCATTTAGAATTTGATCTCACGATCAAGGGCTAAAGATCCATATGGCAACACAAAGTGGTTCAAGTTTTGCTGAAGGTCATTCTACGAATAGACCTCCACTTTTTAATGGAACCAACTATTCATATTGGAAAGCTAGAATGAGGATATTCATTCAAGCTTCTGATTATGAATTTGGGGTGTATAATAAATGGACCTAGTACACCCACACACCTTATTGATGGCACTATTGTTCCTAAACCCGAAAGGGATTGGAATGATAATGATAGGAGAATGGCACAACTAAATGCTAAAGCCATTAATATTTTATATTGTTCCTTAGACTCAAATGAATTCAACCGAATCTCAACTTGTAATTCCGCAAAAGAAATTTGGGATAGGTTGGAAATACTCATGAAGGAACAAACCAAGTAAAAGAATCAAAGATAAATATTTTGGTTCATAAATATGAATTGTTTACAATGGAACAAACTGAAACCATCACATGCATGTTCACTAGATTCACTGATATTGTGAATGGTTTGAAAAGTCTTGGTAGAAGTTTATACTAATGCTGATCTTGTGCGCAAAATTCTTAGGTCACTACCAAGATCGTGGGAAGCAAAAGTCACTGCCATCCAAGAAGCAAAGGACCTCAATGCACCTTTAGAGGAGCTTCTAGGATCCTTAATGACCCACGAGCTTAACAATGAAGCAGCATGTTGAGGAGGAAACAAAAAGAAGGAAAACTTTTGCCCTCAAGACTGCAGAAATGGAAGAGAGCAGCAGTGAAAGTAATGATGAAGATGATGAGGAAACTGCTCTCTTGGCCAAAAATTCAGAAGGTTTATGAGAAAAAGGCCCTTCCATAAAAAGAATTTGGAGCAAGATTTGAAGGAGAAAAGGATAAGAAAAAGGACAAGGAGAAAGAAAAAGAAAAAGAGCCCTTAGTATGTTATGAGTGTAAAAAGCCAGGGCACTTTAAGTATGATTGTCCTTTGCTGAAAAAGGCCTACAAGAAAAAGAAGAAAGCATACATGGCAACATGGTCTGAAGAATCTTCCTCGTCGGAAGAAGAAGAACAAAAGGAAGTTGCCAATATTTGCTTCATGGCCAACGACGACGACAACGACAATGAGGTAAGTTCTGAAAACTCAAATGATGATTTTACATTTGATGAAATGTTTGAGGCTTTCAATGAACTTATGATTGATTTTAAATCCTTAAAAAAAAGTATAAGTTTTTGAAAAATGACAATATTAGTTTAGCTAAAAGTAAAAATGAATTAGCTTTAGAAGTTAAGAACTTAACTAATGAAAAAGAAGAACTTAGGAAAGAAAGAGATAATCTTAATCAAGAAATAGATTTGTTAAAATCTGAAACTAAAAACTCAACTAAAGATTTAAAAGATCAATAGAAACTTTAGCTTTAGATAAAGAACAGCAAGCTAAAGAAATTGACTCTCTTAAGAAAGATGTTAAAAAATATAAAGACATTGTTGAGAAATTCACCTTAAGTTCAACTAAACTTAACATGATCCTAGATAGTCAAAAAGCTGTTTTTGACAAAGCTGGTTTAGGATATAACACATTAAGAAAACAAAATCTTAAAGAATATTTTTGTAAAAGCCAACCAAAGTAATATAACTTGTTTTAAATGTAATGAAAAAGGTCATAAATCCTTTGAATGCAAAACATTAAAAACAACAAGTTAAATATTAAAGCTAAGAAAATATGGGTTCCGAAAGGAACAATTTTTATTGCTGCTAACCATGAAGGACCCAAGAAAGCTTGGGTACCTAAGCATAAAGTTTGATTATATTGCAGGAATGTCTTGTAGCCAAAAGATCAAAGAAAAAGTGGTACCTTGATAGTGGCTGCTCAAGACATATGACGGGTGACAAAGATGAATTCATCACCCTAGAAGAAAAGAAAGGTGGAGTTGTGACGTTTGGCGATAACGGTAAAGGTCAAATTATGGGCCTTGGTAAAGTTCGCATAACTCCATCTATATTATTGATAATGTACTTTATGTTAATGGTTTGAAGCATAATCTAATTAGTATAAGTCAATTATGTGATAAAAACTTTAATGTTTCATTTAAATCTTCTATATGCACTGTAACTAATTCTATTGATGATAGCATTGTATTTACTGGTTATAGACATGGCAATGTTTACTTAGTTGACTTAGAAAAATTATCTTTGAGTGATCATTGCTTAATTGCTGACAATGCTAACATAAATGAAATTAGTTGGTTGTGGCATCGTAGATTAGGTCATGCAAGCACACACCTTATTTCAAAACTAATTAAAATGGATTTAGTTAAAGGATTACCTAAATTAGATTTTGAAAATAATAAAATATGTGATGCATGTCAATTTGGAAAACAAACTAGAAGTTCTTTTAAATCTAAAAACATTGTTTCAACTTCTAGGGCTAGAGCTACTTCACATGGATCTTTTCGGACCAACTAGAACCACAAGTCTAGGAGGAAAGAAATATGGTCTAGTGATTGTAGATGATTATTCTAGATATACTTGGGTAATGTTTTTAGCTCACAAAGATGAGACTTTCTCGATATTCCTGAAATTCTTCAAGAAAGTCACAAATGAGAAAAACACTACTATAGTATCTCTAAGAAGTGATCATGGAACAGAATTTGAAAATCACTTATTTGAAAATTTCTGCACTGAAAATGGAATTAATCATAATTTTTCAGCCCCTAGGACTCCACAACAAAACGGTGTAGTTGAAAGAAAAAATAGAACTCTAGAAGACATGGCCCGTACCATGCTATGCGAAAGCAACTTACCAAAGTATTTTTGGGCGGAAGCAATTAACACAGCATGTTACATCTTAAATAGAGCTTTAATAAGACCAATATTAAAGAAAACACCTTATGAATTATGGAATGAAAGAAAACCAAATATAAAATACTTTCATGCATTTGGATGTAAATGTTTCATTCATAATAATGGTAAAAACAACTTAGGAAAATTTGATGCTAAATCTGATGAAGGAATTTTTCTAGGTTATTCAACAACTAGTAAGGCATATAGAATCTTTAACAAGAAAACCTTAGTAGTTGAAGAATCCATTCATGTAGTTTTTGATGAATCTTTAGCAACTGGATCTGAAAAGATTGATGATGAGGAAGATACAAACATAATTGAAAAAGATCTTGAAAAACTTAATATTGAAGTATCTTCTGATCATGAACAAGAGCTAAAGATGATGATTCACATAAGGACGATGATGTCAATATTGATCATAATGATAGATCTTCCAAGAGACTGGAGATATGCTCATAGTCATCCTAAGGAATTGATTATAGGCGATCCATCTCAAGGAATAAGGACTAGATCATACATGAGAAATATTAGTAATCATCTTGCATTTGTATCACAAATTGAACCTAAAACTATAGAAGAAGCTGAAAAAGATAATAATTGGATGTTAGCAATGCAAGAAGAACTAAATCAATTTACAAGAAATAATGTTTGGACTTAGTTGAAAGACCTAAAAATCATTCAGTAATAGGATCAAAATGGATTTTAGAAATAAACTAGATGAAAATGGCATAGTAATTAGAAACAAAGCTAGATTGGTTGCTAAAGGATATAATCAAGAGAAGGTATTGATTTTGATGAAACCTTTGCACCTGTAGCTAGATTAGAAGCCATTAGGCTATTACTTGCATTTGCATGTCATATGAATTTAACTTATTTCAAATGGATGTAAAAAGCGCATTTTTAAATGGATTTATTAATGAAGAAGTTTATGTAGAACAACCACCAGGTTTTGAAGATCACGAATTTTCAAATCACGTTTTTAAATTGCACAAAGCTTTATATGGTTTGAAACAAGCACCTAGAGCTTGGTATGATAGGTTAAGTAAATTCTTAATAGAAAATGATTTTACAAGAGGAAATGTTGATAAAACTTTGTTTTTGAAAAGAAAAAGTAAAGATTTACTTGTAGTACAATATACGTAGATGACATTATTTTTGGTGCTACTAACGATTCTCTTTGTCAAGAATTTGCAAAGTTGATGCAGGGAGAATTCGAGATGAGCATGATGGGAGAACTCAACTTCTTCCTTGGACTCCAGATCAAACAATGCAAGGAGGGAATCTTTATCAACCAAACCAAATACACAAGAGAACTACTCAAAAAGTTTGGTATGGAAACAATGAAACCCCTCGGAACTCCAATGAGTCCTTCATGCAAGCTGGACAAAGATGAAGAAGGTAAAAAGGTTGATCAAAAGTATTATCGAGGTATAATCGGATCCCTTCTTTATTTAACAGCAAGTAGACCAGATATTATGTTTTCAGTATGTTTATGTGCTAGATTTCAATCTGAACCTAAAGAATCACATTTAATAGCTGTTAAAAGAATTTTAAGATATCTAAATGGAACTAAAAATGTAGGTTTATGGTATTCTAGAGACTCCACATTAAACCTAATTGCATATTCAGATTCTGATTATGCTGGATGTAAATTAGATAGAAAAAGCACAAGTGGTGCATGCCATTTCTTAGGAGTAACTTAATCACATGGTTTAGCAAAAAGCAAAATTCAGTTGCATTATCAACTACTGAAGCTGAATATGTAGCAGCTGGAAGTTGCTGTGCGCAAATCCTATGGATTAAGCGACAACTTGAAGACTATGGTATCACACTTGAAAAACACCCATAAGATGTGATAACACTAGCGCAATCAATTAACTAAAAATCCAATTCAACACTCAAGAACAAAACACATAGAAATTAGATATCATTTTATAAGGGAACATGTAGCTAATGATGAAATTTGTTTAGATTATGTAAACACTGAAGAACAATTAGCTGACATATTCACAAACCTTTAAATGAAGAAAGATTTTGTTATCTTAGAGGAGAGTTAGGAATTTGTAATCCTTTTGAATAAATTTTGAAACCTCTAAGGAAATATATCTAGAATTCTTTCAAATTCTCAAAATCTTAAGGAAATTTATCTAGAACTCATATCAATTTGATCTCTCAAAATCCATGATTTTTAATCATACTCAAAGATCAAATTTGGACTTATTCGGATTCTCTGAATCTCAATTTTTTTTCTCTGAAATGGTCCGGAGCCGACTCGAGAGTATCGGAGTCGACTCGAGTTTCTGCTGAAACTCAGGAGTCGACCCCTCCTCTGAGCGAGTCGACTCGAGATCGTGTCCGTGCTCTGTGACTTGTCGGAGCCGACTCCACACTTTGCGCGAGTCGACTCGACGTGGTCCCAGTCGATTTATTTAGGGCACGAGTCGACCCGACGGACATTTCATCTTCCAAAATCTTCCAAATCCTCTCCAAAACTTTCCCAAAACCCTCCAAACTTCAAAACCTCTGATTAAACAATCCTTCAAGATCAATGGCACCCAAAACCCGAGGAGCAAGCTCGAGTGGCGCCGGTTGAAGAGAAAAAGGACCGTCCGACGACCCGTCCGCGAGCCGTCCGGATTCTCTTCTACCCTTCGGCTAGTGATCCTCCAGCTCCAGCTCCAGCTCCTACAGGTAGATCTTAGCCAGTAGGATTGTAACCACAGGAAGGAAAGTGGATTTCGAATTGTTTGAGAATGAGGGATTCATTGGTAGACAACTTATCGAGATGGGATTTGAGATATTTGTTCTTTGGATTGCCCAACCTATCCCTGCTTTGGTTAAAGAATTTTACAAGAATTGTCTAGAGGAGATGATGGCTTGTAAGCAAGGTTAGAGGCATTGGTTTGAACATTACATCCTCCATTCTTTCTAGACTTTTGAATTACCCTTATCTGGACCTTCCACATTTGCCCTGAAGATAGGTCTCCTGCTCTCACGACTTTTGAACCGAAACTTTGAGGGATTTGAAGAAGTCTTTGCAAGTCAACTGCCATTGGAATTAAGGCTTCTACACAATATTTGCAGCAGGATTTATTTCCCAAGACAGGCCGGTTTGACTATGTTTCTGAACGAGATATTTTGTCATGGATGCTGTTGTTCAGGGAAACCAATCAATCTACCTAGGATGATATTTGGTATATTGCAGATGTGGGGAAGAAGAAATCAAGCTTCCCTATGGCATGGTTTTGACTAAATTATTTCTTAGCCAAGGGATTGTGTTCAGTGATAGTGAGCCAAAGAAAAGTTAAGACATACAGATATTATACTTTGGCCACTATTCATCGCATGGGGTTTATTAAGAAAAATGGAAGTTGGGAGAGAAAGACTCACTGAGGATAGAGACTTAGATGCAGAGGCACCCAGACTTCCTTGAGACATTCATCTCCGGAGCCTCCTCAGCTATTCCAGATCTTTCCAGCTCCTCTGCAGATCCTACCCTGCTCCTACTATTGTCCTGCACAGTCTTCATCTTTCATCTGCTAGTTTTTCAGATACTCAGTTAGATCAACTTCGATCTTTATTCAAGTCTGAGTTTGTGATCAAGAAAAGAGATTGAAAGAAGAATTTAATGATAAGTATATGAACTTAAAAGAAGCATTTATTCTCTTAGTGATCGGTTGCATTGATTGAGTCCACTCTCAGCTCATCTACCGGTTCCTTAAGTGAAAATTTAAAGAATATCTTTGGAGAGCTTAAGGACATCTGCGGAGACTCGGAGACTTATTCCAATGCAACGCAGAGCTTCAAGAAAAATCACTTCTGCTTGCACTTTTGTTGATGAAAAACTTAAAGACTATGTAAGACTTCAATGCGAAGGAATGAAGCAAATTGTAGATCATTTGAATAGAATCACTAGAAGAAATTTTTAAGTTTTCATGTAACCTTTTGATGTAAAATTTACTTTCAATGCAATGTAAAGTTTACATTTCCATGTACTTTTTTTTGAAGTAATGAAAATGTTTGATGCTTCACTTTTGTCTATTTCAATTGTGAGTACCCTTGAATATCTTTGAATGCTTATGTTTAATTGATATAATTTTGAATATCTCAATACTCAATTGATAACTTAGATGCTGAATGAATTCGAATGAGTTTAATCAATTTGATGCTCTGATGCATCTCAACCTTTTTGTTGATTACAAAAAAGGGGGAGAGATTTATATGATTAATCGTATATGCATCATCAATTGCCCTAATTAAATAAGGGGAGAGAATTAATAAGAAAAAGGTTTCATATAAGGGGAAGAGATAAATTGAATTTCATAAAGCTTAAGTTTTTGATTTTGAAAAATTTTGAATGATTATAAATTAAGGTTCATAGGGGGAGCTACCTCATTGAGGGGGAGCCTTTCCATGAACACAAAAGTTGATTTTGGAATCACAAATTTTTCAATTTATAATGCATATACTCAATGTTTTTGTCATCATCAAAAAGGGGGAGATTGTTGAGAAATTATTGAAACATAATTGCCCCAACTTTATTGATTTTGATGATTTCCAAAAGCCATGAGTATTTAAAGAAAACAATGTGTTTATTTATCAAAACCTTGAGCTTATTCAAATTGAAAGGAATGAACTATCAATGTTATATCAAATGAGTTTTGAATCTTTAGAAAAAGAAGTTTCAAGTTGTATGCTCAAAAGATTTCAAAAAGGAATTTTTATACATTATATTTCAATCATGAATTCTTGAAACATGTCTTGAATCCATGTTAAATGTCATATTTAATGTATTCAAGTCAAATTTATATTTAAATTTAATTGGGACAAGTTTTAAAGTCAATCAGAACATTTTTCTGATTTTTGTATCGTTCCCGAGCCGACTCAGAGTTTCGAGTCGACCCCTGAATTCTTGCGAGCCGACTCCTGTCTGTGCGAGCCGACTCCGCTCAGACAACAGAACCCATGTTTTTTGAGCACTTCTCGAGTCGACTCCCCCTCGAGTCGACTCCCGACTTTCAGGAGCCGACACTTATGTTTTCGCGAGTCGACCCCTCAATGGTTAAAATGTTTCTATTTTTGGTAATCGACTCGAGCCGACTCCCTCAGAGCTCGAGTCGACTCCGCGAATTCTGGGCGCGATTTTTAACGATGACACATCAGCCCCAACGGTAAGATTTTTGAATAACGGCTATTTTTCCTGTCTCTAACGGATATATTTTTGCAGATTCTATAAATAGAGGAGTTCTTTTCAAATCAAAAACCCAGAGAAAATCAAAAAGAGAGAAAAGAATATCATTTGAAAAGAGGGAAAAACAGAGCATATTGGAAAAATCTTTTAGCTCAAAGAAGAGTGATTCAAAAGGAGTGAAATCCAAGTGAAAGATTCGTCTACTCCTTCTCATCATTCCACAAAAGCCAAAGAAAATCCAAGTGCGTTTCAAAGGTCAAATCGCGGATTTTCAAAAGAGGGAAAAAGCTTCATCTCAACTCCAAAGTCTTCAACGGTCAAGAATCTAGCTGAGGCGTGATTCAACACTTCAGAGGAGTTGAAGAGAAGAAGGAAGAAAGCCCAAGCATCTACCATCTGCAAACAATCAGGCTTTTCTAACCTTTATATTTTGTACTTAATTTGTATATTGCTCAAGGGGAGCACTTTATTGTTCAAACTCATTATTATTTGTTTGCTGATTCAATCAGTGGATTGAATTAGTGGAGGTTGGTATACCTCGTTACAAGCCGGAGTGCTTGTGTTGGGTTAGTTGTGAGCCCTGAAAAACAACGTGTAGGGTTTTGTGCTGGTAAGCCCGAGTTAAAACCAGCTGGGTTCGTTGTGCACCCGGTAAAACAACAAGTTTGAGTTGTGAGCTTGGAAAACAACTCGGCTGTAATCTAGAGAGATTATAGTGTGGACCCAAGTGAATCTTGGGAGTGGACGTAGGTGCTGGTTGCGCCGAACCACTATAAAATTATCTTGTGTTTGCCGTGCATAATTTTCTCTATCTCTATCTCTCTTTATTAACTGCTTGTTCATTGCTATTAGTTAATCTCACTTGCACATCTTGCTAACTAATCAATTAAAGTTAAAAAGTCTTAAATTTTTAAGAACCCAATTCACCCCCCCCCCCCCCCTCTTGGGTTGCCATCTGGGCCAACAATAATTAGTTTAAGAATTTATAGTTTAAGAAACATACGAATTGTTGCCTAATTCTCGCATAACTCTTGGATCCCGATGTATGGGGAACAGACAGAGATGCTCGTGCAGCTTTACCAATATTAGAATATGTCTGCAAAATTAAATAAATATTTTAATAGTGTCTTAAAAGATTAAATAACAAGAATATTAAGTAACAAGATACCTGTCCCTTCTCGGAGAACCAATAATGAACCAACTCCATCCACTGATGAGGGGGTACCTCAGGAGGACAAGTACCAACTACCTGCTCCTCGGTCATACCCGGCAGCTTGTACTTCATCTTCAAATATGACTTATATTCTTTCCATTTTCGGTTGAGAGACTTCAGTACAAACTCATTAGCGGATGGAGGAAGTGCAAACTTGCCCTGCAAAAGATAAAATATTTCAACTGTTCAAATATAAAACATGTCATAATATACATAATGTTTGATGTTTAGATTCTTTTGTTTACCTGCACAACTCGTAGAATCTCGACTTTATATGATGGAAGCATATCATTCCATTTTGCATAACTTAATGGACAAAGCTGATGCCTCCGTGCAACACTCCCTAAAAAGGAACTCAATAAGCTAGAGGCTTTTTTAATTGGCTGCCCCAGCCGATTGCACTCAATTACGATCTTATCACCATCACGCATCTGCCATACATCTCGTACTCCCATGGCCCCGCGCCTGCATGTAATCCTACCAGATCCGTCTGCATAAAAATAGATATAGGTAAATTATAGTAAAAAGCGTAAAGAAATTTTATAGAATCAAATAAAAAAAAATTACCTTGAATATGAAGCTCATCGCCAACAACAGGATCATGATGCCCCGAGGATGACGGACCTGCAGTAGACTGACATGCCTCTGGAATAGATGCAGCATCTGGTAATGACGAAGGACCAGCATGATCCTGCTGTGCCGAAGTAGAGGGGTCGGCCTCTGTCCGTGAGCTATGCATAATGTCACCTATCATTTACATCAGAGTTAAAGTTAGTAAAAAATAAATATAACTTTAAAGACTTAATTATTACAAAATTCAATACATTGCAAAATTTAGTACCAATCAGAATCAAGCATTATCATTTGTTGCAAAATCTGTCCTAACCAAGGATACCGTAGCATGTACATCATCAACCGGCATAAAATTGAATGGCATGGAATGCGTATAAGTGTCATCGTCTTCATCATCTTCTAGCTGCTTTCCCATATATATAAGTCCCTAGGTTTTGTTTTAATAACAATAGCCCAATCTTTATCTTTTGCATCTTGTATAAAAAATACTTGACGAGCTTGAGAAGAAAAAATGAATGGATCATCCTTCAATAAGACACCAGTATGTATCAACCTTGTAAAATTTACAAGTGTAAATCCATTTGTATCTTTTTTCAAACCCCTTGATGAGTTTATATCTACCCAATCACATCTAAATAATATAACTTTAAAGACTCCATAGTAATCTAACTCATAGATATCATTTAGTGCACCATAATAAGTTTTTCCATCTGCTTCCACCATAACACCGCTATTTTGTGTTTTCCTAAATTTCTCACGATCTTTAGTATGGAATTTAAAACCGTTGATTATGAAACCACTATATCTATTGACAACTTTGTTAGGTCCTCGAGCCAAGGCTATTAATTCAGCTGACAAATTTTTCTCCATCATCGTTGATACCTAAAAAATAATAAGGAATGTTAATAGGTTATTTGATGTTAAATCAACCAATATATTCTTGAAGTATATGTCAAACCTGTTTTGAAAGCCATGTAGGAAATAACTCGACTAACCATCGCTGCTCAATCCTTGGATTAGGTCGAGTGCTATGGTTAGCTTGCCGTTGAGACAATAAAAATTCGCTGCATAAAACGTATTTTGTTCATTTAGAGAAAAAAACAAAAAAAAAGATATGATATCTTACTCTTGAAATGCAATAAATCATACTAACCTACGATACTCAGATATCATTTCGCTATGGAGTAACACATAACGATGTGCTTGTGCCATTGATTTATGATCCAATACAATAGTTTCAGTTTTTCCCATTACTCTACCTGCAGTTGAGAACTTATACAATTCTGCATTATCAACGAAATCACCATACCGTTGAGGTCTATTAAACACTGTCTCTACACCTTGAAGATATCTTGAACAAAATGTCAAACACTCTTCAGCAATATATCCTTCCGCAATCGAACCCTCTGGATAGGCTTTGTTTCGTACATAATCTTTCAATCGCATAAGGTACCTACAAGATAAATAAATTTCTAAACATAGCATAATGATGATGCTACTTATGGTAGAAATTATGGTATACCGGTCATTAGGATAAATCAGACTATAGCATACCTCTCAATAGGATACATCCATCTATAATGTACCGGTCCGCCAAGCTTGACTTCCGAAGCCAAGTGAATGAGAAGATGTACCATAATAGTAAAAAATCCAGGAGGAAAAATCTTTTCCATAAGACAAAGTGTAATGGTCACATCAGACTCCAACTGATCAATCTCTTCAGGATCAATAACTTTTGAACATAATGCCTTAAAGAATGATGATAGCCGAATTATAACTGCAAGAACTTGTTTAGGCACTGATGATCTTGCCGCTATTGGTAAGATATCTTGCATCAATATGTGACCATCATGACTTTTGAGATTAGAAATTTTCATATCTTTAAGATGCACACACCTTGAAATGTTTGATGCATATCCATCAAGTACTTTAATATTTTTCAATACTATAAGAAAATTATTTTTTTCTTGAGGAGACATTGTATAAGATGCAGGAGGCAAATAAATTCTATCATTAGCAAGCATTATAGGATGAAGCTCCGGTCGGATACCCAATTCCTTTAAATCCAATCGTGCCTTCATGTTATCTTTGGTCTTTCCATCAAGATTCAACAATGTTCCAAGCAGATTATCACAAACATTCTTCTCTATGTGCATGACATCAAGATTATGTCGAATCAGATTATGTTCCCAATAAGGTAAGTCAAAAAAGATACTTCTTTTCTTCCATATATGTTTGATAGACTGCTTTGTGGATGGTATCTGTACATCTTCCTCATTTTCTTTTCCAAAAAATTATCTGGATCTTCAAATATCTGTGCATCCATACTACCAATTGTCACTTCTTCTTGATCATTCCTTCCTCTTTTTTGAGAAGACTTTGAGAATTTACCATATTTGTAACTGATTGAATCAATTTGCATACGAACATTAGTTCCAGAAGGTGGAATTGGTGCACATCTCAATTCTATGGTACCATCAAATAAATCTTTCTGAAAACGAAACGGATGATTTGATTCTAACCATCGGCGATGTCCCATATAACAAAATTTTCCTCCATGTTTTAACCAATTTGAATGTGTCGAATCTGCACAACAAGGACATGCAACCCTTCCTTTTGTACTCCAGCCAGATAAATTGGCATATGCTGGAAAATCATTAATAGTCCACAACAGAGCTGCCCGTAGTTTAAATGTTTTACCATTTGAAGCATCAATTGCATCGACACCTTCCCATAATTGTTTCAATTCCTCTATTAAAGGCTGTAGAAAAATATCTATATCATTTCCTGGACCCTTATCACCTGGAATAACCATTGACAAGATAAGTGATGATTGCTTCATGCACAACCATGGTGGTAAATTGTATGGTATTAGAACAACTGGCCAAGTGCTATATGTAGAATTTAGAGTGCGAAAAGGATTGAAGCCATCTGAAGCTAAACCCAAACGAACATTACGAATATCAGAGGCAAAATCAGAATGCCTAACATCAAAAGCTTTCCATGCTAAACTATCTGCTGGATGTCTCAACATTCCATCCTTTGTACGCCCTTCATCATGCCATCTCATTAATGAAACTGTTTTCGATGATGAATATAGCTTTTCAATCAAGGAATAAGAGGAAAGTAACGCAGTACCTTCGCTGGTTTTTTTGTTTTGTTCGTTACATCATCCTCATCCTCTCCACATCTCCATCATGAAGATCCACATACATTGCATGACTCTCGATCAGCATTTTCACCATGATATAACATACAGTCTTTTGGACAACTATGGATCTTTTGATATCCAAGATCTAATTTGTTGACAACTTTCTTTGCTTCATAATAAGAGGATGGTAAATCAATGCCTTCTGGAAATGCATCCTTTAGTAATTTAAGAAGCATGGTAAAACTCTTTCCTGACCATCCATTCATATATTTTATATGGAATAAATGTATAAGAAAAGAGATCTTAGAAAATTTCAAACAACCCGGATATAATTGTTCATCAACGAATGTTTGTTCCATAGATGTAGAACCATCACATATTCCATCCGTTTCATGTATATTAGTTGATCCCACAAAGTTTTGAACACCATGTCGAAAAGCATCTCCGATTAAACCTGTCATATCATCTCCTACAAGGTTATCTTGCATATTACCAGATCCAAGATCATACGAGAAGGGTTGATTACTTGAGGAGGGTTGATTACTTGATAATGGCAACGTACATTCTCCATGGAAAACCCATACAGTATAACCTCTTGAAAAACCATTCCATATCAAATGTTCTTCAACGGTTTGTGGATCTAAGTAAGAATTGTTAACACATCGCCGACACGGACATGAAATCTTTCCATTCAAACTACCTTTATTCATACCAAATTTAATGAACTCACGAACTCCATCTAAATATTCTGTTGTATTTCTCGGTTTAGTTATCCAACTTTTATCCATTGTAGGATAAATGATCAATAAACAATCAACTTTTATCCAATATCCTGCACGTATTTTACCAACATAAGTCTGATATAACCCCAAAAATGCACATTCATGGTGAAAGAAGTAAAACTTTTGAAAAAAAGTAAAGCACATGAAAAAGTACCCCATGTAACACAAGTACCTACAATGAAGAACAATGAACTAAGGTCCACCTTGCAAAATCAGAGCATTCAGTGAAGCCATGACATGAGCATGACTATCATATCAGGACTGGATTTGAAGTCCCTTGAAGGACCACCGAAAGACAGTTATAAACAAAAACATAGTCCTTGTTCAACAAGAAAAGTTGTGTAGTTGGGATAAGTAGGAAGTGAATGAAAGATAGCAATTCTACTAACTTAAGGTATACAAGAAGGAGAGGTGCTAGATCATTCAGAAGTAACTAACTTTTAACTAAAGTGACCAATACGCAGTTTCTTTGCTGAAGTATAACCCAGTTTCTTTGCAAAAAAAATGAGAAGACTCTTAACCTTTCAAAAAAGAAAGGGGGAGAAAACTCGTACAATTTGCTGAAGATATTGGCCCTTATCCAAAAAGAAGGAAAAAGAAAAAAAATCTATGATGCATGTTCCCAACAAGTCTCATTCATTGAGGCATCATTTTTATAGAAAAAATCTCATAAGAAAATTTCTTTGGATAATTATAAACTATAGCATCTAATATGTAGCTTATAAAGTCATGTATCAGAAAAACATGCTTTAGTTACTCTTGGCTTTCAGGTTCTATATCTTCTCGGCATTTTTTATCCATTCGATTGCTCTAGTCTGAGTAGTTTTTTTGTGTGCTTAAATAAATAAAATGATGTATGTGATGATCATAGCTAGGTTTTTGTGCTCATTATGGAAGCTTGAGCATAGAGATATATTCAAATTTACATGCCCTTATCAGTCTTTTTGAGAAAAATAAGGTTTAAAAAGGGGATGAAAAACAGGAAGGACTATGGCCATTGAAGATACTGTTGCAAAAGAACATAAATCATAGTTACCCAAAGGAAGAGAAAAGATGGAAAATACAACTATTCCATGGCATTTGATTCCTGGTAAATGGTGATTAAAGTGCATATATCTGTGGAGAATTACCTTGAGAACATGAATTCATAAATAGCATGAAGGGGGAACTCTATATAAGTGAAAAGAAAATCTCAAAGCTGAACCCAAGGACAGCAATATTGGCACCAAAGCTGTACCAATACTTTTGTATCTGCTCAATAGAAGAAGAAACACTTGATTATTTTAATCTTTAGGTATATGCTGTGGCCTCGGAGGATATGGATTCACTAACCTTTGGAGCCCCAAGGTTTCTTCGCCACTTAATGGATCCAAGCTCCAAAAAAATCCCTGTGATGGAATTTGAAGTCTCAAAGGTGCCTTATATTGTAGATGGTGTCATGCTTGTTACTTCATCTTAAACTCTCCGATCTCATGTTTAAATTTCAGGTATTGGAGGAGCTAGAACTCACTATGGACCAGTTCATTGACTTATGCATTCTTTGTGGATGTGACTACTGTGATAAAATTAAAGGTATCAGGGCTTTGAGAAAATAAGTTATTATTTACAAATACTAACTACATATTGTACCCACCCCTAGCCAGTATGCCCTTGTACCTTTAAAAACTTGATCCTTGCCTTTATGTAAATTCAAGATAATGAATAATGTTTCTTCCTGAACTTTGTGAGAAAATCCATCATCAATCAATCCTAAGAGTTGGCATGAACCTAGAGAGCATTAGGCAGGCAACTTTCACAAACTACCAGTCCTTTCATTCTTCTAGTCATTGTCTAAGAAGTTTTGTTAAGTCCCAATATAAAGGTCCACATTGAGCCATTAAACTTAATTTGTTATTCCTTTTCTTTTTCTTTCATTTTCTCTTTTTGTACACAGTAGCACAGCTTTTCTCATGTTTGTAATCATCTTACGACAATGAATCTCAGCATAATGCATGATATTATGGAATTAAGTACCCATAATCTATTTCAATTGCAGCACCACAGGAAGAAAGAAAGAAAGAAATATAAGATACAGAGCAGTACCTGGTAAAAGAGAACAGTTTTTCCACTACCACTTAATCCAGCAAGCACGATGGTATTAGACTTGGAGGGCTTCAATAAACTGACTGTGACATTAAAGGAAGAGATATGAAATTTAATTTATATCTCACCATTACCGTTTGAATATACAATAAAATACTCATAAAATGGCATATATTGATTTAATTAAAACTTATTTAATCAAAATTTATTTAACATCACTAAGGATTGCTCATATGATAATTTTTTTGATTAATTATAATGCATATTTAAATAACATTAATGATGAAGTACAAATTAAATCGTAATTAGAGGATCAATGATAAAAAATTTTTTAAAGTTCAAAAGAAAGCTTAAATACATCCATGATACAAGAACTGTGTGGAATTAATTCTCTTTTTTTTATTAATATCTTTAGCAATAAGGCTGGTAACGTTCATATTTTTTAAATTTGAAGAAGGTGTTATATTAACCAATAACAGGATATTTTCATCCTTTGTGACAAGAAAGTCCTTGAATTGAAATGAATTCGTGGTCTTCGATCTGGCCAAACCCCCCACGACCGTAGTAGACAGGACAAAGGAGGTCCCAAATAGGAAAGTGACATGGTTTTCGGAAGATTAAATCCATCCTAAACTCTCAAAGTATTTTGAAAAAATAAAAAATAAAAAGATAAGCATCTCAACGACTGGTGGTTGTGAAATCACATAGAAGTCTAAAATAAAAAACGCAAAGGTTTAGGATAACCAGAAAAAAAAAAAAAAGAGATCACATCAGCAATAGGAAAAAACCTCTACCTTCACATCGGCATCAAACACAAATTAATGCAAGCAATCCTAAAAACCAAACCACATCTCTGAAAGAATTGGATAGTAACTGTATTTTTCCTTCATCTTGTGAGCCAAAGAGCTTAAAATTAAAGAACCTACGAGTTAGAAGTTGTGAGCTAAAGAACCAGTGTGACTGCAGTTGAAGTTGCAAAAGCTTGGAGATGAGAGAGAGAGAGATCTCGAAGAGTTCAATTTAATACCTTTGAAGGAGCTCGATCTCTTCTGCTCTTCTTCACTTTGAGGAATACTTCCGGAATAACTACCAGTTTCGCGAGAAGGATTCAAGGAGAAAAGGCGTCGACAAAATGAGAGAAGAGGAGAAACGATTCCAGAGCTGGGAAGTGGTGCAGATGGTCACAAGGCCTCGCATGTGCGATGAAGTTCTCGAGCAGGCTATCTGCATCCAGAAGCAGGGGACATCCCACAGAGCGGGCACGAGTGAATCGGAGAGAAGGGCGAAACGGAATAGCGGAGGAAGGAGGCTCCGAGCTGCGGCTAGGGCTTCACAGAAGGCACCGGGGAGGAAGGAGGCTCCGAGCTGCGGCTAGGGCAGGAGGTTCGGTTGCAAGCATATATATCGATATATGATGACGCTTTTAAGCATCGTCGTGTGTCGACGCTTTTTAATGCGTCGACAAAATTTAATTAGACAACGCTAATAAGCGTCGTACTATGGCGACGCTTTAAAGCGTCGGCAACGTTATTTATATGCCGACGCTTTCAAAAAGCATCGTCGGTCTGCGCTATTTCCCAACGCTCCACCCTAGCATCGGGAAAAAAGGGTTGCAAAAATGAATTTTTGTTGTAGTGCCACCGGAGAACTCCTTCGGTCTTGGAACTTCTTGCAGGTCGTTCGGCTGCCCGAGAATCTCGTCAGCTGCCAGATCAAGTCTTCCGGGGCTCCACATATGCGGTCGTGCGTCATCAGGATTCATTCCCTTCGATCCAAGTGATTGGTACTTTATGCTAGATGATCACCTTTTGAAGCTTATTTGGCCAGAGTCATTAAATCTTCTTGATGACTTTTTGGGTATCATTAGTTTTGAGAATTATAGCTTCATGATGGATTATGACCTTTGGGATCTCATGTGATCAGAGTCATTAATGTTTAGTCAGGGTCATTAATGTCACATGATGGGTGATGACTTTTGGAGCCTATGTTGGAACCGATGGACTTTGTCTTATTAGTCAGACATGGATCAAGGTTGGTTAGTGGGTCTAGCTTTGTCAAAAGTATAGGCTTGCATGGGAAGCTGAGGTAAGTCTTGAAGATAAGACAGGATAAGGACCGAGGCCGCCTAGGAGCTAAGGCCGTCTAGGAACCGCCTATAGGTCGGGGCCGATTTGGGGCTGCTTGTAGGTCGGGGCCGACTTGGGGTCGCTTGTAGGCAGGGGTCGTCTAGGAGCTGGGGCCACTTGGGAACCGCCTGTAGGTCGAAGCCGACTTGGGGCCGCTTGTAGGCAGGGGCTGCCTAGGAGCCAGGACCGCCTAGGAATCTTCTGTAGGTCGGGGTCGTCAGCATCCTAACGACTCCCGCCGTTGGATAATTTTTTGGCCGTTAGTTTTTATGTGGCTTTTATCAGCCACATCATATGCTCCTACGCTCCTGAGTCTTGGCGCTCACATGCGCATTGCTTACCAAGAGAAAGGAGCGTAAACTTTTCTGTTTTGTTGGATCTCGCACACCATAAATTAGCTGAGGCGGGCATATGCCTTTGATAAATTAGCGGAGGCGGGCACATGCCTTTGGAGCATTAGAGTCTCTCTAAAGTCCTCTCATCATTTAAAGGATGGCACTGGAAGCAATACAACCTGCGGGAGGACCGAGGAAAACACCTTATTCTTGTTTCTACTAATAGCTTTGATGATCATTCTTAGATCAATTTTTTTTAATAATATTCCCAATTAACTTAAGATATTTGGCCTACAACATGGTAGTCCAGAAAATAAAATAAAATTTAAAATATTTTTTTAGTAATAAAATTCAAATATATACTGCATCATTATATGAGAAAAAAATTATTATTTTAGGTTTTATCTATCAAATTTTATGACTAAAATACTCTGAGTTTCTTAAAAGTATTTAATAAGCAACATGATTAAGACTTAAATATTTACCAAGAAAGATGATTAAAATATTAGATCTTTTTATTCTCTTTTTTTAAATCACTGACCGTCTCTTGTTGATATCCCCATTAATTAAACTCTGTGTAAGATTGAAAAATAATATTTATTCACTTCTTTTTTTTCGCCAAAAAAAAAAATCACTCACATGCGATCATGAACCCCAAACTTCAATTACCGCGTCCTATACGGCATGATTAACATTCCACAACAACAAGAGCATGGGCGTACGTGAACGGGGAAAGCTGAACACTATCTGATAGTTTTTATTTTAGGTTCCCTGTCACAGAGATCTGCATTCGAGATGTAATCTTCCCCTACCTTTCAATTAATCATCATCAAAGGGAAAAGAGTAGTCACAAACAGCAACAGATGCCATAACTAGCTAGTATTATCCATGGTACGTAGATCGATAGAAACAACTATCAAATACAACACCAGCAGAGAATAAGAACCCTTAACAGAGGATTCACACCAGTACAGCATAGGAATCCTTAACAGAGCAATCACACCAGCAGAGAATATATAGGAACCTCTGGATATTATTAGCCTACATATAGTAGAGGTCCATATTTTTCTTCATACCCCACAGCAGAGAATAGGAACCTCGATCTGGTGGATATTATTAGCCTACATATATATATAGTAGACGTCCATATTTTTCTTTCTTTTTTTCCCCAGAAAAGCTTAGACTTCATTTTCGTATTGCTGATACGTCTTCATGAGCAGCTGATACATATTGAACAGCTGAGCACAGCCGGGCAAGGGGACGTCCGTTTGGAAGCCGAGGGGGTTGGCGAACGTTTTGGCTGATGCGATGCCGTTAACGTTGTTGTGGGTGAGGAACACGGGAGTCCTCTCCCGGCCCTCCAGCATCTTGTCACAGCCCTTCACCGGGCTACTGACGAGCACAGCCTCGCAAGCCTCGTGCTCATGCTCCTCCACGACAGGGATGTTGTAGGTGCCGGTGTGGTCGGTCACGCCGTCGTAGCTGCATGCCTTTACGGGTGTGGTTCGAGTTCTGTGGAGCCCTGCTCCCATGGCGGATCCTCACGTGGTGAGGATCTGCCATTGTTGACGGAGGAAGGGGGGGCGCCGCCCCTTCCTCCGCCATTCTTGATGGCTGCGGCAACCTTGCCGCAGCCAGTCAAGGAAGGGGGCGCCGACGCGCCCCCTTCACACGTGGTACAGGGGAGGGATAACCCTCCCCTTGCCGCTATATAAGGAGGGGGGGAACGCCCCTCCTCCTCCACGAGCTCTCCCCCACCGGACCAGCCACAGGTAAGGGAGAGAGAGAGAGTTGCAGAGAGATCAAGAGAGAGAGACAGGGAGATTGAGGGAGCCAAGCCGGTTCACGGCTTGGTTCGGGCCCGGCGGAGTGCCCGAAGCCTCGTCGGGCCTGGGCGTCGGCCAGGAGGCCTCACCGACGGCGAGCAACCGTCCGGTGAGGATCCGACCGGCCACGGTGGCCGGCCATGCCATCGGCACGAGTCGCGTGCCGTGGATCGAGCGAGAGAGAGAGAGAAATTGAGGGAGAAAGAGAGAGAGAGGGAGCCGGCCATCGCCGCGGCCGGCTCTGGCCCGGCCGCCGACGGCCGGGCCACCCCGAATTGGGCCGGCGGCGGCCCTGGCCGCCGGCACGGCCTCCCCCTGTTTCGGGCGAAACAGGGAAGGAGGCGGGGGAGAAGAAGAAGACGTGGGCCGGCTTGGGCCGTCCCACGTTGGGCCCTATTGGGCCGGGTCATGAGCTGTTTTGGGGCTGCGATTTGGGCCCCGTATTGGGCCGAAATGGAGAAATAAAAATATGTCCCGATTCAGCATCGATTCTAGTTTCTCGGGATATTTTTATTTCCCCATTCGAGCTTATACATTGAGAGATATTCGAGCCCAAAGTTGGGCCCAGGATTAGACTGGGTAGACCTTAAGGGAATACTGCATTGTTCCAATTTTTGAGATTTAATTATGAAAATTAATGCTGTAGGTAACCGGATGTCTACATAGCTGATTTACAATTTGGAATTAGCGTACTGAGGTAAGTAAGCCATTTATTATAATTTTCATAATTCATTTAAATATGAAAATTATGGATATATTACATTATTTGGAAAAAAATGCGACAAAATAGAATTTTGTTACACAATTGGGAATCTGCTATAATATATGTGATTACTGATATTTTGCAAAGTAATGGATTATAAATGTGCAAAAATTGAATGATGTGATTATTTTGGCTTTGCAAAAATATACTGATATTATTGATGTATTTTATGCTATGAATGTACAAATCACTGTATATGATATGAGGAGCTTATGCTCATGATGATGCATGATGTACTACATGCAAATATGATGATGATATGTGTGCCGCGGTTCTCATATGATGTGAAATATTGAGAGATATGGGACCCACCTCTACAGGGGGAGATATGTGGAGGACATATATCTAGAGGATGTGATGTGATTGATATATTGCATAACGCACACATCTAGAGGATGTGTGTGATTGGTTATGATATATGGCATAACGCTGGTACCAGGACCCTTCCTCTTAGGGGACATTAAAGAGTGATACACCAGATGGGTGTTGTAGGGCCGTGGGACACATAAGGAATTAATAATTATATGAATACAGTGATTTGCTTACATTGCATATTTCAGTATTTATTGTATAATTAAGCTTCCAAAATTATTTGAGCTGATGATATACATGTTTTGATAACATGATGAATGTATTTGAAATTGGAAGTTTATACATGAAAATGGTTTGATAATATTTTGATGAAATGATTATTTAATAGTAGGCTTACTTATTGAGTGTAAGCTCATATAAATCTTACAATGTTTTTCAGAGCCACAGAACTGAAGAATGGATCTGGGGTAGTTGGAGCTTCATTCAGAGGAAACCAAAATCCAACATTTTGTTGTAACCCCAGTGACTTATGTATGATGGGCATGTAGTCTAAAACCTATGATTATGATTTGTATTAAGAACCATTTAAATTGGATGATATATAGTTATTACCACTTCTGGTATTAAATGTTATATTTCGGAACGCCTTGCATGCCAGGCATGCGGCGGGTTGCCACCCCTAGATCCAATATAGGGTCTGGGGCGTGACAGCTAATGTGGTATCAGAGCCAGGTTTGACCTTAGGGACAAACATAGGATGACACTAGGCAGAACATTAGGATTACATTGGGAGGGTAATAACTTTATTAAAAATTTCAAGTAATATATTTTGGAAGCCTGAATTTTGTGGTTTACAAGGTTATTGACTGGGACCTAACTCTGGCAGGAGTTAAGGATGCCACGTCGCACTAGGAGTCTACGGCCCATTGGGAACTCCCAGGCTGGTGACTCGGGCCAGCAGGGAGGCCAGCAAGCTTCGGAGGCTCTGGTTCCGTTAATTTAGCTAACAATGAGCAACCACAATTTCAAGCCCAGTTGCTTCAGACTCTGGCGGGAATGCAGGCTATGCAAGCCATGCAGCAACAGATTCAGCAAATCCAGCCTACTCGGCCTGCCTCTCCCGCTCCGCAGCCTGCTCAGTCGGCTCCATTCCAGCCCTGGCAGGGAGGGGGCCGGAGCTTTGCTGAGTTCAAGAGCTTGGCCCCTGCTCCCTTTTGTGGATCTACTAACCCTGCCGATGCTGAGGGATGGATGAGGGAGATGGAGAAGGCCTTCATGGCCCATGGTAGCCATGAGGAGGAGCGGATTAGATTTGCCACCTATCTCCTTCAAGGGGAGGCATATGATTGGTGGTTGCATATGGAGCAGCGATTGGTGGACAAGCTGTTTCCTGGAGGGAGTTCAAGGAGGCCTTTTTCAACAAATACTTTCCTAGTAGTGTGCAAAGACAGATGGAGTCTGAGTTTCTAGAGCTGGAACAGAAGAATCTCTCTGTGGCCCAGTACGAAGCCGAGTTCACTAGGCTAGCTCGGTTTGCTCCAAAATAGTGACCACTGAGAGAGCCAAGATCACCAGGTTCACTGAAGGACTGCGACCCAAACTGAGGCAAGCAGTCAATGCATTTGAACTCTCCACATATAGTGCTGTGGTGAGTAAAGCCCTGGTGATCGAAAGAGACATGAATAGAAACCAGAAGGAGTGAGAGCTAAAGAGGAAGAGGAAGGGGTCTCCTTCGGCCAGTCTTCGGGGCAGGCTAAGAAGAAAGATACATATCAGCCCCCCACAGGACAAAGGGTAAGGAGACCCGTTGCCCTCACTGCGGGAACTTCCACCCGGGCAGGCAGTGCCGTGGGCCGAGAGGTGCCTGCTTCATATGTGGGAAAGTGGATCACAAGATGGCCACTTGTCCCCTTCGGAGGGAGCAGCTGTCTTCTCCAAATCTTGGGATGAACCAGCCGCAGCAGCCGAGGACCCAGGAAGGGTCTTCACCCTCACCCAACAGGATGCTGCCGCTTCTAACTCCATTGTGGCAGGTATACCTAATACCTAAGTACCCTTTAAGATTATTTGGTTCATATGCGATATAATGCATTAATCATGAAGGATAAATAGGATCCGCTATATGACATCTAAGACAACTAAACTTTGTGATCAGGGACAATTAAAGTAGGCAACACTTATGCTCAGACTTTAGTAGATCCGGGTGCCACACATTCATTTATATCTGATGCTTATCTTGCCAATAATGCATCGTTGACACCCGTTCCCCTAGAGCAAGAGTTGCTCATTGCATTCCCAAATGGAGATGTTATGAGGGTGGAATCTGTATGCAGATCCTGCCAGATCAACGTGGGCGACAAGAGGCTGGAGGCTAATCTAATCGTCCTTCCACTAAAGTCCTTTGATGTTATCCTTGGGATGGACTGGTTGGCCTCCTATCATGCTTCGGTAGACTGTTTCAGGAAAATGGTGATCTTCAAAATCCCTAATCAGCCTGAATTCAGTTTTACTGGAAGCCAAGAACACCTGGCTTCAGTGTTTGTATCAGCACTGCGGGCTGCCAAATACTTGATGAAGGGTGGCCAAGGGTTTCTTGCTGTGGTCAAGGACCTTCAGCAGAAAGAGGTGAAATTGGAGGATATTCCAGTGGCTATGGAGTTTCCTGACGTCTTCCCGGATGATTTGACCGAATTGCCTCCAGACCGGGAAGTGGAGTTCACCATTGATTTGGTCCCTGGCACTGGACCTATATCCAAGGCCCCTTATCGTATGGCCCCAGCTGAACTAAAAGAGTTGAAGAACCAATTGCAAGAGCTCCTAGACCGGGGATTTATCAGACCGAGTGTCTCTCCTTGGGGTGCTCCAGTATTATTTGTCAAAAAGAAGGATGGGAGTCTTCGGCTCTGCATTGATTACCGAGAAATCAATAAGGTAACAGTGCGGAACAAGTATCCCTTGCCGAGGATCGATGATCTGTTCGATCAACTCCAAGGAGCTCGGGTATTCTCGAAGATTGACCTTCGGTCAGGATACCATCAACTCAAGGTCCAGGCTGGAGATGTGCCTAAGACGACATTCAGGACTAGGTATGGCCACTACGAGTTCTTGGTGATGCCGTTTGGGTTAACTAATGCCCTGGCAGCATTCATGGACTTGATGAACAGAATCTTTAAGCCATACTTAGACCAGTTTGTGGTGGTGTTCATTGATGACATCCTGGTGTATTCAAAAAGCCAGGAGGAACATATGGACCACTTGAAGATTGTTCTGCAAACCCTTCGAGAGAAAAAGCTTTATGCCAAGTTGCAGAAATGTGACTTCTGGTTGAGCCAAGTATCATTCTTGGGTCACGTAATATCTAAAAATGGCATAACTGTGGACCCAAAGAAGATTGAGGCGGTCGTAAATTGGAGTCGACCTTCCAATGTATCTGAAGTCAGAAGCTTTGTAGGGCTGGCAGGATATTATCGCAGATTCATGGAGGGCTTTTCTCGCATTGCTCTACCCCTGACTCGCTTGACCCAAAAGCAAGCGAAGTTTGACTGGACTGAGGAGTGTGAGAGAAGTTTCCAGGAGCTGAAACAACGCTAGTGTCAGCCCCCGTCCTTACCCTTCCGTCAGGATCTGGAGGATTCACCCTATTCATGGATGCTTCTCGGAAGGGATTGGGATGTGTTCTGATGCAAAATGAGAAGGTGATAGCTTATGCCTCCAGACAGCTAAAGCCATACGAGCAAAATTATCCTACTCATGACCTGGAGTTGGCCGCTGTGATTTTTGCCTTAAAGATCTAGCGGCATTATCTATATGGAGAGACATGTGATGTGTACACAGACCACAAAAGTCTGAAGTACATCTTCACTCAGAAGGAGTTAAACTTAAGACAAAGGAGGTGGATGGAGCTACTAAAAGATTATGACCTGAACCTGCACTATCATCCAGGGAAGGCCAATGTGGTAGCTGATGCTCTGAGTAGGAAATCCTCCTCGGAGTTAGCTTCTATGATCACCTCTCAGCCTCACATCCGGAGGGATCTCGAGAAGCTGGAGGTTGGATTGCGAGTACAACGGCCGATGGACTTGTAGCAACACTTGTACTCCAACCAACTCTATTTGACAGGATCAAGTCCTCCCAGAAAGAAGACTTGGACTTGCAAAAGATTAAAGAAGCAGTGAGTCAGGGGTTCAAAATGAATTTGCTATAATGGAGATGGATCCCTGAGATTTAATGGCAGGCTCTGTGTGCCAAATGTGGTGGAACTAAGAGCAGAGATTTTGAAGGAGGCCCACTATTCTCCTTACACGGTGCACCCCGGAGGTACCAAGATGTATAAAGACCTAAAGGAAAACTTTTGGTGGAAAGGAATGAAGAGCAAGATTGCTCAGTACGTAGCCAAGTGTTTAGTATGTCAGCAAGTGAAGGCTGAGCATCAAAGGCCTGCAGGACCCCTTCAATCTCTGATGATTCCACAATGGAAATGGGAGAAGATCACTATGGACTTCGTGACTGGTCTGCCTAAGACCCCTCGGAACAATGATGCGGTATGGGTCATTGTAGACAGATTAACGAAGTCAGCCCATTTCCTGCCATTCAGAGTTGGGATCTCCAGTGAGAGATTGGCCAACATGTATATTGAGCAAATTGTGAAGCTTCATGGTATTCCCGTATCTATTGTATTAGATAGGGATACAAGGTTTGTGTCCCAATTCTGGAAGAGTCTTCATAGAGCTCTGGGGACCAAATTGAACTTCAGCACAGCCTTCCATCCCCAGACAGATGGGCAGTCTGAGAGAACCATACAGACCCTGGAGGACATGTTGCGAGCCTGTGTGATGGACCTGGGTGGTGCTTGGGACAACCACTTATCTTTGGTGGAATTTGCTTACAATAATAGCTACCAGGCCAGTATCCAGATGGCTCCATTTGAGGCCTTGTATGGTAGAAAATGTAGATCTCCCTTATGTTGGGATGATGTGGGGGAGAGAAAATTGTTGGGCCCTGAGCTGATTCGACAGACAGTAGAAAAGGTACAACTGATCAAGGGATGACTCCGCACAGCTCAGAGCCGACAGAAGAGCTATGCTGATGTGAGAAGAAGGGAGCTAGAATTTCAAATTGGAGATCATGTTTTCTTGAAGATATCACCAACCAAAAATGTGATGAGATTTGGGATTAGAGGTAAACTGAGTCCACGATACATTGGACCATTTGAAATTCTAAGCAAAGTAGGGAAGGTAGCTTATAGCTTGGCATTACCTCCGGCACTCTCTGGGGTACACAATGTATTTCATGTATCTATGTTGAGAAAGTACATTCCTGACCCAGCCATGTGATAGTTTGAGCCCATGCAGTTAAGGAAGGATCTAACGTATGAGGAGCATCCTGTGCGTATTGTGGACCGCAAGGATCAAGTTTTAAGACGGCGTAGTATTCCTTATGTCAAGGTTCAATGGAGTAACCATTCTGAGAGGGAAGCTACTTGGGAGCTTGAGGAAGAAATTAAAGAAAAATATCCTCAATTGTTTGCAACTTAACATATGTAAAGAAGATTAAGCTTTGGATTTTAAATGTTATATGTGATACACTAATTTCGAGGCTGAAATTTTTATGAGGGAAGAATGTGGAGCCCTGCTCTCATGGCGGATCCTCACGTGGTGAGGATCCGCCATTGTTGACGGAGGAAGGGGGGGCACCGCCCCTTCCTCCGCCATTCTTGACGGCTGCGGCAACCTTGCCGCAGCCAGTCAAGGAAGGGGGCGCCGACGCCCCCTTCACACGTGGTACAGGGGAGGGATAACCCTCCCCTTGCCGCTATATAAGGAGGGGGGGAACGCCCCTCCTCCTCCACGAGCTCTCCCCCACCGGACCAGCCACAGGTAAGGGAGAGAGAGAGAGTTGCAGAGAGATCAAGAGAGAGAGACAGCGAGATTGAGGGAGAACCAAGCCGGTTCACGGCTTGGTTCGGGCCCGGCGGAGTGCCCGAAGCCTCGCCGGGCCTGGGCGTCGGCCAGGAGGCCTCACTGACGGCGAGCAACCATCCGGTGAGGATCGGCCGGCCACGGTGGCCGGCCGTGCCACCGGCATGAGTCGCGTGCCGTGGATCGAGCGAGAGAGAGAGAGAGAAATTGAGGGAGAAAGAGAGAGAGAGGGAGCCGGCCGTCGCCGCGGCCGGCTCTGGCCCGGCCGTCGACGGCCGGGCCACCCCGAATTGGGCCGGCGGCGGCCCTGGCCGCCGGCACGGCCTCCTCCTATTTCGGGCAAAACAGGGGAGGAGGCGGGGGAGAAGAAGAAGACGTGGGCCGGCTTGGGCCGTCCCACGTTGGGCCCTATTGGGCCGGGTCATGAGCTATTTTGGGGCTGCGATTTGGGCCCCGTATTGGGCCGAAAATGGAGAAATAAAAATATGTCCCGATTCAGCATCGATTCTAGTTTTTCGGGATATTTTTATTTCCCCATTCGGGCTTATACATTGAGAGATATTCGAGCCCAAAGTTGGGCCCAGGATTAGACTGGGTAGACCTTAAGGGAATACTGCATTGTTCCAATTTTTGAGATTTAATTATGGAAATTAATGCTGTAGGTAACCGGATGTCTACATAGCTAATTTACAATTTGGAATTAGCGTACTGAGGTAAGTAAGCCATTTATTATAATTTTCATAATTTATTTAAATATGAAAATTATGGATATATTACATTATTTGGAAAAAAATGCGACAAAATGGAATTTTGTTATACAATTGGGAATTTGCTATAATATATGTGATTACTAATATTTTGCAAAGTAATGGATTATAAATGTGCAAAAATTGAATGATGTGATTATTTTGGCTTTGTAAAAATATACTGGTATTATTGATATATTTTATGCTATGAATGTACAAATCACTGTATATATGATATGAGGAGCTTATGCTCATGATGATGCATGATGTACTACATGCAAATATGATGATGATATATCGCCGCGGTTCTCATATGATGTGAAATACTGAGAGATATGGGACCCACCTCTACAGGGGGAGATATGTGGAGGACACACATCTAGAGGATGTGATGTGATTGATATATTGCATAACGCACACACATCTAGAGGATGTGATGTGATTGGTTATGATATATGGCATAACGCTGGTACCAGGACCCTTCCTCTTAGGGGACATTAAAGAGTGATACACCAGATGGGTGTTGTAGGGCCGTAGGACACATAAGGAATTAATAATTATATGAATACAGTGGATTTGCTTACATTGCATATTTCAGTATTTATTGTATAATTAAGCTTCCAAAAATTATTTGAGCTGATGATATACATGTTTTGATAACATGATGAATGTATTTGAAATTGAAAGTGTTATACATGAAAATATGGTTTGATAATATTTTGATGAAATGATTATTTAATAGTAGGCTTACTTATTGAGTGTAAGCTCATATAAATCTTACAATGTTTTTCAGAGCCACAGAACTGAAGAATGGGATCTGGGGTAGTTGGAGCTTCATTCAGAGGAAACCAAAATCCAACATTTTGTTGTAACCCCAGTGACTTATGTAAGATGGGCATGTAGCCTAAAACCTATGATTATGATTTGTATTAAGAACCATTTAAATTGGACGATATATAGTTATTACCACTTCTGGTATTAAATGTTATATTTCGGAACGCCTTGCATGCCAGGCATGCGGCGGGTTGCCACCCCTAGATCCAATATAGGGTCTGGGGCGTGACAAGTTCGGCACTCCACTCTCACCTTTGCGCCTGCAAAGAACCAAAAAGAAAAGAAAGAAAACGTTTCTAATTAATCATGGCCTGCAAAACCTTAAGATGTCGTACTGTTTCATTTTGCTGCATTTGAAAGCAAATTATCTATATTCGAAGTAGCAAGGCGGTGGGGCGGGGCAAGCTTACCAGCGATGTAGGTGGTCTTGGGCGTTTCGAAGCCGGCGCGGCAGATGTCGCAGAAGACGCAGCCCTGGACGACGAACCCGGTGTTGGTCGCCGCCTTCACGTCGCGCGCGCCGCTCACTGCGGCCGGGAGGAAGAACGCCACCACGACGGCCCATGCAGCGAACGCCGGGATATGATTCATCGCCATCGCCATCGCCGGAAATGGATATCGGAGTAGAGAATGCTGAGGCAGCGAAGATACTAGTTAAGAAGGCAAAGATGATGCTGCCGTAAAGCAGTGCCCCCAGCGGTGCCTACTTATTGATTGAAGTGCTGTTACAGTCACCGCAGGTGAGGTAAATCTTGAAGATTAAGGAAGATGGGATTCATTGCTCTCGGGATGCGGTGTTAGCTGCCTTCAGCGAGAATCACGTGGGCGGCTGCAAGGAACCCTCGCTGCAGGGATGATTACCGCCCGACGTGCAGGCATATATGATTGCTTTCGCACGATTTTTTCGACGTGCAGGTATATATTGATTCTGATAGCCCTGGCTTGTGGGGGCTTCTCTGCTGTCTTGGCAGCATGATCTTATTAAAATTAACTTTGATAAAAATATTTAAGGTAGATTTATCGGATCAGATTGTGATTCGTATATGTAATAGAGCTATATTAATGGCAAAGAAATTTGGCCTTTTTGATTCTTCTGTTTTTCTTGTCAAACTTTATACTGTTTGAGTAGGTATTTTCAATACAACTCATAGCCTTGGCGCTCGCAGTTTTTTTATTGAGGAGAAATCTATTATTATTATTAGCTAGCTCTGATAGGACTTTGCGATCATCTGCCAATCAATTCTTTATCCGCGACATTCGGTCTACTCTTCAGGATACTTACAGCGTCTAAATTCGGCACATCTATCGAAAAGTCAACTCAGCAGCAAACTGGATTGCTGTCCGTATGGCTCGTCATTCTAGATTTTAGAACTGGAAGCAGGAAAACCAGTGTCCTCTTATGCTTACATAAATTTTATTTTTAGACATATTAGGTTTGACTTGCCTTAAAATCATGTGATCATCTGCCTGTACCAAATAAATATATATAATTTATTTTATTTATATACTTAAGGCCTTTGGCAGAAAAGAGCAGACATTGATGGTGGCTGAGAAAATATTTGGCGATGGTCTACCAAGCTTTATGAAGTTATATAGAAGGGCACCAAAAGAGTTTTACGAATTAAGATGATAAAAGAAAAAAGAGAGAGGATTGATAAATTTTTTAAAAAATGATTATTATAAAATTATATTAAAAGTATATATGTTTTAAAATTATAATAATTTTTCTCATAATAAAACAAATCATTTCCTCACTTTTGAAATAAAAAATTTGTTATTATTTATGAAAAAAAATATTTTTATGGATAAAATAACTTTTATGTCTTTTTTGTAAAAAAATAAGGTTGATAAAAACAAAAAAGTTTACAAACTTTTTCGCAAAATAATAAGGTGCAAATGTTTTATTAAATATCTACGTACTTTCAGCATCCACAACTGCTTTCATTCCAGCAACCAGGTGATTAGTGATGGTCTAATGCAAGAAACAAGCCACAAAGCATCTTATGGTAATTGATTTTCATTGCTGCACAACTACATAGATTTATATCAACCTCTTTTTTTTCTGGTTTATTCTCGTTGATAGGCACCCCTTTCTTTTCTGTTTATAAACCTTGTAGGCTCCCATTTCGATTAACTGATGAATGATATCAACTTTTAGCCCGCCATCTCATGGCACAGGCTGCTTCTTACACAAAACTTCGTCTTGATTCACAATAAAGTATTTCATGTAGATTCCCGTGCTATCAAATGGAGCCCGCCAATCCAGTCATCTAAAACATGCATATGCCTAAATATGTCGAGAGCGTAACTGTTTTGAGTGGAAAAAGCTCCAAAAGAGCCTATTTTGGTCCTTCTCTCTTCCACACCTCTTCTTTATGGTCTAGTCTTCTTTCACCCAATCTCTCTTTTCTACCTCATATCATATCTTGCAAACTGTAATGAATGGAGGGAGTATCTATATTTTACTGTATCTTTCTGCTGCTATTAGCCTTTTCCTTTACTGCGATATTGTCTTCTGTTATGGTTTAGGTAAATTCCAACACAAAAGTAGATCTGAATATAATTAGCTTTATTGGCCTACCATTACATTAAGTATGCATACCTCACCTCCTCAGGGTCTTCTAAAGATGGAGCCGGATGTAAACAAATACCAACTTCTTTAACAGGACTTGCAACAATTTGCGGTAGGAATATTTGGGCATAGACCTATTTCAATTCACCCAATAATCATATCCCCATTAAAAGAAGGAAGATGTATTCACATTTAGGTGACTTTTTTATTGCTTTGCGGGGTGGTGTCATCATAAGTTTGCTGTCCAGTGCTTGTAGTTGATAAATCCTAAGGAAAAGACTTTGTACACCGCCTCCAGTGCAGCAAGTCCTACGTGGGCTGTACCGTTCCTTTTTATTGGTCCACATACGCACGACACCCATTAAAAAATGTTAAGACATCCCGAGAGAAAAACTTACGATATCCTTGTTTTAAGCTTACGACACCGTAGTTATAAAGTCAAGACACCCGTTTAGAAAGCAAAAAAAACTCACGGCATCCTAGTTAAACTCACGAGATACCCTAGTTTTAAGCTTAAGACACCCGTTCAGAAAAGGTATGTGCACACAACTTCAAAAAAAAAGCCGTCTGATGTGCATTAATACCCATTCAGCTTTTTTTTGGAATATGTGTACAGACACTTTTTCTAAACCGGTGTCTTAAGCTTAAAACTAGGGTGTCGTGAGTTTAAAACTAGGATGTCGTGAGTTTTTTTTGCTTTTTGAATGGGTGTCTTGACTTTATAATTACGGTGTTGTAAGCTTAAAACTAGGGTGTTGTAAGTTTTTTTTTGCTTTTTTTAATATGTGTCTTTATTTTGACATGACGTGCATTAATATCAGCTTTTTTTGGAATTATGTACAGACGAGTGGGTATCGTGCCTTTATAACTATGGTGTCATGGCTTTATAACTAGGGTGTCGTAAGTATTTTTTTGCTTTTTTAATAGGTATCTTTATTTTGACATGACATGCATTAATACCAGCTTTTTTGAAATTTATGTACAGACAAGTGGGTGTTGTGGCTTTAAACTACGGTGTCGTGGCTTTATAAATAGGATGTCTTAAGTATTTTTTGCTTTCTTAACAGGTGTCTTAGTTTTATAACTACGGTATTGTAAGTAAGGTTTTTTTTGCTTTCTTAATAGCTATTTAATTTTGACGTGACGTGCATTAATACCCGTTCAGTTTTTTTGGAATATGTACGGATACCTTTTTGAACGGATGTCTTAAGTTTAAAACTAGGGTGTCGTCAATTTAAAACTAGAATTTCATGAGTTTTTTTTTCTTTTTGAACGGGTGTCTTCACTTTTTAACTACAGTGTCGTAAGCTTAAAACTAGGGTATCGTAAGTTTTTCTCTTGGGATGTCTTAACATTTTTAATGGGTGTCGTGCGTATGTGGACCAATAAAAAAGAATGGTGCAACCCACGTAGGACTTGCTGCACCGGAGGCGGTATACAAAGTCTTTTTCAAATCCTAAATGTTTGGACATTGGCAGCTAAGCAACTATAAATGAGAAAATCCTAGAAAGACAAACTATTGGGCGGACTTAAATATTAAGATTTCTTTGAAACAATGCATAAACGAAAGGATTTAATTGTAATGCATGCAGAATATGTTTCATCTATGATGCCATTCAAGTTTAACTCCGGATAATTGACATCATTTATAATTCAGGGGTTCAGGTAAAACTCAGGTTTGGACACTACAAGAAAATGTTAAAATAGTGACAAAAAATTGTCACTAAATTGTGATGGTTTAGTAACAAAATAGTGATGAAAATTAAAATTAGTAACGGATTAGTCTATCCATCACTAAACCATCACTAAATTAGTGACGGACTATCACATCGGTCACTAAATTAGTGACAAATGGGGCAATCTGTCACTAATTTAGTGATGGATTGCCCTTTCATCACTAATCCATCATAAATTAGTGATGGATTTTCCTTCCATCACTAATCCATCACAAATTAGTGATGGATGGGGCAATCCATCACTAAATTAGTGACGGATTGTTCTTCCATCACAAATTAGTGACGGAAGGTAATCCGTCACTAAATTAGTGACGAATTAGTAACGGATTGCCTATCTAAATTTATACTCTAATTTTTTTAAAAAATTTTGTGATGAAAAAGCTGTGTCCGCATGTGCTAGTTACATGCGACGCCTCCCATACGCATCCCAGCCACATGTCCACCTCTCGGCGCGCGCTATGCGCGTCTGCTACTCGGCCTGCACGTGCACCTGCCATGGCCTATGCGCGCCTGCTATGGCCCGCACGTATTTGCACCAATCGGCCTGTCTCTTTAGCCGCACAATCTTGCTTGTGTCTGGTGCCCCTTGCGTCGTGTCTGCGCATGCCCAGCACCGTGTCTATGCTTGCACGAGCCTGTGCGTGACTGCACTTGGCTACACGCACATCCCTAATTTACTTATGGATTGCCCTTCCATCACTAATTCTCATAAAATTAGTGACGGAAGAGCAATCCATCACTAATTTAGTGATGGATGGGACAGTCCATCACTAATTTAGTGATGGACAAGGTCATCCATCATTACACTACAAGAAACATGACTTTTGCCTACGATTTTTTTCGTAGGAAAAGATAGAAAAAATCGTAGGAAAAGCCTTTCCCTATAATTTTTGAACTTTTCCCTATGAAAAAAAAATCGTAGGCAAGATGCATAGGGAAAGCCTTTGCCTACGACTTTCAAAATCGTAGGCAAAGATTATACCTTTTCCCTACGATTTTTTTGTAGGGAAAAGTTCATATTTCGTAGGGATAGAGTGACTAGAATTTGAAATATAAATTTGAATTTGAAAACTTTTGCCTACGAAGATAAAAAATCGTAGGGAAAAATCAAAAAATATATTTTTTATCTACATCTTTCCCTACGAAAATTCTTAAAATCGTAAGGAAAAGTTGGGTAATAATAATTTTTAATAATTTCTTTCCCTACGAGAAACCCCAAAATCGTAGGAAAAATAAAAAATATATATTTTTTATTCACATTTTTCCCTACGAAAATTCTTAAAATCGTAGGGAAAAATTAGCTAATAATTATTTTAAATAATTTCTTTCCCTACAAAAAGCCTCAAAATCGTAGGCAAAAATTAAAAAAAATATTTTTTTATCCACATCTTTCCCTACGAAATCTCTTAAAATCGTAGGAAAAAATTAGCTAATAAATTTGTTTAATATTCCTTTTCCTACAAAAAAAAACCCCAAAATCACAGAAAAAAAATTAAAAAAATATTTTTTTATCCACATCATTCCCTACGACTTTTCTAAAAATCATAGAAAAAATTAGCTAATAATCATTTTTAATGATTCTTTTTCAAATTATTATTTTTTAACCATTTTTACCTGCAAATATAAATTAAATCGTAGGAAAAAATAATAAATATAAATTTTTTTTTCTTTTTTTCCCTACAAGATATGTCTAAAATCGTATAGAAAAGTTATATTTATTCTATTTTAAATATTTTTTAATATTTTAAAATTATATTTCTATTTTAAAATTTTAATATTTTGCATATTTTATTTAAATAGAATATAATTTGTTTGTTTCGTATTTTTTTAAAAAATTAAAAACTGTATCAATAAAAATAATATAATTCTTTACATACAATACCCATTACATATACAATTTTTTTACACAATGACAACAAAGGATAAGCATCAAATTAACTAATAAATGAAAGTCAATTGTCCATATCAATTACAATATCCATAACTAACATAAAACATCAAATCACATAATGAGACAACACAACATAAGGTACTGGACACTTCATAAAGATCCCATTTATAAATGACTTCACCAATTTTCTAGCTCTCTTAAAACATTACTAGAGTAAGCAATGCCCTAAAATGACATTGCAATTCATCAATGTTCCAATAAGACATCATTGCAGACCTCTCATGCCAAAGTACACCTTGCTCACTTTCCTTGAAAGATCCTTTCAGGGTATCAAAATTACTTTCTGCAAGGTTGAAAAACAAGTATTAAAAAAGTTTATATTTTATTAATTTTTATGCTCAAAGAAAATAAATTATTAAATCAAAATCATGGCAACTTGCAATTGAGTACAACTTGTTCAAATACCATGTTAGCATCTCTAAAAGTATAATTAAACATATGAGTTTATCAAGCAAGTTAATTATGCTATGTAATGTGAAAATATCATACAAAATATGGGTCATGTAGAACATACCTCTGGACTAAGATGCATGGTCATGTGCACATAATTCAATGACTCAAATAAATATACAAAATAGATCTTATTTACATAAAGAACTTTGGCATGGCACAGAACAGCATGTACAAATAAATAGTTCAATTAATATAAAAAAAGTAAAAGCAAGGCTAACACAATTAGCATTAACTAAAACCAAAGGGTTTAATTATGCTTACGTCTGTATAGATTTCTTCAAAGCAGCAACAGTTTCAGCTGGGGTAGAAGTATCGATTGAAAACTCAATTGTATCAGCCATGTTGGGACTTCTATTGAAGTTGCTGATGGGCCTCATCAACAATACTGCATTTGAGTAAAGGATCTTCTCGTTATCATACCGAAGAAAGATTGTAGTTAATATGTTCATTTCTTCTACAATCATTTGCACGACATTATCATACCGAAGGAAGATTTAAGAGCATTTCTCCCACCTCTCGACGACAGTGAAACAAAGATCCTGTTGCTACCGCCCTTGCCTCGTCGGATGATCGTACCTGAACGAACACGGTGCCATCAGTATACGCATGGGGGTTGATGGCGCGGGTGGTGCGCTGGCCGCAGACGTTGCAGGTGAAGGCCACGAGCATCCGGCGGCGAGGCGATTGGTGGTTCTTTGAATCACTAAGATTAATTGATAAGGTCATACTTTGAATCACTAGTAACAACTGCATACAATTAGAGGTAAAAGTTTTGAAGAATAATCACCCATTCAAGAAGGTACTGAGTCACAGGTTCAAGATTCACATCATTGCTCTTCCGACCACTTATTATTTCCAACACGACAACTCCATAGCTAAATGTATCAACCTTCTCAGATAGCTGTCCATGAATAGCATACTCAGGTGCTGTGTAACCCCTGTTCAACAACATTACACAAGCTGAAATCAGAAGATAAATGCCAACCAAACCCAACATTTCTCACAATCACTGAAGGTTAAAGACAATGTGAAACAATAAATGAGGGAAACAAAATGCATGAATTAGATTTCTGACATACAATGTTCCAGCAAATTTGGTGCTGAGATGACTGTGATCACCAGGTAGAAGCCTTGCCAAACCAAAATCAGCAATCTTAGGCTGGAAATTGTCATCGAGAAGTACATTGCTGGGCTTTATGTCACGATGTATGATACAAACATGGAATTCCTGATGCAGATAAGCTAGTCCTCGTGCTATGCCAACAATTATATCAAATCTCTGTTTCCAGTTGAGAGTTCCACGTCTCTCACCTGTCAACCAGTTGGCAGAACTGTTCTCAAACGCCACAACAAGAAATGATAGAGAGAATCCCAGAAATACTAGAGCAAATTGATGCCTGGCCTTTCAATGGACCAGACTATGACATTTTGTTCCTATTGACTAATCATGTAGCATCCAATCCATCATGCCAATTATCTTTAATTTTCGACCATTCTCACTGCACAATAACTATGGTATGCAGTAAAAAGTTAACTATATAATATAAAACTAACTGTGTGCAGTATAATGTGTGAGTAAGAAGATAATTATGTGCACATACACAGTTATTTTCTCGTTGCATATAGTAAGAAGGATAGAAAATTTAAGAGAATCAGTACGGTGAACCAGATGTTATGAGGTTGGTCCAAGGCCAATTATCAATTTACCCAAAATATCATTCTATAATAGAAACTGGAGAGCAGAAAAATATGATGAGGTCCTAAAAATATCAATTCTTAGAGGGTTCCTCTTCTTCTGAGGATGTGTAGGTGCATTGGATAAGCGACTATAACACGATACTTAAACCATCAGCTAGCACCAGGAGAAAACAGTGGTTAAAAACAGAGCAGTGAAGCCTCAAACATGGAGACAGAGACATCTTAGTACCATATAAGAATTTATCTAGGCTGCTATTTGCCATGTACTCATAGACGAGGAGCAGATCAGGGCCTTTGGTGGAACATCCAAGGAGACGAACCAGATTTCGATGGTGAACATTGCTTATAAGCTTGACCTCGCTATGGAATTCTGTGCTTACCCTATTGGTGTTAGCTACCATGAGTTTCTTCACGGCAACTGCTTTGCCGTTTTCCAGCACACCCTGTCACAGAAAACGGCGGTGGAGACCGTCCGATTGGTGGAGTCAGAGTCGGCGGGAATCGGGGGGCCCTCCATTCCCGATCCGGTGGTCCAGCCTCTCCCAGCCGCGGCGTTCAGAACGAGACCCATCGCCGCATCCTACCAAAAACCCCGAATCAATCAGCCCAGGAATCAGATCAAATCGGAATCAAAAGAGACAGGGAGGAGGGATGGGATGATTACCTTGGAGAGAGGTGAAATCGAAGCGCTGTTGCGGAGGAAGGGGACGAGATTGGTGCTCTCGGAGTCGGAGTGGAGATCGGCTTCGTCTTCTTTATCTGGACGGAGAAGAGAAGAGAAAATTAGGGTTTGGATCGATTGAAAGCAGGAAGAGGAGAAGAAGAGATGGGGGAGAGATCGTACGCTTGGAGGCGACGGCGAGGAGGGAAGGGCGTTTGGACAGGGGGCGACCGGGGGAGAAGAGGGAGAGGGGCGAGGGGGAGGCAGGCATGGCTGCGGAGGCTACGATGGACTCCATGCCGTGTCCCAGCTCGCCTCTGCCAGCCGATAGCCGAGGCGATGGACAAGAGGGAGAGGAGGAAGAGGAGGAGGGCGGAGAGGTCGCAGAGGTACTGGTCGTCATCGTTGTGGGCATCCGGTGGGAGGGCGGCGGGGTCGGTGGAGGAGTGGAGGGGCTGGATGGAAGAGATGGAGTTAGGGCACAGGCAGAAGTCGGGTGGTGTTAAGGCTTAAAAGGGTTTTTTTTTTTTTTTTTTGCTAATCCTTTGCCGCATCGCGAAAACCATAGGAAAAGGGTTATTATGAAAAAAAAAAAAAATTTGGAGGATGCTTTTGCCTCCAAAAAAAAAAAAAAAAATTTAGGAAAAGGTCTAGAGACTTTTCTTTAGAAAAAATATTTGCATGTAATTTTATCTTCATAATAAAAATAATTTTATAAAAAAAATTTTAAGCATTTCTTATTGTATAAAAGAAATAAAAATAAAAATAAAAATAGTTACCAAATATATAACAAAAATTGTAAAAAATAAAATAATGATGATGATCAATAGGCATGGGCGCGGGGCTGTGCCTGTCATGGCCTCATCGTGCCAGAAAAATTGTCGTGCCATGCTTGGCACGACACATTAACAAATGGGTCGTGCCAGGCACGGCCCGATAAAAAATTCAAATTCGGCACGGCCCGTGACCCATCAAGAAATTGGCCACGGGCCGTGCCAGGCACGGCCCTTCTGGGCCATGCCAAATGGCCGTTCTGGGCCGTTTGTGGACCATGCCAATGGGCCACGGGCCGTGCTTGGTACGGCCCTTCTGGGCCGTTTTATGGGTCGTGCCATGGCACGGATGGTGCCTAGGCGTGCGTGTGCCTAGGCACTAGCCAGCTGATCAAAGCCATGATCCCGATCAGCGATGATGGATCCGACGATTGCAATCGATCCGATCGGAGACGATCCAACGGTTGCGATCGATCCATGCCATGATTTCGATCGGCGATGATCGATCCGACGGTTGCAATCAATCTGATCGGAGACGATCCAACGGTTGTGATCAATCCAAGCCATGATCCCGATCGGGATGATCGATCCGATAGTTGCGATCCATCCGATCGGCGATGATCCGACGGTTGCGATCGATCCAAGCCATGATCCCGATCGACGATGATCGATCGGACCGTTGCGATCAATCTGATCGGAGACGATCCGACGGTTGCGATCGATCCAAGCCATGATCCCGATCGGCGATGATCAATCCAACAGTTGCAATCCATTCGATCAGAGACGATTCAACGGTTGCGATCGATCCAAACCATGATCTTGATCGGCGATGATCGATCGGATAGTTGCGATCAATCTGATCGGAGATGATCCGATGGTTGCGATCGATTCAAGCCATGATCCCGATCAGCGATGATCGATCCGACGGTTGCGATCCATTCGATCGGCGATGATCCGACGGTTGCGATCGATCCAAGCCACGATCTCGATTGGCGATGATCGATCTGACGGTTGCGATCCATCTGATCGGAGACGATCCGATGGTTGGATCGATCCAAGCCATGATCCCGATCGGTGATGATCGATTGGACCATTGCGATCGATCCGATCGAAGACGATCCAACGGTTGCGATCGATCCAAACCATGATCTCGATCAGTGATGATCGATCAGACCGTTGTGATCAATCTGATCGGCGATGATCTGACGGTTGCGATCGATCCAAGCCATGATCCTGATCAGCGATGATCGATCCGACGGTTGCAATCCATCCAATTGTCGATGATATCCGATGGTTGCGATCGATCCAAGCCATGATCCCGATCGTAGATCATCGATACGATAGTTGCGATCCATCCGATCGGCGATGATCCGATGGTTGCGATCGATCCAAGCCATGATCCCGATCGACGATGATCGATCGGACCATTACGATCAATCCGATCGGAGACGATCCGATGGTTGCGATCGATCCAAGCCATGATCCCGATCGGGGATGATCGATCCGATAGTTGTGATCCATCTGATCGGCGATGATCTGACGGTTGCGATCGATCCAAGCCATGATCCCGATCGGGGATGATCGAACCGAAGTTGCGATCCATCCGATCGGCGATGATCCAACGGTTGCGATCGATCCAAGCCATGATCCCGATCGACGATGATCGATCGGACCATTGCGATCAATCCGATACCTCGGTATTTTCTTTACCGAGGAAAGATATGATTCTCTATGATTTTCATGAAAATCGTAAGGAAAGACTTTTTCAGAAAAATATTGGCGGGTAATTTTGTCTCCAAAAATTTGATTATCAAGAAAAAGTCTTTTAAAAGGATAACTAAAAAAAGATATACATAATAATATTTTTATTATGTAAAGGAAAGATATGATTCTCTACGATTTTTATAAAAATCGTAGGGAAAGATCTAGAGACTTTTCTTTAGAAAAAATATTTGCATGTAATTTTATCTTCATAATAAAAATAATTTTATAAAAAAAAAATTTTAAGCATTTCTTATTGTATAAAAGAAATAAAAATAAAAAATAAAAATAGTTACCAAATATATAACAAAAATTGTAAAAAATAAAAATAATGATGATGATCAATAGGCATGGGCGCGGGGCTGTGCCTGTCATGGCCTCATCGTGCCAGAAAAATTGTCGTGCCATGCCTGGCACGACACATTAACAAATGGGCCGTGCCAGGCACGGCCCGATAAAAAAATTCAAATTCGGCACGGCCCGTGACCCATCAAGAAATTGGCCACGGGCCGTGCCAGGCACGGCCCTTCTGGGCCATGCCAAATGGCCGTTCTGGGCCATTTTGTGGGCCATGCCAATGGGCCACGGGCCGTGCTTGGTACGGCCCTTCTGGGCCATTTTATGGGTCGTGCCATGGCACGGCTGGTGCCTAGGCGTGCGTGTGCCTAGGCACCAGCCAGCTGATCAAAGCCATGATCCCGATCAGCGATGATGGATCCGACGATTGCAATCGATCCGATCGGAGACGATCCGACGGTTGCGATCGATCCATGCCATGATTCCGATCGGCGATGATCGATCCGACGGTTGCAATCAATCTGATCGGAGACGATCCAACAGTTGTGATCAATCCAAGCCATGATCCCGATCGGGGATGATCTATCCGATAGTTGCGATCCATCCGATCGGCGATGATCCGACGGTTGCGATCGATCCAAGCCATGATCCCGATCGATGATGATCGATCGGACCGTTGCGATCAATCCGATCGGAGACGATCCGATGGTTGCGATCGATCCAAGCCATGATCCTGATCGGCGATGATCAATCCAACAGTTGCAATCCATTCGATCAGAGACGATTCAACGGTTGCGATCGATCCAAACCATGATCTCAATCGGCGATGATCGATCGGATAGTTGCGATCAATCTGATCGGAGATGATCCGATGGTTGCGATCGATTCAAGCCATGATCCCGATCAGCGATGATCGATCCGACGGTTGTGATCCATCCGATCGGCGATGATCCGATGGTTGCGATCGATCCAAGCCACGATCTCGATCGGCGATGATCGATCTGACGGTTGCGATCCATCTGATCGGAGACGATCCGATGGTTGGATCGATCCAAGCCATGATCCCGATCGGTGATGATCGATTGGACCGTTGCGATCGATCCGATCGAAGACGATCCAACGGTTGCGATCGATTCAAACCATGATCTCGATCAGTGATGATCGATCAGACCGTTGTGATCAATCTGATCGGTGATGATCTGACGGTTGCGATCGATCCAAGCCATGATCCTGATCAGCGATGATCGATCCGACGGTTGCAATCCATCCAATTATCGATGATATCCGATGGTTGCGATCGATCCAAGCCATGATCCCGATCGTAGATCATCGATACGATAGTTGCGATCCATCCGATCGGTGATGATCCGATGGTTGCGATCGATCCAAGCCATGATCCCGATCGACGATGATCGATCGGACCATTGCGATCAATCCGATCGGAGACGATCCGATGGTTGCGATCGATCCAAGCCATGATCCCGATCGGGGATGATCGATCCGATAGTTGTGATCCATCTGATCGGCGATGATCTGACGGTTGCGATCGATCCAAGCCATGATCCCGATCGGGGATGATCGAACCGAAGTTGCGATCCATCCGATCGGCGATGATCCAACGGTTGCGATCGATCCAAGCCATGATCCCGATCGACGATGATCGATCGGACCATTGCGATCAATCCGATACCTCGGTATTTTCTTTACCGAGGAAAGATATGATTCTCTATGATTTTCATGAAAATCGTAAGGAAAGACTTTTTCAGAAAATATTGGCGGGTAATTTTGTCTCCAAAAATTTGATTATCAAGAAAAAGTCTTTTAAAAGGATAACTAAAAAAAGATATATACATAATAATTTTTATTATGTAAAGAAAAGATATGATTCTCTACGATTTTCATGAAAATCGTAGGGAAAGACTTTTTAGAAAAATATTGGCGGGTAATTTTGTCTCCAAAAATTTGATGATCAAGAAAAAGTCTTTTAAAAGGATAACTAAAAAAAGATATATAATAATATTTTTATTTAATATCATATTGCATAATAATATTGATAATATATATATATATTATTTATTATAATAACTTTATAACATGTTCTATATACATTATGTATTACAATATAAGATTAATAATTTTATTAACAATATGATAATACATAATAAATCATAGTATACTACAATATTATAATAAGTAATTATTTTATTATATAAAAAATATTATATAATATTTTTATTTTTATGTATTATATAAATACATATTTACTATATAATATATGTAAATAATAATATAGTATTAAAGAAACTATAGTAATTATTACTAAGAATATTATAATATAACATGTTAACAGTATAATAAATAATAATTATAAATACAATATAAGAAATAAATAGTAATTAATATTTATAATTATTAATAATATCATATAAAATATATAATTAATATAAATATAGTAAATATAAAATTTAATTTTGGGAAAGGTATACATCCTTTCCCTACGATTTTCGTGAAAATCGCAGGGAAATGGTTAGATTTATGAAAAAGGGTTTTTCCTACGATTTTTATTAAATTCGTAGGGAAAGGTTGCCTATCTTTCCCTACGATCTTCGTGAATATTGTAGGTAAAAGTCTACATCCTTTCCATGAAAGGCCCTAGACCCTTTTCCTACGATTTTTATGAAAATCGTAGGGAAAGACTCTGGACCTTTACCTACGATTTTTGTTAAAATTGTAGGGAAAGACTTTTTAAAAAAATAAAAAGTCTTTCCCTACGATTTTTAAAAAATCATAGGTAAAGGCTCTGGATCTTTCCCTACGATTTTTTTGAAAATCATAGGGAAATATTTTTTAGAAAAATTTTGGAGGGAGATTTTGCCTCCAAATTTTGGTATAGCTTTTCCCTACGATTTTCAAAAATTCGTAGGGAAAGATTGAGAACCTTTCCCTACGATTTTTTGAAAATCGTAGGGAAAGATCTTTTCAGAAAAATTTTGGAGGGAGATTTTGCCTTCAAATTTTTGGTATAGCTTTTCCCTACGATTTTTAAAAAAATCATAGGGAAAGGTTCTCAATCTTTCCCTACGAATTTTTGAAAATCGTAGGGAAAATCTTTTCCCTACGATTTTCTAAAAATTGTAGGGAAAGATCCGAAGCCTTTCCCTACGATTTTTTGAAAATCGTAGGGAAAGATTCTAACTTTACGACTATGGAATCTTTGCCTACGATTTTTAAAAAATCGTAGGGAAATATATCTTTTGCCTACGATTTTAAAATCGTAGGTACGAAAATCGCAGGCAAAAGTCATTTTTCTTGTAGTGTTAATTTAGTGACGGATTGCCCTTTCGTCACTAATTTATCATAAAATTAGTGATGGAAGAACAATTCGTCACTAAATTAGCGACGGATTGCACCATCCATCACTAAATTAGTGATGGACCGCCCCAATTCGTCACTAATTTAGTGATGAATTTTTTATTTGTTACTAAATTTATATTTTAATTTTTTTAAAAAAATTATAATGAAAATTATTCCATACTAGTGTGCCTAATTCAGTGACGGAGGAATAATTTCGTCACTAATTAGTGATGGAATTATTATTCCGTCACTAACCCTTCCTTCTTCTATCCGCATCTTTCTTTTTTTTATCCAATAGGCCGTTCCTTCCATCCGCCCGTGCCTAGGGTTTCTTAGGCAATCTTGATGGAGCCAGAGAAGGAGGCGGAGATTTCCCCCTATGTTCCTACTCTTTCGACGATAATGGCCTCTTCCTTTCTCTCCCATCGCCTCTTCTTCTTCTTATCTTACATCTCTCCATTCCCTCTCTCTCTCTGATTCTCTTCAATAAGTGGAACCCTACAAAAGGTTCATCGCCTTGAAGCTTGGCCACGTTCTCAGCCGGAGAAGAGTTGGGAGAGAGGTTTGGTTTCGGACTATAAATTGAGGCCGAACCTCTTTTGCAAACCAATTTCATTCTCTTCCTCTTCCTCCTCGTAGCTCTCCCTCTTCCTCTCTTTAGTTCTTCGTCGGTAGGCTAAATGGATCCTAAGTTGCACAATAAGGTATTTACACTATCTAGGTGATCTTTCAGTGTAGTAGGAGAAAGCTGGTGGGATTTATAATTAACAGAGGTAGGTACTTACATCCCTTTCCATGCCATTTTTGGCTTCATTTCTAACCTAGTGTAGGTTGTTTTTCTTTTTGAAATTATTTTAAGCAGGATAATTGCTGCCCTACTCTAGTTTAATTGGAATTGACAAGTTATAAGATCCTTATTACAAGGTGTTCTTGGGTGTTTCCATTTAGTGTTCCATGTGGAATCCTAATTTTTGAAAGTCTTTTGTTAGGAAAAAAATTTCTATCTGCCAAAGGTAAGACTTGGATTGAGCGTGTGTGTATATATTAAAAAAATATTCCTAACTTGCTGAAATCTTCATTGTTATCCTTGCCTTTATCATTTAAGACTGTCCTGCATTAATCAGCATGTCCTGTGAGGGAGTCCAAGTCTTTGTATTGCCTTCTGTGCAGAAAGACCCTTGTATACCATATCGGAGAAGTGCCATCAGAAAAAGAGCTTTTCAGCTATCCTTGGATAACTGACCAAGAAGTCACATAATTATGTTCTAGTACGTTTCAGAACATGGAATCCCTCAAATACAGCCTTCCAGTCACAATGGCAAGATAATTTTCACTCTAAATCTGCTCCAGCTAATTTATGTTATTCACATCTATGTATTCCTACTGATAAGTATTTTGTTGGTATGCTTATGTTATGCAAGATCTGCCAATGCCCAACTTCAGGCTTTGTTCATTGCCTGAGGCAAGTTAGATATGAGAAGTAGTCATTAGTGTTGGTTGGATAGTTTTCCCATAATTTAACATTTTGAACTTCAGATCTTCAGGAAATTTTGTGAATCAATTAATTTTGTGATGAAACAGCTGCATGGGTATGTGTTTGATAACATGTTCTAAGAAACTTGTTTTAGTAGGTTAAACCATAGTTAGCTACTATTATGAAAATATGGCATTTATGCGGTGATTTCAACATGGTTGATATGAAGTGGAAAGAAGAGTTCTCCTTTGTTGGTTCACAATGTCTTTTTTATTAATAAAAAGGAAATTAAGCCATCATTTATGACTGCTGTTTGTTGTTATCAACTTCTACTTCAAATGTCATGAAAGAGCTCTTTGTAGAGAGCTTTTTAATATGTGTTAATATCTTTGCTTATTCCTTGTATCCATGAAATGGAAAATATGTGACTACTTAGTGGTTATCATCTTCCAAAAGTCATGGTTTTGGAAAAAAATACTTTGAACTAATTATGGAACTCTGCTTAGTGGTTTCCTATTCTCCACAAAAGTAAATCTTGGCGATATGAATTCAAGGGGCTTTGAATTGATGTTTAACTTGTTCATCAGATTAACCTCATCTTTATATTATGTTGAGAACAGTGTGGAAATGGGTTGAGAAGCATTCTAATTAAAGTCTGAGATCACATTGCCCTCAAAACATTCCTTTTGAAACCTGATTTATATTATCCTTGCATGCTCTGGTGGTGATAACTCTTCTCACCCAAATGCTACATTTTCTCACCTTAATCTGCACAGCTCTTAATTTTTTCAAGGTCCACTTTGAGTTTGCCTTGGTTCTTCTAGTAATTTCTTTAGGCTTGCTTTTCTTCTGCAGCCATATGTTCATAAAATTTTGGTTCTCTTATTATATTTGTGAGACTAGCTACTTGTGGTGAGCGGGCTTTTTGGAAGTGTTTGTTCGTCATGCTCTTTTATAGTGGAATGCCTTCTGAATGTTGGATTAATTTAACTAATGCATGGTTCTGCATCTGGATGACAAGATCACTTGGCTATGATGATGGAGTTACTTGGGAAAATGCCACGAAAGGTGAGATTTTTTTTCTCTCGCAACTCTCTTGCAGTCATTAAGTGAATAACTGTTTTTCCCTCCTGAGTCCAGGTTGCTACTTCAGGATCTCGGTCAAAGGACTTCTTTGACAGGCATGGAGACCTGAAGAGGATCCGAAGGCTGAAATTCAGGCCGTTGGATCGTCTTCTAGTTGAGAAATACAAATTTGTTGACTCTGAAGCCCAAGAATTTGCTAGCCTTCTTTGTCCTCTACTTGATTTTGCTCCAGAGAAGCGGCCCACAGCTGCAGACTGCCTACGACACCCTTGGCTTAAGAGCACAAAAAAGCTCACTGATGAAAATATTGAAGCAAGCATAGAAAGGCTAGAGATTGGCATGAGCAGCAAGCTCAAAGTTTAGGTGCACAAATGAGAAGATTTTAAACATGCCTAATGTGAAGACTATCCCACTCCGTCTTGGTAATATTAATCGTTTATCCACAGAAAAGCTTCAATAATTTTGATTTCATTTATCTAAATGGGTTTCAGATTGAGGTCTGCTTTTGGAGGAAGCAGATTCAAAAGCAATGGTAACCCAAGCTTATTTTTGATTTATTTGTTGATTTCTTAACTTAACTACCCAAGCTTTTGCAGATGTAGTGGTACAGATATATCTGGATAGTGCTGGTGATCTGGTAAATCTTCCTATCTTTGAATTATTTTTTGATTTCTTACTATTGAAAATATAGCACAAATAAGATGCAGACTTATTTGCAGATTTTCTTAGCTTCAATTATTTATTATATAATTGTGAGGCAGCTAAATATTAATGAATGCTTTGCATGTCTTATAGATAGTTAGATATTGAGTAAAAAAGCCTACATAGGAGGTCATTACTTTCTACAAGCTCATGATTATAAGCTATGGGGAGTCAAAAGAGAGGTTTGAACAATGTCACAGGGAAGGGGAAACAAGTACTAGAAACTTACTGGTAGAATTAATAAGGTTTCATTGGATAAGTGATGCACATGACTTTGAATTTGCCACTTTAGTTTCTCTTTATAAATATTCTACATAACTGTTTACAACAGCTACAAGGATCCATCTATTAAACCAAAATCACGTTTCCGGGAGAATCTATTCGAAAGGTGTAATTTTACTTCAATTGATAGAAAGGAGACATATAAGTTTGCTGAAGTTGATAATAAGGGGGGAAAAATCAGATGGAAAATGAATCATTTATCACATGGTAAAGATAACTCTGGAATATGACACAATTTGAGAAGACAATGAGGCATCACATTATAAACGGGAGGGAAAGAAATGATTAAATAGGTTGACAAAAGAACACGTCGGAAGTAGATTAAAGCAGAGCACAACAATACCAACTTCTTCCACATGGTCCACCTTTTTCTCTTTCTCTTTTCTTTCTTTCTTTCTTTTTTTTTTTTTTTTTTGAGAACAAGATTGTGTGGATGCCCAGCTGAACTTTAGAAGAATTTACACCAAGAGACTTTACCAACCCAGCCACCAGCACCCTTGACCTAACAAAATTATTGATGAAACTTTTTTTAAATAAATCCATAAAACATGTATTTAATTCCATTAAGCAAACAAATTTAAAGTATAACATTGCAATACATCACAAACTGTTAATCCGAGAGTATCTCTCAAACCTTATTGATATTCAAGTTCACTGCCGGTTACTATTTCCTTATAAGACTTTCCCTTGATTTCAACCTTGCTGACGAGGAACTTTTAGTCCTTATTCAAGAAGGCAAAAGGAAACGTCAATGTAGCAGTTGATATGTATTACAGTGGTTCTAAGCTTGTATCTGGTAGTGAGGAAAGTTTATTTTCTTGCAGTGCACATGTTGACAAGGATGAGAGCTTTGCTGATAGTTGTACTTTAAAGGCTGACATTTCTTTTGAGGCAACAAGTAACTTGCCTAAGTTGTTTGTACAAGATTCATCAACAGAGGACTCAAATATGACTAATGTATCATTACCAATTGAAAAGTATTCTCCTGTTGATCATGGTTTGTATTGCCTTTTTAAACTAAGTTAGGAAAGGATCTGGTATTTGATTTATTAGTATCGCAAGCTACATTACATATAACCATTCTGCAGCTTGCTGGAAGGCTGGATAGCCAGCTCCCTACTTGCACCTGGCATGTACTTTTGATTTGGTGGAGCGAGAAAAAGGCAAAATAAAAACCACTGCTATGCTCTGCAACATGTTTAGAAGGTTGTTGAAATGTTGTTTTTTTGGTTCTTATTTGTTTATTCCTTTTCTTTTCAAGATTGATGTATTCTGAGGCTTAGTATCTATTGGCACTACCTTCTTCTCATGCAGCCTGCTTGCTTTGTCCCCTGATGATGTGCTACCTGCTGTATACCTATGCACAAACAGAATTGCTGTCGACCATGAAAACATGGTTAGTCTACATTCCAACACTGAGTGAGCCAGTTGGACTAAATGGTCTACTTCCAATTTATTTTCTTCAATGGTGTTGGTGTTGCATGAGTGCGTCCTGTTCCATGAATCTTTACAATTAAAGCAATCAGGTAGTTTCCTTGATAGATTTTAAGCTAGCGAACCCTGACAAATCTCAGTAAAACATGAAAGGTTGATTTTTCTTGCTTATATCCTATGTCATATCCACTTTTCTACGGGGCTTGGTGAGTATCTAAAAATTAAAACATGGTTAGTCTACATTCCAACACTGAGTGAGCCAGTTGGACTAAATGATCTACTTCCAATTTGTTTTCTTCAATGGTGTTGGTGTTGCATGAGTGCGTCCTGTTCTATGAATCTTTACAATTAAAGCAATCAAGGTAGTTTCCTGACAGATTTTAAGCTAGCGAACCCTGACAAATCTCAGTAAAACATGGAAGGTTGATTTTTCTTGCTTATATCCTATGTCATATCCACTTTTCTACAGGGCTTGGTGAGTGTCTAAAAATTAAAACTAAGTTTGCTTATATCCTATGTCATATCCACTTTGCTATTATTTGGTAATCATATATTTTCTCTCAATAATCTTTGTTAACCCCTGGATATTCTTCAAAGGTGATGTTGCACAAGAATGCCGGCGGACTCAATCATTGCTTGCTCCTCCCCACCCTCTTTCTATTTATAATCTATTTTGTGAGCTTCGGAAGATAAGTTAACAATCTACAGAATCTAAGCTCATTCAACTAACTTGGTCTAAAGTATTTAATTGAATAGATTGTTGCTCATCTTATGTCAATACTAATTAAAGAACTTCTATCGTATCAATTTTAGTTTCAATTTTAACTTTAATTTTTAGTTAAAAGATAACTTTTTCAAGCTATAACTTTTGCATGTTAAGTTTTACATGCGTATCTTTTGGTTTTAGGGAAGGGATGAATGATGCATCTTGGGAAGGCTTTAGAATGTGACCTTGATGGAAAAGAAGGCATAAGAGCTTACGCTACACTTATGGATACTATGATGGTGTAGCCAATGGCAACTCCAAATAAGTTGACATATGACAGAGTCCGCAAAACCTAAACTGTGCTCCACCTACATGCAAAAACAACATACTTTAAAATTTATGTTTCAAGGGAGCTGCATTGCAACAGCAAAAATAAGGAGACTGGAGGTGTAGAAGGTGATGAAGGAGAAGAGAATCCATCCAAGTGTGACATGGCCCATGCCAGCGTTAATAGTTTGATCATTACAAGTTGTCTCTTTTACTTATCTTAAACTTAATAATTTGATGTCAATTGTATCAAACATTAGTATTGTTGATGTATACAAATATATTTATTTTATTTTATGAAATGCATTTTTTATTCTTAAATTTAAATTTTTATCTATAAATTTTATTAGAATGCATTAAATATATTGTAATTTAAAAATAATTTTAAATTTATAAGAAAAAAAATTTGATGAAATTTTATTAGGTTAATGATGGATTAGTGATGGAATTTTGATAGAAATAATAGTGACGGATTAGTGACAAAATATTAGTGATTGATTAGTGATGGAACATGTTGGCCCAGATGGCAACCCAAGAGGGGGTGAATTGGATTCTTAAAAAAATTTAACTCTTTTTAAAATTAAATCGATTGATATCAAAGTATGCAAGCGGATGGAGTTAATCGAAGCTAAGCACAAGCAATTAAAGAAGAGAGAGAGAGATCAAAACACTACAAACATAAAGATTTTATAGTGGTTCGGTGTAACCAATACCTACATCCACTTCCAAGGTTCACTTGGGTCCACACTATAATCCTCTTGATTACAGTCGAGTTTTTTACAAGCTCACAACTCAAACTTATTATTTTACCTGGGATCACAACGAACCCAGCTGGTTTTTCGAGCTTACCAGCACAAAACCCAACCTCAAGCTATATCTAGCTTGACCCGAGGTATACCACCTCCACTAATTTAATCCTCCGATTGAATTAGCAAACAAATGAAATCAATTAATGTTTACAATGACAAACTGCTCCTCTAATGAGCGAATATGCAATATAAATAGACAGGAATAGAAAAGCCTGTTTGAAGCAATTTGAATGTAGGCTTGGCTTTTTTTCTTCTTTTCCTCTTCTCCTTTTAAAGGTTGAATCAAGCTCCAGCTCAGATTTCACCCAGGAATATGTTGTTGAGAAGATGGGAAAAAATAAGTTTTGGCTTCTTTTCCTTCTTTGAAATCCTCTGAAATTGAACTTTATATGCCTTGGATTTCTTTTGAATCTTTCTTTAGAAGATGGGCGAGCTCACAGAGATTTCTCTTTTTGAAATGGCTCTCTTGAATATCTCGATTCTTTTGATCTTTCTCTCTTTTTTTTTTCTGTTCTTCCCCCCCCCCCTTTTTTTTAAACGTATGTTCTCCCCTTTTATATATTTTTTAATCCGTGATTAGGTGAAAAACTAGCCATTATTTTTGTCTTGGATTGCTCTACACACAAAAAAAATAGCCGTTAGAAATTAGGTGAGAAAATGTTACCGTTGGAGGCCGTTCTGACACTTTGAAAATCCGTTCCTATTAGGTTGGAGTTGGCTCCAACATTTCATGTGTCGGCTCCACTTTGTGTATCTGAAAATGGTAATAAAATTTTTCGTTGAGGGGTTGGCTCTCGATAAGTTATGTGTCGGCTCCCCGCTTCCAGGTGTTGGCTCCGAAACAAAGGGTGTCGACTCTAAATATGACTCAAAATATGCTCTTTGTGCTCAGGTTAGAGTCGGCTCCACTCATTCTAGGTGTCGGCTCTCGAATCTTAGGTGTCGGCTCCCGAATTCCATGTGTCAGCTCCAGAAACTGACGCAGAAAAGCATACTTTTGTCTCTCAGGTTGAAGTCGGCTCCCGACATCCATGTGTCGACTCCAGACCGTGCCGAATTTTGAGAACTATTCTGATACGCCCATGTGTCGACTCCTGACTTATAGGTGTCGACTCCAAGGTCTGACTGAACTTTTGAAAATTACAATTTAAAACTCATTTTAAAATCAATTTTGAGTGATATTTAAATTGTTAAACTTTCTTAATACCTGAAACACTCCATAAATTTGTCAGAAACAATGTGAATATACTCATGGCTTTTGTTAATCATCAAAATCAATAATTGGGTCAACAATCTCCTCCTTTTTGATGAAGACAAAAACATTGAGTATATGCATGATTAAGTTATCATAGTTAAGCTTCCCCTAAATGAGGTAGCTCCCCCTATGAAACTCAAAATAAAATTTTCTCTCCTTATATACCGTTTCATTTTGAAATTTCATTTCTCTCCCCCTTAATTTCATTTCTCTCCCTTTGAAAATCAAAAACTCATGCAATAATCAACTTAATCAAGTTACTTAAGTGTTTTTAATGCATATACAATATCTTCTCTCCCCCTTTTTTGTTGTCAACAAAAAGGTTAACATTCAACCACAAGTGAACTCATTGAATAAGACAATATTAATTCAAAGAAATTTATTGCATCAAAAGATTTCAATACATAAGCTCCATTACATCAAAACATTCCATTACATCAAAACATTCTATTACCTCAAAACATTACATCAAAACATTCTATCAAAACATTACATCAAAACATTCCATTACATCAAAACATTCTATTACATCAAAGTGTAAAGCAAACTAAAACTTTAAAATACAAAACTGAAGCGTTTCTTCAGTCCTTCTAAGATCTTTTCCATTCCTTCCTTTTGAATCTTTATAAAATCATTTAAGCTGTTTTGAACCATGTCAGCTGCATCTCTTATATTCTCTTGTAGCTCTATATTGCTTCTAGAATATGTGTCAGAATCACCAGCAAAGTCCTTGATCTTATCAAAAATATTCATTAAATCATATTTTAGGGCTTCAGAAGAAGTTCCAAAAGAGGATCCTATTTTGTTCACTTTGTCTTTTAAAATGAATCTTTTAAACTCAAAAGTCTATTTTCAAAACTATTATTCATCTTCTCTTCATGTTCAGCCAACAAAGTCTTCAATTGCTCTAATTGTAACTTAGAAAAACCAAAGCACTCAGAACTGAAGCAGGCATAGGTGTCGGTGAAGGCTTGGTCTGCTAGGTCCGGTGAAGGATGTCTCATGGATGGTCCAGCTTCTGATGGTGCTGAAGCTCCAATCTTAGCTGCCCTATCCTCTGAATGACCTTTCCTTTCTCAGTTCCCATTGACCTTAATGAACCCCATGCGCTGAACAGTAGATGCTGTAGTAATCTGTGTGCCTTAGGTTCTTTTTAGGTTCATTTTCTAAGATAACTACACCCTAACTTCGGAATGCTAAGGTTAGGATCATGCCATAGGGTAAGGAATATCTTTTCTTGCCACCAGCTTCTGCCATGTACCAAATCATCATGCCAGGTAGATTAATAGGCTGTCCAGTCAAAACACTATCCAGGATCATAATATCTCTCCGAGACATACTCGAACCTACCAGTCTTAGGGAATAAAATCCGGCTACAAATATTATGTAACAATCTAAGCTCAAGAGGCAACTGATTTGCCCTGATTTCCTCAAAATCAACAACATCTCTTCCTAACATCCTTGACAAAGCTCCTGACCTATCACTGTGAGAGTTCGCAATAGGTCCAAGAGTAGGAATCTCAAGAAGGTTTCCAAGAATCTCGGAAGTAAGATGTATCCTTTTTCCTCTTACAACAGTTACTATGCCACCGTCTCCTCTTGACAAATCTTGATAAAATTCTTTAACTAAAGCAGGATATGTAGGAATGTCTAAAGAACACACCTTTTTCCAACCAATTTCCTTTAGTTGTCGTCCAATAGCGAATCACTCATCTTCAAAAAATCCAAATTGACATTTCTTCCCATTGTAATCATCCGTCCGGCTAGAGTGTCAATGTGTGGTGAAGGAGGTGAGGAAGGATCTGAAATCGCACTAGGAGTAGAGGATGAGGATGAAGAATCCGAAGATGGCGACGGTTGACGAATTGGGCGTCTCGCCGTCCGCTTCCTCATTGTCACCGGACCACCATAGATCGTTCCCCTTCTCTTAGGTGCCATGGAATCCTAGGGAATGATTAATTGAAGGAATTCTCAAGTTTTGATAGGGTTTAGAGAGGATTTGGAGACGATTTGAGTAAGATTAGGTCGAAGAGGTGTCGACTCGGCCCTAAATAGTCCAAAAGGGTCCACTAGGTGTCGACTCCCGCAAAGTCGGGTGTTGACTCCAACTCGCTAAAATGGTTAGCGCCCGAATGGAGTCGGCTCCACTAAAGCGAGTGTTGGCTCCAAGGTCCCTGACCGAGAGCAACAGAAATAAGGTGTCGACTCCAAAGATTGAGGTGTCGACTTCAAGACAGATTCAAAAACAGATAAGAGTTTCAGAAAAATCATAAAAATCCTTGGAATATGAGAATCAATTGGTTCAACAATCTAGATAAATTTTCCTTAAAATCATGAAGAAATTTTAAGATATTAAATGAAATCTAGATAATTGAACTTAAGGGTTTCAGTATTCTAACAGATCACAAATCCCTAACTCTCCTCTAAGATAACAAAATCTCTCTTCATTCAAAGGTTTTGTAAATATATCGGCTAATTGTTCCTCAGTATTAACATATTCTAGACAAATGTCATTATTAGCTATATGTTCTCTAATGAAATGATATCTAATTTCAATGTGCTTAGTTCTTGAATGTTGAATTGAATTTTTAGTTAGGTTTATTGCACTAGTATTATCACATCTAATAGGAGTTCTATCAAGTGTTATGCCATAATCTTCAAGTTGTCGCTTAATCCAAAGGATTTGAGCACAACAACTTTCAGCTGCAACATATTCTGCTTTAGCAGTTGATAATGCAACCGAATTTTGCTTTTTGCTAAACCAAGAGATTAAGTTACTTCCTAAAAATTGACATGCTCCAGTTGTACTCTTTCTATCTAGTTTACAACCAGCATAATCAGAATCAGAATAAGCAATCAAATTTAGTGTTGAGTCTCTAGAATACCATAAACCTACATATTTGGTTCCACTCAAGTATCTTAGTATTCTTTTTACAGCAATTAAATGTGATTCTTTAGGTTCAGATTGATATCTAGCACATAAGCAAACAACAAACATGATATCAGGTCTACTTGCCGTTAATAAAGTAGTGATCCGATCATACCTCTATAATATTTTTAATCAACTGGCTTACCGTTTTATCTTTGTCTAGTTTGCATGAAGGACTCATTGGTGTTCCGAGGGGTTTGATTGATTCCATCACAAACTTTTTGAGGATTTTCTTTGTGTACTTTGCTTGGTTGATGAAGATTCCCTCTCTTTCTTGTTTGATTTGGAAACCCAGAAAGAAATTGAGTTCTCCCATCATGCTCATCTCGAATTCATCCTGCATTAACTTAGCAAATTCTTGACAAAGAGATTGTTAGTAGCACCGAATATAATATCATCAATATATATTTGTACTACTAATAAATCCTTATCTTTTCTTTTCAAAAATAGTGTTTTATCAATATTTCCTCTAGAAAAATCATTTTCATTAGAAATTTTCTTAACCTCATACCAAGCTTTAGGTGCTTGTTTTAAACCATAAAGTGCTTTGTGCATTTTAAAAACATGATTTGAAAATTTATGATCTTCAAAACTAGGTGGTTGTTCAAAAAAACTTCTTCATTTATAAATCCATTTAAAAATACACTTTTAACATCCATTTGAAATAAATTGATATTCATATGACGTGCAAATGCAAGTAATAATCTAATTGCTTCTAATCTAGCTATAGGTGCAAAAGTTTCATCAAAATCAATTCCTTCTTCTTGATTATATCCTTTTGCAACTAATCTAGCTTTGTTTCTAATTACTATGCCATTTTTATCTAATTTATTTTTAAATACCCATTTTGATCCTATAACTGAATGATCTTTAGGTCTATCTACAAGGGTCCATATATTGTTCCTAGTAAATTGATTTAATTCTTCTTGCATAGCTAACACCCAATTATTATCTTTTTTAGCTTCTTCAATAGTTTTAGGTTCAATTTGAGATACAAATGCTATATGATTATTGATGTTTCTCATTGATGATCTAGTTCTTACTCCTTAAGATGGATCACCTATAATTAATTTCTTTGGATGACCATAAGCATATCTCCAATCTCTAGGAAGATCTACATCATTATGATTAGTATCAACAACATCAACACTAGGAGATTCATCATCTTTAGCTTCTTGTTCATGATCTGAAGATATCTTATTCAATTTTTCAATATCTTTCTCAAGTAAATTTGTATCTTCCTCATCATCAATCTTTTCCAAACTCGATGCTAAAGATTCATCAAAAACTACATGAATAGATTCTTCTACAATTAAGTTTCTCTTGTTAAACACTCTATAGGCTTTACTAGATGTTGAATATCCTAAGAATATGCCTTCATCTGATTTTGCATCAATTTTTTCAAGATTATCTTTACCATTATTATGAATGAAACATTTACAACCAAATGCATGAAAGTAACTAATGTTTGGTTTTCTATTGTTCCATAGTTCATAAGGAGTTTTCTTAAGGATTGGCCTAATTAAAGCTCTATTAAGAATGTAACATACCGTGTTTATAGCTTCCGCCCAGAAGTACTTTGGGAGTTGGCTTTCACATAGCATGGTACGGGCCATGTCTTCTAAGGTTCTATTCTTTCTTTCTACAACTCCATTTTGCTGAGGTGTTCTAGGTGCAGAGAAATTATGATGGATGCCATTTTCAATGCAAAAGTTTTCAAATAAATGATTTTCAAATTCTGTGCCATGATTACTTCTAAGAGACACTATGGTGTTGTTTTTCTCATTTGTGACCTTCTTGAAAAATTTCAGAAATATTGGGAAGGTCTCATCCTTATGAGCTAAAAATAATACCCAAGTGAATCTAGAATAATCATCTACTATCACAAGACCATATTTCTTTCCTCGTAGACTAGTGGTTCTAGTAGGTCCAAAGAGATCCATGTGAAGTAGTTCAAGTGGCCTAAAAGTGGAAATAATATTTTTAGTTTTGAAAGAGTTTTAGTTTGTTTTCCAAATTGACATGCATCACAAACTTTGTTATTTTCAAAATCTAGTTGTGGAAAGCCTTTTACTAAATCCATTCTAATTAATTTTGAAATTAGGTGTGTGCTTGCATGACCTAATCTACGATGCCACAACCATCCAATCTCATTCATACTAGCATTATCACCAACTAAGCAATGATTACTAGTAGACAAATTGTCTAAATCAATCAAGTATACATTGCCATTTCTATTTCCAAAAAAATATAATGCTATTATCAATGGGATTAGAAACAGTACAAATAGAAGCTTCAAATGATATTTTGAAACCTTATCACACAATTGGCTAATACTAATTATTATTCTTTAAACCATTAACATATAAGACATTTTCAATAAATGTGGAGGGAGTTATTGAATTTTACCAAACCCCATGATTTGGCCTTTGCCATTATCACCAAACGTAACAAACTCCTCCTCTTTTGCTTTCAAGGGTGATGATGAATTGATCCTTGTCACC